>JAJPUD010001648.1:61530-150378 GCA_023553655.1 Myrmecobius fasciatus | reverse complement strand
TATGGGATAATTTGTAATTGGGAGAGGGGATTGAAAGTCCCCAGGGTCATTTCTTTTTGGAAAGATGCCAGTGTTAGACAGCTTGATGTTTAAAAGTTCAATGTCTCCTTTGTGCTGTTTTTCCTCCTGGTTTCATTTTTTTTTTTTTTTTCTGAGATAATTGGGATTAAGTAATATGCCCAGGGTCACACAGCTGAGAGCACTGACGTCCTCCTGACTTCAGGGCTGGTGCTTTATCCACTGCGCCTTCTAGCTGTCCCTCTGGTTTCATTTTTAACTTGCTTTGCGGAAGCCTCCTCCTGGCACTTGGCTCCATGCAAATCCCCCTATGAAAATATGCTGGGGGTGGGGGATAGGGTTTGTGCCCCAAGGGCCAGGCTGGGTCTCTCTCTCTCCACCAGTAGTGTTCAGAGGTCCCTAGGGAAACAGGGAGGCTACTCTCCTTACACAAAGTCTCCCCAAGTCTTAGTGCGGTTTGGGGCCTAGCTAACCATTGCCAGAAGCATGGCACCCGAGATCTCCACAGGGCCCTTGCCTCCTTTACAGGGTAGAGGCCCACAGTTGTCCCCAAATAAAGGAACACAGTAACAGGAGCAAGCCAGGCTGCCTAGCCTTGGCCACACCCAGTTTTGAGGGGCTCCCATTCTCCCAGTAGCTGGCATTGGTAGAGCACCCACTCCTATGAGAGAAATGTCACTGGGGCAGGTCCTACTATTTCAATAAATCTACCACATCTCAGAAATTACAGTTAAAAAAAACCCTTAGTTTTATTGTTTGCACACAGATTCAGGAGGTAGGAAAAATAACTCAGAGCAAAAATTAGAATTCTAAAAAACCTTTTGATGACAAAATGATATCAGTGACAGCAAAATTATTCTTTTACATAGTGTGATCTTGTGCATTCTTTTAATCTACAAAGGTTAAAAAATATTTAATCCCATGATTCCTTCAATGGCATAAAAGTTGGAAAAAGCGCAAACATAATAAATATTTATAATTATTAATTATAAATCTTATCCAGCTGAAAACTAGTTTGAACCTTATGGAGTTGTCCTTATAAGTAATAGAACTAAAAGAACATCAAATTAGAACCCATAATTTACCTGAAAGTTCAGAGAATTTCAGTTTTTATATACCACTTTCTATTTCTTTCTTTGCCTGAACCTGAATCTGATATGTATAATGGTATCTCCAGGCTGAAGGAAGAATCTTAAGAATGCATGAGATCCTGACTTGTAAAAATGAACCCCTTTTTTCTTAATATATAATCAGATAGGAATTCAAAATTAAATGGGGGAAACATGATTTAAAAATTTCTTTGCAATTGTTAAGACTAAATAAGATCCTTAATCCAGTTTTGAGAACTTAATATTAAAACATATTTAGAGCCTGTATATCCTAAGCAAAAAAAAGAAAGAAAGAAAATTCTTCTGGATATATTCAGTTGAACCTAAAGGTTATTCAGTAATTTGTTCTGTTTCCTCATTCTTGTTCTTCAGGATCAAAACCAAAAAGCAGTTAGCCAGGAACATCATGTTTACTTGTCATTTTGTCATTGTTCTTAATAGAAACATAAGGAAGTCAATAAAACAAGAGTGGGGAACCTTTTTTACTCCATGGGCCATTTAGATATCAATAACATCATTCGTGGGCCATAAAAACTTACTCATTTATAGAACTCAAGCAATGGGAGATTGTGGTACCTAGCTTTCAGCTCACCATTGCCTGTGGTTGCCTTAGCAAATGATTTCAAGATTTGCGAGCCGGATATTCCCCAATCCTATAATAATATATACTTATAAGCATATATATATCTATCTTAGTTCTTAGAGAAAAGTCTAATTTGTTATTTTTTTCCAAAGTTAAATTTGCTGCTCCATTAAAAGGTAAAAATTTTACATAAAATTTGATCCTTGAAACTATTACAAAACTTAAAACTTTTATATTTTTATCACATCGTATCTTTGTCCTATCCCCCTTTTAGGATATATAGATAGATATAAATATATAGTTCTGTGTAGATATGTGATAAGACAAAGATATGATGTGATAAAAATGTAAAAGTTTTAAGTTTCTTAAATTTAAATTTGTGGATGATGTCATGGGGCAGCTTGATGGCACAGTCCATGGAACACTGGGACTGTAGTCATGAAGACTCCTCCTCCTGAGTTCAAATCTGGCATCAGACACTTAGCTGTGTGACCCTAGCTAAGTCACTTAATACCATTTGCCTCAGTTTCCTCATCTGTAACATGAGCTGGAGAAGGGAATGGCAAATCGCCCTTTGCCAAGAAAATCCCAAATGAGGTCACAAAAAGTTGGATGCAACTGAACAGTAAATAATAAATGAAATCAATAACACTTTCCCCTTCACGTTTTAGATTCTAGCAGTAGTGTTTTTCTTCCTGTACTTTGTTGTTCTTGTTCCTTTAGTTAAAGTTGTCCTGCCTGATTTTCTATGGACAGAGCTAAGATGGATAATTTTCTTCTCAAAACTTCCTAACAGTGAGAGTCGTCCAAAAATGGCCTGGGAAGGTTGGCAGGGCATGCGTTCTTTCTCAGTGCATAGCTCTCAGCATAGCTGGCCAGAGTCCTGGACGTGGAATCTCATGACTTAGATTTAAATCTTAGTTCTGATTCTTTCTACTTGTGTAAAGGGAGCAGAGAAGGAGACAGCAAGATGTGGAGATAGGGGTAACATGTAGAGCAGACTGACTGGAAAAAAGAGCATAGATAATGCATTCTGTTTTTGACACTTTGAGTTTGAAGACCTTATTGGGACACTCAGGTGTAAATATGTAGCAGGCAGTGGGTTAAGAAGACTTGAACTCTGAAAAGACATACACATTATGTGTATATTTATACTATTATGTTATATCATATGATACAATATACTATGTTATAGTATAGCATATAGTATTTTATGCATTTTGTAACATACTAGCATATTACATTATACTAGTATATTAAATATTATGTGTATAAATACACATAAAAGTTGTGTATCTATGCAGACATCTGCATAGAGTTTAGTTTCCTTATTTGTCAATAGAGATAATGTTTATACTATTTCTCTCACAGGACTTGTGTGAGAGTTGAATGATATAATGAATAGAAACTGTTTTGTAAATCTCAAAGAGAAATATATATATATGAACCCTTATAATTTAATAAGGTTTAACGACTCAGATGTAAAAAAATAAGTTAAAAAACATGGGTAAGTAGTAAGACATCAGAGGGGTCAAAAGCTTATAGAATTTAGAAGTTTCATACACATATATATATATAATGAATACTTTTTTCAAGATGGGAATCACAGCTATCAGAGACCAAGAAACATCACAAAAATGAAATTTGAACAAATAGGAAATAAGGTGTCATGGCTGTCAGAGGTATTTTTGAATAAGCAATCTGTATTTAGTCAGACCACTAATTTGTTAGTTCAAAGATAAAAATCAATATCAAAATGGAAGATAAAATAAAAGAGGAAAATATAACTAACAAATAAGTCAACTTCAAAAAGCATTTTAAACAAGGTGTTGATGTAAAAATAATTTGATACAAAAGGACAGATATTGACCCAGAATATTTCTCAATAAAGTTTACACTTTGTAAATCAATTGCTACAAAAAGACTAGACAAAAGATCCTAAGAACCACAATCACTTGGTTTAATTGCCAAGCAGAGAGAAAAGGCTTCCAAGACAACACTGGTTTAAAGGCTTTTGTAAATTATTAACTGTATCACCTCATAAAACAATAAGAAATAGTAAAGAGAGACAAGGGAAAAATGAATCCACAAATGGTAAAAGACCAATCTAACCAGAGTCATCCTAAAGGATTTTTAAGGTGAAACTTGGAGGACAAAAAGTAGATGAAAAATGAAAAACATCTGTAAAAAATTTCATACAATGTCTTTTCATCATAAATTCCAGGAGAGTCATCATCTTTGTAGTCCAACACTTCAGTCCCAACTATATATATGGAATTATTGTAGAAATAACAACGAGAAACAAATATGGGAAGAGAATCTGGGCTAAACCAAGTGTAAATAATTCTGGATAGATGAAGCCTATCATAGAGGTGATCCAATTTTGAGTGCTTTAAGAGATCAAATCTCAAAGTATCCTAGAGTGAAATATAACCTACATTTAAACAAACAAATAAAAAGACATATTCCTTAATATTAAATAAATGAGATCAAGAAAATATTAACTACCAAGTCATATGTCCCTTTTCTGTCTCTATGAAAATTTTAATTAATTAATGTATCATTTGGAGAGGAACTGACCTGAATGAGAACTGGAATGTAAATACTTCAAACATACTTCACTCCTCTATAACTAGCCAAGTCCAAGGACTGTATCAACTGCTTCCTTGATCATCAGGCAGGACCAGAGACAGAAATTGGTAATCAAATTATATTGTCATTGCTACTCCCAAGGTAATGGCAATCTGCTATCCTTAGGGTCCACTCAGTATGCTGGAAATTGCTTTCCATGTATCTTATATTTGTGCATTTGTTTCCTCTTTAGGCTTCTCTTTCTTCCTCCCCTTCCTACCCATAGAATTTAAATTATCAAAAGCATGAAATGTTTACTTTTTCCTTTGTGAAGTGCTTAGCACAGTGCTAGGCACATGACAGTTACTTAATGAATGCTGGTTGAATTTAATTGACAAACATAGCAGATGGATAATGAGTTGGCCCAGATTTAGAAGGGAGAACAAACTAGATAATATTGTGGAAATTACATAGTACTTTTTAACCACCCCAACTATGATACTGAAACAAAGCCCTATCTTTTAATAAGAGTATTCTTCCAGCAATGCTATCTATAAAAGCAACTGACATTTATATAGCAATTTAAGGTTTATGAAACAGGTCAATACATTATCTCTATTTTATATTTGACAAAATGGAAAGAAAATAATTGATTTGCTGGGGATTACTCAGCCAGTGTTTGTCAGAGAATACTCCAAGTCCAGTGTTCTTTCTACTATGTCACACTTGCTCCTTGCAGTTAGCTTGGAGTCACTCATAAGGCAGTGGAGCAGATCAGAGAGGCATGGATTGGTAACACTGCATTTATTGCTCAGTTGTTTTTCAATAATATCCAACTCTGTGGCAAATTTTGGGGTTTTTTGGGGGACAAAGATACTAAAGTGTTTGTAATTTCCTTCTCTAGCTCATTTTACAGATGAGGAAACTGAGGGAAATGGGGTTAAGTAACTTGCCCGGAGTCACTAAGCTAGCAAGCGTGTGGGGTCAGATTTGAAGTCTCCATGACTCCAGGCCTAGCACTCTTTCTATTGTGCCATCCAGCTGCCACAGCAGCACATAAGCTGATAACTGCACCAGAGAAGTAAAAAAGGACATTATCAGAGAAACATATCATTAAAAAAGGTGGCCATGGAGTCAGAGCAAGAGATAGCCAATGGGCATCCTGTTTGTTCCATCAGTATTCATGCAGCATCAGGAGTAGAGAGGCTCCAGCATGTAGAACGTAGCTTCTTGAGAGGATTTATGGTACGATAAATAGGATCAGAGGCTACCCCTGTCTTCAAGGAATTTATGATTTAATTGATTACATATGACATGTACTATACATAGTTGGCTGTGTACATATATGTACATATGCATACCCCTATATATATATGTAAGTACATATTAGAGATTTACACAAAATAATTTCCCAAAGCCAAGTAATAAATGAAATCAAGGGAAATTTTATTTAGCCTACACTGAATATAGTTTAAAATGTAGTCGAATGGTACAACTGTCCTTTTGTTGGTGATTGCTGACCTGGTCCCTCCCTCAAATGACATTCAGTGTTATTTTGGAGATGGAAAAGGCAATAGAAGCGTTTGCGAAATGTTTCATCCAGAAGCCCATAGACTACAGGATTAATGCAGTAGTGAGTGTTGGCAATGATTTTGGTTACCTGGACTGCTCTGTCCAGGTGATACCTGCTCTCACAATCACTTAGGTTCAAGTGTTCTTGAAAAGTTGTAAGGAAAAGCACTACGTTGTAAGGTGTCCACAACCCCATAAAAACAAGTGTCATGACAAAAATAAGTCTAAGAAGTTCATACTTCTTCTCCTTGTATCTTGATGTTTTTTTAATTCTCCAGTAGCAAAAGATAGCAACAAACAGTGGGATGAGAAGTCCCAAAATGTTCATCTTTAAAGTCAGGAAACATTTCCAGAATTTCTCTTCCCCTAGAGGATAATAAGGTCGAACAAAGTGGCAGATGTAATCTCTGTCTTCTGTTTGAGTTTGGGAAAATATGAATTCTGGTAAAGCGGCAAGTATAGCTAGTCCCCATGCACTTGCAATGATGCCATAGGTTGTCTTCTTGGTGGCTAAGTGAAATCTTCCCACGTGGACAATTGCCAGGTACCTGTGTATTATCAAAAGTACTAGGAAACACATGTACCCATAGTAGCCTAATGAGTAGAACCCAGAAATCATTTTACATATTGTATCTCCAAGGTCCCAGCTATGTCTTGCAATGTGAATCCAGAAAGGGAGTGTGATCAAGAAAAGGAAATTAGACAGAGCTGTGTTCAGGAAAAAGATGTCCACAACCTCTTTGAGTCCTTTATATTTGATCAGGATTAGCACAAGGAGGGCATTGCCTACCATACCAAGTATAAATACCAAAGAATAAAATGGGGGCAGAACTTGTGCTGCAAAGACTTTATCATCATGTTTATGACACTGTTCTGTCATGTCATCACTAAAGCCATCTTCTATTAAAACATCATAATAGGTTGGAAAAGTGTCATTGTCCATCTTGGACTGTCTTGTGAAGGATCTTTTATCTCTTACTGTGAACAAAAGAAAAGAAACAGGAAAAATAAATATAACCATACTTCCCTATTACAGAGTCAGTGTTTCATATGAGAAAACCTTTGGCTTTAGTTAAAAGTACCTCTTATCTCCAGCACTTACTGAGTCTGTGATCCTAGGCAAGTCACTTAAATGTTCTGTTTCTTGTTGAGAAGAGTACTCTTCCATTTACTGTATATAATGACTGGCAGTTAGGTAGGACTCAAAACTTGAGTTACCTCATCTGTAAAAATGAGGGTAATAATCCTTTTACCGTCTATTTTCTCCACCATATAATGTTAACCAGAGTAGTCTTAGTTCTCACATGACTAGTCATTTTGTTGATGTGTGGAATAAAAAATTCTCAGAATATGTCCATACTTTACCAAAACAAAGATTTCAGTTAAATAAGCATTTAGCTAAATGCTTATTTCTTTGCAAGATGCTATGGGAAATTTAAAAAGTATATAAATATCCTCTGAGGAGCTCACAATCATTTGGGAAGTGAGGGTGGGGAAGAGAGAGGGGAGGAGTAGAACAAAGCATGTACGCATGAATTAACTACTAAATAATAGAAGATATTCCAGTATAAAATGCTAAAGAATCAAGTAGCACAACACAATTCAATTTAATATTCACTTTTAAAAAAGAAATAAATGTTGATAGTGTCTAATATTTTTTTAAAGTATGTATTCTTCACCAATTGAAAGTTTCTTGTGCAAGGCTTGTTATCTTAGTTCTAAGAAAACTTAGGTAAGCAACAGTTTGTGGAAGCAAATTATCATATCTATATATCTATATCTATATATAGATATATATAGGATAAAAGAAGATGTCTTACCAGAAAGATCTTCTGTTGTGAAATTCAGTTGTTTTCTGATCAATCACCAAAAGAGCGATGTAAATGAACAGTACATTTGCCAAATAATGAGACTTCTGTCATTTTTAGCTTTAGTTCTGAGTCCCGAAGAACAGGAAGAAGCTCATTTCTCTCTTAGTTTTTACCCATGGGTCAGCTTTTGTAACTTCCTGAAATAAGTAAACTGGAAGCTCCTCCAATTAAGTCTTCAAAAGCTCCTGTTAAAATAAAGGAAGCTGTTGTTTTTCTTTCTTTTTTTTTTCTCCCTTCCCCCAGTCTACCTCTGGTTTTCCCGCCTGCCACTTCTCCTGACTACTCAAGATAAGCATATTAGGTGGCTACTCTGCAGAATAGTTTATAACTTCTCATGGCTCATTTCTATTTTAGAATGAGTCTTACATCATTCCACTCCTTATCCCAGAATAACCTCCTTTCTATCTCTACCCTTGAAATCCTACCCATCCTTTAAATTCTTCCCCAAATGCTTCCTATTCCTTGAAACCTTCTCAGATCTCCCCCTGTTCCACTCCACTCACAGACCAGAAATGACTTCTCCATCTTCTGAACTTTCTTGGCACTATGCCTATTACTGAGAGTCTGCCTCCAGTCTACTTTTGCAAACATTTCACAGTACAGTATGGGAAATTAGAGTCTGGAGTCAGAGTATAAAATAAAAAGTGTGTATAATATAACTCTTTCAATAGTTATATATATTTGGAAGGGGCTTAAAGGACAGTCTCAATCAGAGAGCAGATACATCTGAAATATTGATCTCCTGTGGAAACAAATGAATATAAATTTCATTTTTTACAATACCTAGATAAGCTATTGATTAAGAAATAGGCAGGAGCCAGAGCTTTTGTTCCTATTTAAAAAAAAGCTGGTGAAGACTTAGGTGGTAGGAAACCTAATGATTAGGGAGAAATACTCTTGAAAGGGCTTTCCAATAAAGTGAAATTACAACAGAGGGTAATTACACCACCAGCTGTTTCTTCCTGTTTTACCATAAGGTGAGAGGAGATATGGGAGCAGCTAAGTGATGCAGTGGATGGAGTGCCAAGTCTGGAGTCAGGAGGACTCATCTTCCTGAGTTCAAATCTGGCCGCAGATACTTAGTAGCTATGTGACTCTGGGCAAATCACCTAACCCTGTATGCCTCAGTTTCTTCATATGTAAAATGAGCTGGAGAGAAAATCTCTTCTGAGAAAACCCTAAATGGGTCATAAAGAGTGGGCCATGACTGGACAACAACCACCACCACAACAAGAGAAGATACAAGGGTACCATAGGAAACACTCGAAGGTCATTCTAGTTGACTGAAAATTCCATGAAGGCAAATTTAGGGTTTTCTTTTCAGTAGCTTATTAGCTCTGTTGACCTACACAGAATAAACAGATTGAATATAACGAAGAAATTTGTGACTAAGGAGAAGGAACAAACATTCATACTCTGGGTCACTCACACATTGAGTGGAAAAGTGGCCAAACTCATCTGTGCTCTTTAATTTCTTTTGCTGAACACACCTGATTCAATTCATGTACATTATCTCCTCCTACAATGGGGTGACCACATTCGATTCCCCTTTAGACATTTACAGCCCTCTTAGGTCTATTTGCCATTATCAAAACTCATCATTACATCTCCTGCCTCTTTGCTTTCCAAAACTCCATATGCTTCCCTTAAGGGTCAGCTTCAAAATGCTGTTTCCTTCAAGGCTCAACTCAGATGGTGTTAGTTGCCTTTCCTGGTCCTTTTTAGTTACTACTCTGTCCTTCCTGAGATTAATTGTCATTTGCATACTTGTCTATATTTTGTATCTATATTTCCTTTGAGAGCAGAGATTATTTTTCTTTTCTTTTTTTTATTAAAGCTTTTTATTTGTATAACATATATATGGGTAGTTCCCCAACATTGATCTTTACAAAGCTTTCCATTACAAATTTTACCCCCGGTCCCCTCCCCTCCCCTAGATGGCAGGAAGTCCACTACATGTTAATAATGTTGAAATGCTTGAGAAGTTATGCAAGAAAAATCCTATCTACAAGAAAAAAAAAAGAATCAGAGAAAGGCAACACAATGAAAGCAAATGTCAATAGAGATCATGAAAAAGCAGAGATTATTTTTCAATTAATCTTTGTCTCTTAGTATTGAAGATCAGTCTTATCTATAGTAAGTAATATGTAAATGTTTGTTGAACTTAATTTAATAATGCACTTGTTAATAATAGATGGAAAACTTTTTGACAATAAGGAATTATATAGTTACCTTCATTTGCCTCTCAGCAGGTACTCAACTACATGTTAAATGAGTCTGAAGACTATTCTTAGGTACAATTACTTAAAAATGGTTGCTGCATGTTAGATAACATTGTGGCATAGTGGGTAGGGAGCGGGCCCTGGAGTAAGGAAAATCTGTTTCATGTGGCTTCTCTGACCTGTACTTGAGGTGTGATCCTTTTGACAACTCTCTAAACCTGTTGGTTTCACAGAACAGTTGTTGATCTGCTTAGGTAAAGGGAATTCTCTAAACCAATGAAATCATGAATATAAGCAAACAAAAAAGAATGACCAAAGAAAAGCCAGCCTTTAATCTCAAAGATCTTACATTTCTTACAAATAGCTTCTCACCTAGAGTTTGTATTGTTTTGTTCTAACCAAGAAAATTTAAATCTTTCTCTCAAACCATTGGGCAGTCTGGTCTGTAATGGAAGCTTTCAGGGACCACAGTGGCAAAGGAGGGGACTATAATAATCAGAGTATAACTAAAGGCAGTGTTGCCTAATGGAAAGAGGACTGGGCTAGAAATTGGCACTGGAATTGATGCTGGCTTTGTCATTTAGCATGTGACTTTGGGCAGGTTATAGCTTTACACCTCATTACTGTCATCTGTCATATTAGGAAGACAATCCATCTTTCCACCTTTAAAATCTTATGACATTCTAGTCCTTTCCTCACACTCTATGATCTAGCCACAGTGGCCTACTTGCTATTCCTAAACATGGCACCCTATTTCCCATCTCCTTGTCTTTTCAATTGCTTTTCTTCAGGCCTAGAATCCTCTCCCTCCCAAAATGAGTCTTAGAATTCTTGCCTTCCTTTAAGACTCTAGTGCCATCTCCTTCAAAAGACCTATTTTGGTTCCCTCAGTTATTAAGACAACCTTGTAAGGTTATCTCATATATTTTCTATATTTATCATGTATGTTCTGATTCATACATGCTGATATCATATATACTGATTCATATATTTTTCTCCCCATTCAACGGTAAGCTTCTTGAGGCAGTGGTCTGTTTCATGTTTAGCCAAGTACCTGACACATAGTAAATTTTTATTAAATATTTCATAATTTAGTTGATTGATCAATCAGAGCCCAGGAGGCAGTAGTAACATACCTGGTTTTCCAGGTCTGGCCATATTCTGAGAGACAGAATTGTCTCCTTAATTGTGCCTTCCATCTCCCCCTAAAAACTGCTCTCTTGGGAGCTCCTGGATGCCAGACTAAAAGATCAGGGACATCACACCACATAGTCCATGGCAAGTCCAGTCCTGCTCCCTTTTCAGCAGGTCCTTATTGCATTATCTTGGGGCCTTCCTGTCATGGCACTACTTGATTGTCTTTTTTGTCAAGGGGCTGTCACCTCTTCCTGTTGTCTGTATGGTGATTCAAATATTTGTTCATGAAGACTATAAATGAGAACACTAGTTCTCTTTTAAGTGGACCTATGAGTTTAGAAGTTCTTTCAAAATACTGCTATGAGCCGAGAAAGTGCTTCAGCAGGGACATCAAAGGATACAGAGCCTAAGCCATATCAAGTTTTTCCTCTATAAAAATCCCTAACAGTAGTGGGGAGTCCATTTGTTTTTTTTTTTTAAAACCTCTAATGACCAGAAATCTGCTCTTCCCATGGTCACCCATTTCACTTTTGGCTAGCTTTTGTCGTTAGGACCTTTGGCCCGGCTTCTCTGCAATGTCTATCCATTGCTTTAACTTCAGTACTTTGGGACCAAACAAACAGACACAGTGTGGTTCAATTGAAAAATGCCTCCAGAATTCTTTGTTTGTCAGCCATTGCCTCCGTAAACTTGGTTATTCACATGATTTCTTTGGACTTTCCTCATTCAAAAAAAAGTAAAGGAGTTAGACTAGATGATCTCTTAGGTCCCTTCAATATATGCTGTCTCGTTCTTAGTTCGCATCACAACCTTTCAAGTTGGTTATTGTTGTGGGGTGGCTTCAGTTATAGCTAACCCTTTGTGACTCCATTTGGGATTTTCCTGGCAAAATTACTGGAATGAGTTTTTCATTTCCTTCTCTAACTTACTTTGCAGATGAGGAAATTGAGATGTACAGGAATAAGTGACTTGCCCAGAGTCACCCAGGTAGGAAGTGTCTGAAGCCAGATTTGAACTCAGGAAGATGAGGCTTTTCATCTCCAAACCTAATGCTCTATCCACTGAGCAATCCAACTGCCCCAAGCCCTTTAAATACTTGCGGTCAACCCTCATATTTCTCTCTGAGGCTTCTCTTCATGTTAAACATCCCCGGTTGCTTAAAAGAATCCTCATGTAGCATGGACTTAAGGCCCTCCATCATCCTGTTCACCCTTAGCTAAATACTATGTATTTTGATAATGTCCTTCCTAGGATGTGGTATCCAGAACTGCAGTCCAAATTTTAGATGAGTTCTAAACAGGACAGAATATATTGAGACTTATTCTGTCTTAATGCAGCCTGCTGACTCATTGAGTTTGTGGTCCACTAAATCTCCAAGATCTTTTTCTCAAGATCTACCCCTATTTCCTCAACTTTGCTTATGTGAAGTTGAATTTTTGAATCCAAGAACTACTTCCTCCTAGCTTAAAATGACTACCAGTTGACAGAGTCCATTTATATAGACTACTGAAGAGCATTCTTGTAAGTGTCCCAGCATGGCAGGAACTACAGCTTTCTTGTCATGGAGGTACCCCAAATGACCATGAGATACCTCCTGAGCTTGCTAAAAGCTTCTCAGAGAAAATTATCTTTTTTTAAATCAGAAGATTTTTATACTTTACAGCAGCCCTTATACTCTATCATAAAAATTATTAAAACCATATAAGTTCAAGATTAAATTTTAAATGTTACAAATGTTATTTCACATTAGACTGACCTTTAAAGGAGTGTTAATGGTGTTATTATTGGTTTTGGTAGAGATGAAATTGCTGTGGCTTGTGATGTCGGAGGGCCAACCACCAGTCCAAAAATAGCGGCCTTTGGCTGTGACCCCCTCACATAAGCAGTAACAGTTGACAAGTCACACAGTTTTACCTGGAGGCTGTGAATCTAAATCCATTCAATTCACCAAGCATGTACTAAACACTAATGTGCCAGCCACTGTGCCTAGCACTAGGAATTCAGAAACAAAAATAAAACAGTGCCTGCCCTTGAGGAACTTACATTGTATTGGAAGTTGGGGGGGCATGTGTACAGGCAAGAGAGTACAAAATAGATAGTAGATAAAAGAGTTTTGGAGGAAAGTATACTAGCAACTGAGGATCTGTAGGCAGTAGTACTTAAACTTGTACTACTAATCCTTTTTATCCGTCCTTTATCCCTCTGTGGAGTCTTAATTTCACATCTCCAGCAGCTTATTAGAACATAACTGGTTATTTTATAGACATTTTAAACTCAACATGTTCAAAAAAGAACTCTTTATCTTTCTCCACAAATCCTCCCCTATGCTTAATTTCCATATTATTGTCACAGATTCCACCATCCTTCTAGTCATCCAGGCTTACCACCTAGGATGTCATTCTTGACTTCCCACTTTCTCTCTCACCTTTTCCCCATATTCAATCTATTGCCAAGATCTATTAATTCTGCCTACACAATATCTCTCTTCTCCTTCCCATTCTCTCCTTTGATACTACTGCCACTTGTGTACAAGTCCTTATTACCTCATGGATAGACTATTGAAATAGTCTCTGAGTTGCTTTCTTTGCCTTAAGTCTCTTTCCACTTCAGGCCATCTTCCAAACTCATCTATCAAAGTAATCTGACTTGTTACCTTTAGGATCAAATATAAAATCTTTTGTTTAAAAACCAGTGCACCTAAAATTGTAAGAGAATCAGGTAATTAGGGAGAAACCAATTTTCTCTGATAAAAGTTCTCATTTCTAAGGTAGAGAATGAAAACTTTATACAATTGAGTGCTGGTGATGGTCAGAGGATATGGACAAGTACTTTTCAGAAGAAATCCAAGTTGTCAATAGCTTTATGGGAAAGTGATTAAAATATCTAATAAGAAGAGGGATCAATTAAAACAATTCTGAGGTCCCACTTCGAATTATCATTTTGACAAAATGGACAAAGAAAGAAAGACAAATGCATCAGGGGTTGTGGGAAAACAGATGCACGAATGCACTGTTGGTGGGGCCGTGAATTGGCCCAGTCATTTTGGAAAGCAATTGGAATCTATGCTCCAAAATTACTACTGTATGGGAAGAGGGATCCATATTGCAAAGAGATCCAAGAAAGAGGAAAAGTGCCCATATATGCAAAAATATTTATAGCCACTTTTTGTGGTAATAAAGAAATGACATCTGAAGGATTATCCACCAATTGGTGGATGGCTAAACAAATAAGGGGATGTGAGTGTGATGGATCACTATTATAATACAAGAAATGGTGAATGGGGATGGTTTCAGAGAAACCTGGAAAGACCTCTCCTACTGATGCAAAATGAAGTGAGCAGAATAAGGAAAGCAATTTCTATGTTAACAATAATATAGTAAAAGCAGATGCTTTCCTTCTTCATCTTTGCCTTTTGGCTAAACTAGCTTCAATCGAGTCTCAGCTACAATCCCCTCTTCTTCAAGAACTTTTTCCTGCTCAACATTAATGCTAATACCTTCCTTCTGAGTTGATCTCCATTTTATCTTGTATATATCTTGTTTGTCCCTAGTTGTTTGTACGCTGCTCCTCCCCATTATTAGATTTCCTTCTTCTTGAGGGCAGGAATTATTCAGGCTTTTCTTTATATTCTCAATGCTTCACACTGTGCCTGGCACATAATAGGAGCTTAATAAATACTTGTTGACATGACAAATAGAGAAAACAAAGAATATCACAAATGACTATGAAAAGAAGGTTATTATCATTACATAATATAATAACCAATTTGGTCCAGAAGGAAGGATGAGAAAACACATCACCCTTTCTTTTTGTAGAGATGGGGAGGTATGAGGGTGGAACAATGCCTACACTATCAGAAGAAGTCAATGGTAATTTTCCTGAACTTCTTTCCCACCCCCCCTTTTTTTTATTCTCTGTTACAAGATAGAATTCTGAGAAAAGGAAGCAGGAAGGATACATGCAGAAATAGTATCAGAAATTTAGAACTGGAGGAAACTTACAGCTCCTCATTTTACAGATGAGGAAACTGAGAAATGGAGAAGTTGTGACTCATCCAAAGTCAGTGTCAGGATTTGAATCTGCTCCTCTGACTCCAGAAGCACTGAAAACCACTATCAAACCATCAGAATCACTATCAAATAAAAGTAATGAAAAAGTAAAAGATATTGATAACTATTAGAAAAAAACAAATCAGATATGCAACCAAGATGGTACCTAAATTTATATATGTTACCTTTTGGTAAATTAACACCCTACTCTGGGGTGGGTGTTGAGCACAACCTCAAATTCTGAGATATTGAATGGTGGGAACAGAAATTCCCTAATTCCTTCCACCTCCCTCCATCAGCTGCCTTCCCAGTAGCACCTAAGAGAAGAATTTCACCACCCTGATGATCCCCTGAACCCCCTTTCCCACCTGCTGAAGTTTGACTTGGGTCAGTCAATTCCTTTCTTCAGAGTTGAACTGTTCCTTTCCAGAGGCGACAGGGTTTATAGCCAATCTGAACTCCACCAGCAAAAGCGACTACTCTCCACCCCAGAACCTTTCCTTTATATACTGTTTACTAGGAAATTCCACCACTGCATAGCAGAATGGTGATGAAATCCAGCCCCAGGCTGAGTGGCTCCAGCTCTGCTGGCATCCCCTACTCACCAACCCAGCACACTCACAAGCTCTTCTTGGCAGCTACGTGGCATGTGTGTCTGTTTTCTTAATGGGGGAAATGGAAACTCAGAGTGAAACTGAAATCAGTACAAAGCAGGCTGTTAAAAAAGGCAGTCACAAAACAAAATATTCTCATGGCTCATGTCAGCTGATATGATTGTTGGTTTCCTGTTTGAATAGAGGGAGGGGGTCTGGAAAATGAAAAGAGTAGTCTCACTGAATTCTGTTATCATTAGGTGTATCTGGAACATTTTATACAATTCAGAATACTATATTTTTTAAAAATAGATTTTTATTGATGTCTTTTGTTTTGACATCACCTAAATTTCTCGCAGTATCTGATCCCCCAATTCTGGATACTATATTTTAAGAGAAATATTGCCAAATTGGAATGACACTTAGAGTCAGGAATGGAGTCAGGAGTCAGGGCATCAAAAGCATCTTGTGAGAGACAATTAAAGGATTTGTGATCTTTAGTTCAGAAGAGAGATTGAAAAGAGACAGCTACTCTGCCCTCAATTATTTGAAAAGCTAGAATAGGAAAGAGTCAATTTCTCTGCTATAGGGGAAGGAACTAGGAGAAGTGGGTAGAAGATATAAGGAGGCAAACTTCAGTTCAATAGAAGAAATACCTTTCTAACAATTAGAGCTGTCAACCGTAACATGGCTTGCCTTGTAAAGAACTGAAGTGTATGTTCAAAGATTGAGTGCGCTGACTTGTAAAGTAGTTCTATCATTGGCAATATTAAGCAGTGACTAAATGATCATATGTCAGAAATACTATAAAATGGATTCCTGCATTTAAAGGCAAGTTGAACTAAATGATCCTTAGTTGTCAGCCAATGTTAAGAATTTGTAATCCTTCAGTGAGAGTTATCAATAAGTATTTATTAAGCAAACATGTGCCAGTTCATATTTTGCTATTATTTAGCATTTCCTTATAACTATTGGATGAAACAGATAGTATAAGTAAAATTTTTTCAAATATTTTATTTTTTCCCCAATTACATGTAAATTATTTTTAGCATTTTTTAAAGTTTTAAGTCATGGTTAGAATATATATATATATATATATATATACATACACATAAAGCTTCACCTGAAGTAAAAAGGCAAGGGAAGCAATCATGATTTCAGACAAAGCAAAAGCAAAAATAGACTTAATTAATAGAAATAATCAGAGAAACCACATTTTGCTAAAAGTTATCACAATGAAGTAATGTATAAATTTTATACAGCAAGTTTCTCTGATAAAGGCCTCATTTCTCAAATGTATAGGGAACTGAGTCAAATTTATAAAAATAAGCTCCATTCTCCAATTGATAAATGGTCAAAAGATATGAATGGGCAGTTTTCAGAGGAAGAAATCAGAGCTATCTATAGTCTTATGAAAAGTGTTCCAAATCATTACTGATTAGAGAAATGCAAATTAAAACAATTCTGAAGTGCCACCTGATACCTATTAAAAATGACAAAAGCTGGAGAGGATAAAGGAAAAGTAGGTAGATCAGTAAACTATTAGTGGAATTGTAAACTGGAGCAATTATTCTGCAGAACAATTTGGAATTATGCCCAAAGGATTGTAAAACTGTGCATATCCTTTGATCCATCAATATCACTATTAAGTCTGTATCTGCAAAGGAAAAGAAAAAGGGTCTATAGGCACAAACTATTTTTAGAAGCTTTTGGGGGTAGCATAGAGTTGAATTTGAAGGAATATTCTTCAGTTGGGCAATGGCTGAACAAGTTGTAACATGATTGTGATGGAGTACTATTGTGCTATAAGAAATTACAAGGGAAGTGCTTTTAGGGAAAAAAAAAACCATGACAAGAACTGATAAATTGATGCAAAGTGAAATCAGAAGAAGGGGGAGGATATTGTGCAAAACTATGTGTTAAAACTTATAATGATGACCAACTGTGAAATGTGTAGATCCTCTGGTCAATACAATGATCCAAAAAAAAAAATCCAAAGGGGTTCATGATAAAAAGAATAGTATCTACTACCAGAGAGAGAACTGATGAATTCTGAGTGCAAATTAAGGAATATTTTTTGCTTTCTTTCTTTTTCCATGTTTTTTTTTGGTGATATATGTTTGGTATGAGTTTACATGTACAACTGATACCATTTTGTTTGCCTTCTCAGTCAATGAGGAAGGGAGTAGGCAGAACAGAGAATATGGAACTCAAAATTTAAAAAGGAAAAAAAAAAGTTAAAATAAAATTTTTTTCTTTTATTTTTTCTTTAATTTTATTTCTTTAATATTTTCCCCAGTTACTTTAACAAAACAAGGGTTTTTATATTTAAATTTTTTTTGAATTCTAGGTTGTCTCCCTTATCTCCACAATTAAGAAACCATATGTGAAGTTATGCAAAACATTTCCATAAAAGTCAAGTTGTGAAAGAAAACATAGATCTCCCACGCTAACAAAAATAAAAGCTCTAAAGAAAAATTAAGAGGAGGAAGGGGAAAGGGAGAAAGAGGGGGAGAAATAAAGGGAGAGAAAGAGAGCAGAGGGGGAGGGAGAGGAAGAAGGAGAAGCAAGGGAGAAGGAAAGAAAGAGAGAGAATGCTTCAATCTGTATTCAGGCATAATCATTTCCTTCTCTAGGTATGGGTAGGATTTTTCATCATAAATCCTTCAGAATAGTCATAGATGATTGTACTGCTGAGAATAGCAAAGACATTCACAGCTGGTCATCCCAGAATATTGCTATTACTTTGCATATAACACACTTCACTTTGCTTGAGTTCATGGAGGACTTTTCAGGCTTTTTTTTTTTTTTTCTGAGAGTTCCTGCTCATCATTTCTTGTAGAACAATATATCATTACAAACACATACCACAGTTTATTGAGCCATTCCCC
Organism: Myrmecobius fasciatus; assembly: GCA_023553655.1. NCBI lineage: Eukaryota > Metazoa > Chordata > Mammalia > Dasyuromorphia > Myrmecobiidae > Myrmecobius > Myrmecobius fasciatus. Next base: position 131,762 of record JAJPUD010001648.1, on the reverse strand, counting down.
AATTGACAGGCATCCCTTCAATTTCCAATATTTTTGCCCTGAGAAGAGAGCTGTTATGAATATTTTTTGGTACAGATAGGTCATTTTCCCTTTTTTTTTGTTTTAAATCTCTTTGGTATTCATGCCTAATAGTGGTGTTGTTAGGTCAAAGGATATACATGAATTTATAGCCTTTTTGACACAGATCATATCTTTTGATTATTTATCAATTGGGATGTGACTTTTATTTTGTTAAAAATTTGACTCAATTCCCTCCATGTTTGAGAAATGAGGTCTTATCAGAGAAAATTACTTTGAAGTTCTTTTTACAATTACTTTTGTTAACTGTATTTCCCCTCATCCTCTCTGCTTTCACTCTGTCTCTCCTCAAAAGTGTTTTGGTACTGACTCTTCCCTTCCCTGATATGCCCTCTTTTTTAATCACCCTCCCCCTTCCTATATCCCATTTCCTTCCTATTTTCCTGTAGAGTAAGAGATTTCTATGCTCCTGTTGAGTATGTATGTCATTTTCTCTTTGAGCTAATTCTAATGAGAATTCACATACTCCCCTCTCCTCCCTCCTTCCCCTCCACTTCTTCTAACTGCCATAATAATGAGAAAGTTCTAATGAGTTATAAATATCATTTTCTCATGTAGAAATGTAAACTGATAAATCTTAAGTCCCTTTTGACATCACTTTCCTGATTACGTCCTTACACTTCTCTAGAGTCCTATATTTGAAAATCAAATTTTCCATTCAGCTCTGCTCTTTTCATCACGAATGCTTGAAAAATCCTCTTTTTCATTGAATAGCCACCTTTTCCTCTGAAGGATTATACTGATTCTTGGTTGTAATCCTAGCTCCATTGCTCTCCAAAATATCATATTCCAAGTCCTCCGGTCTTCTAATGTAGAAACTGCTAAATCTTGTGTTATTCTGATTGTGACTCCACTACAGGTGAATTGTTTCTTTCTGGATACTTGCAATATTTTTTCCTTGACAAGGAAGTTCTGGAATTTGGCTATAATATTCCTGGGAGTTTTCAAAATAAAAAAATTTAAAAGAAAAAAAAAGAATAACTGATGAACATCTCAACAGGGAGAATAATTAGGAAGGATGCTGGAAATTATGGGAAGACAGACACAATCTAATCATGTGAAACATGAATGGATTATGGGAGTATACTTGGATATACTTGTATTCCTGTCATGATATAGATATTCCTTCTACCTGTGCTTATTGCAATCCATTAATATGTTTTCATCCTCTTTGTGTCCTATCCATTTGTTAAATATTTTAAAAAGTGGATGTAGCCCTGGGGAGGCTTCATTGGAAACCTTCCTCTAATTTTTTGACTATTTTGGGAGTTCCAAAACAACTTGGCTAGATGGTTCTTATTCTACAATATCACTTTATGCCCTGTCAATATCTTTTTGGATGATATATGTCCTTTCTGATCTCTTTTGCCCTACTTCTTGTACTCAGTCACAGCTGTTAATGCTACCTCAGACTTCTACTCATCATATATCCTTTCTATTATTCTTTGAATCACCTGCAATTTTGCCTATTCTTAGATTATTGTATTCTGTGATTTATTGATATAGATTACAAGGAGAATTTGGTGTTTATTGCTAAAAAGATTATTCTTTTTCTCAAATGCAGTTCAACTTTGCTTCCCTATTATTCAGTGCTTTTTTTGGCTTTCTGCAGACCTCATCTAAAATAAATGTACTGATGGACCAGCTCAATGGCATGCCCATGCAACTGCATGTTGTAACCTGGACAATATGGATTCTTCATCCACTTGGTTTTTCCTGTCTCAATTATTAGACCCATCTCTTTTGAGTGCTTGTGGATTTATTAAGTACCTACTATGTGCCAGACATTGTGAACATGGTTTTATAAATAATACATCATTTGGTCCTCACAACAACCCTGAGAGATTATTCCCGCTTTATAGCTGATGACAGCAAAGCAGATAGAGATTGAGTAATTTGCTTAGGCTCACATAGCTAGTGTTTAAGGCTGAATTTGAATTCAAGTTTTTCTTTTTCTAGATCCAATGCTTTATCTAGTATGCTACCTACCTGGTGGCTGCAATCAATTCCATACCTTGTTCTATATAACAAGAACATTTATATGTATGTTTAGAGCTACTGAGAGGTATTGTTGTCTAAGACAGTGAACTTATTCCTTTTAAATATATTACTGTTTTATACCATACTACTTTAACTTCACATAAAAATTTGCCCTGACAATTTGCATGGATCACATGTTTCTTGAAGAATGCTTTTTGAAGGATAGCTCTATACCCTTAATTATGACACATGTATGTCATGGTAGAGCCTTTTGCCTAATGCTTTTAATTAATATAATATAATTATAATTAATATTATTAGTAATTAATGCTTATAATTAATACAAGCAAATTAGAAGAAAAGAATTGAAAATTAGTACTCCAAGTTGCTTACTACTTCAGATCACAGATTATATTATGCCAAGTCCTGTCATCAAATAGGTAAATTAGTTAAATACACCCAGCACAGCAATTAGAATAAAGGCAAAAGAAACCTTGACAGGCATTGAAAATGTAGTAACTACTCTCAAGGTTTTTCGTGGAACTTCCATCCATAGGAACATATCAATATTAGACTAGTCAACTGTACTTCTGGAGAAGTAGAAAATGGAGTTTATACGTCAAATTTGTGGACCAGGGCTACATTTCATTTATTTTACATAATTAACATGATAAGAAAATAAAAGTCTTGGGTGATCATTTTTTTCTCTGTCAATTGTATTTATTTCCAACTAAGAATATTTTTGAAAAGACAGTTGTGTCTTTATAATGCAATTATGGAACAAACCCATTTTCAAAACAGCACAATTGAAGGTGAAATGTTTATTATTAAATATGTGAATATTAGTTCATCAGGTCTTGAAAGAAATAAGATCATAGGCACAAGAAAAGCAGAAAGAAGAATCATGAGACCAAAGACAGTCTAAAATTATTTCATAAATTCTCTTTTTTCATCTTTCCATTAAGATCTACTCCCTATTTCTATAATCTCATTTTCTTTTTCCTTCTTTCTGTCTTTTTATTTTTCTTCAATCTTTCTTTTTCTTTTCTTTTTTCTTTCTCTGTCTTTTCTTGATCTCTCATTTTCTTCTTTCTTTTTTCTTTTCCTTACTTCCTTTCATTTTCCTTCCCTCCCTCTTTTTCTCTTTCTCATTTTCTTTTTTCTCTACTTCCTTTCTCCCTTCCTTCTTTCCTTGCTTCTTCCTCCCTTTTCTCCCTCCTTCCTTGTCTCCCTTCCTTTTTCTCCTCCCTCCTTCCTTATCTCTCTCTCTCTTTCTTTCTCTAACTTTCTTTCTTTTTCTTTCACTTTCATCCTTTGAGTCTTTGTCCTCTGTTCTCAGTACTTATTCTCTTTCTGACTGGAACCTTTCTTCCTGGCATCATCCCCACGTCATTCTGATCTTAGAAACAGTAATATAAACTCTGAATCCTCAGTTCTATTGATGAACTCCAATAGAAATAAATGTTGTTATAAGACAACTCTCCTCAACCTGTTGAGACAGTTATTTCATTTTGAATCAGCATAGAAAACCCCACAAGTTTCATTTGATGACATGATATGCTGACAATTCTTTCTTCTTTGCTCCTTTGTCATCACAGTTTACAATAGAAGACTGAGTTGTAGATTCAGTATCAAAAGATGTATCTCTGAATCCTGGTTCTATTTCTTAATAGCCACATGATTTGGGGCAAGCTATTTAATCTCCTTGGCCCGCAGTTTTTCCCTCTTGTGTAATGTGAGGGAATTAGATTGGCTTATTTCTAGAGTCTTTTCCAATTAGACTCATGCTCTGAAATTCATGCCTATTTTTTTATTTTCTTGACTTTTCTTTGACCTTTTTTTTTCTTCTGTCTTTACTGAAGTATTCCACTCTGGAATGTTTTAAGGCTCATTACTATGATCTTTGTATGATCCTTTTTGTTGTTCTGGGAGGTTAGTAGAAATGGGAAATAAAAAAAAAATGGTTCAGTGAGCAGTGGTTTTAGAGGAACAAAAAAAAAGTATGAGAGAATCAACATGCATGGACCTGGCACAATGGATACACAGGTGAGATCTTGCCTTTACACTTTTTGTTTATATTCTTTTTCCACCTATCCAATTCTCTTTCATGGCAAAGTTTGAATTCCTTCTTCATGAATCCTTCCCTGATTGTTACAATTAGCTCTTGAATCTAGTGTTCAAGGCCTGGATTAGAGTACTTAACAAAGGGTCTGTCAATCCCCAAGGCATCCAAGGGAAAATTTCAGGGATCCCTAAGTTTATTTTTAAATATTTTGATAACATTATTTTAGTCTAATTGGTTTCCTTCATAATCCTATACATTTTATTCTATGTTTTTGAAAACATTTATGAGAAGAGGTCTCCAAGCTTGAATAGAGACTTTCAAAAGGATCAATGACATAAAATAAAGTTCAGAACCCTCAGTCTAGAACTTTTTTGGGGCAATTATGTTTTTTCTACTTTATTTTTTTCTTGTAGAGTTATACTGAAGTCATTTATTTCTATATTTCTTGACTGTTTATTAGATAGTAAAACCCATGAGAATAGAAAGAAAGACTATAGCTCATAATTCTTTATATCCTTTGTGGTACTAAAGACAGAAGAAGCAATCAGTTTTTTTGATAGCCTGATTTGAAAATGGCTAGTACAGAGCATACAATGGCTGCTTAATAAGAGATTGTAGAAGTAATAAGTGAATTATTTCAATCACTATAGATGCAAACTTTAAAAAAGGATCTGACTATGAAGACTTTTTTTAAAATGAGGACTTATTTTAAAACCTTTATGAAAAAATTCATTAATTAAAAAAAAACCCACAGTAATAAATCCACTTCAAAGGCCGGTTGAAATGTCCTGTTCCCCAGTAGATCGAGTAAATGTTGAGCTCACTCTGTCAAGTGTTTCCCCATGGAAAATGGAACATTGTTTACAGAAACGCCGGACGATATATTTGTGGAAGAAAGTAGAGAGATATCTCCTAAATTTTTCCCCAACAAAGGCATAAATTACTGGGTTGATACAGCAGTGAGTCATTCCAAGTGTCTCTGTTATTTGCATGGCTTTGTCCAACCTCTTAGAGCTTTCACAATTGTCGAAACCAAAGAAAGATTGAAATGTGTTCAGGAGGCACACAATGTTATAGGGGGCCCAGAAGAGAAAGTAAATGATCATAATCACAAAGATTAACCTCACTGCTTTATGTTTCTTCTTCTCATTTCGACACTTCAGCAATGTTTTTATGATTCCTGAGTAGCAGATGATCATAACAAAGAGGGGCAACACTAACCCCAACAGATTCATCTTTAGAGTTTGGAAGTTCTTCCAGAAAATAAACCAATCTAATGGGAAATGAGGGCTGCAGGTATATTGATTGCCTTCCTTTTGAGATTTGGTGAAGATAATATCTGGGAGAGAGACAAACCCAGCCACCACCCAGGTAGTGACACTTGTCAAAATGCCAAAGGTGACTGTCCTAGCTTTTAGGGCAAACACAGCATGAACAATGGCCAGGTACCGATCGATGGTCAGGAGGATGATGAAGAATACTCCTCCAAAGAACCCCATGTGATAGAATCCTGTCAGCAACTTACATAGGACATCTCCAAAAATCCACTGGTCTGCAGCATAGTGAGCCCAAAATGGGAGAGTGATGATAAAAAGTAAATCAGAGATAGCTAAATTGAGCAGATAGATGTCAGTCATGCTCTTCAGCTTTTTACATTTTATCAATACCAGAAAAACTAGAGCATTGCCCACAAAACCAGAAATGACCACCAGGGAGTAGAGTGGGGGGAGGAGCCTAGATGCTGTGTACTTCACATCAAATTTTTGACACGGTTCTTCAAAACTGTATTCTGGGTAATAGAAAGGCGAGGTTGACTCATTCTCCATCTTGCTTTGTCCTGCAAATAAAGGAAGAGATACTCCTTTTCAAAACACAGAGTTTATTTAATGTGGCCCCTTAAATTCAAACTATCCTATATACTAAAGTTATAGTTAAGTTATATATACAGACACATATTCATACATGAGCTCTTCTTCATATATGTTTTACATGTAGATTATTTACGGAGCTCTGTATATATCATTTCACCCAAACAGAATGTCGGTCCTTGAGGGAAGAGATTTACTTTTTATCCCCAGTTCTACATTGTTTAGCACATAATAAGTGCTTAATAACTATTTGATGAAAGAATGAGAGGGGGCAGCTAGGTGGCAGTGGATAGAGCACCAGCCCTGAAATCAGGAGGACCTGAGGTCAAATTTGGTCTCAGATATTTCCTAGCTGTGTGACCCTGGGCAAGTCACATAACCCCAATTGCCTTAGCAAAAAGAAAAAAAAAATGAGTGACTATATGAATGGAAAATAATTGTATTTACAGGGAAATAGATCCAGAGGATGCATATCTCACCATTTACCAGCCATCAAGGCCATGTCTAAATTATTTCACTTTTTAGGCCTCAGTTTCCTAATCTGTAAAATGAAAGGGTTGGACTAATTGATACCTAGATTCTCATCCAGCTTCTGACATTTCAAGAGTTGGTGAGGGTTTGCCTGTAATTTTCACAAAGCAAAGAATTCTGTTCTGTTGGGAAGAGGATGAACATAATTTTCCATTGGTAGAAATCTACTTGCTTTCCACAGTGACTGGGAGTGAAAATTCCACAGTTTCACATTAGAAGAGAACCCCCACTTCCTCTGCATGTGTTGCCTTAGGAGAACATTCATTTCAGCAGCATGTTGTAAATAGGAGGACGGGGACTCAAATGAGATTAGCTTAGAGTCTCTACAATTTAAATGAAGGGGAGAGATGCAGTCTTCCCGGGAGTTTTCTTAATTAATACAGTCAGTTTAGATAATCAAGGGCATGCCATCTACTTGCCCCAACTCTTTTCTTTAAGAGAATGATGAAAGTTCTCTTAAATTTGTCGATTTTAATGGTTTCTTGAAATTCTTTTCCATTTTATTTAACCATATTTAGGGATCCTCCCTCATGCATATAGTGGTAAAATAGAAAGAACATACATAATCAGCTTACTTCTTAGGTTTCCATTAGAAATTTCACATCCTCTTTCACCAACATAGTGCCTACACACTCTAGGGAGTAGCATAATCTTTGTCTCCAGTCCTTACAAAGGAGTATAAAACCCTTTCTTTATCTAGATAAAGCCACTGCAAAGAACGTGTGCCCTGAAGACTGAGGCATATAATGGTGAAGTGGAAAGTATACTCCAGGACATACATGGTCAGCCCACTTCTTAGGTCTGAAATAAATTTATAGGGTCATAAATAGAGAGCTGGAAGTGATTCTACAGGTCACTTTGTTTTACAGGTGACAAAATTAAAGAAAAGGATTAAATATTTTTTTCAAAGTCAACCTACTAGTAAATATCCAAAGAAGGATTTTAACCAAGGCTCCTTGGTTCCAGGGGCAGTACTCTTTCTGGTAGACTGCTCCACCTCCCACTTGCAGTTGACCATGCCCTACATCTAACAGAGACTCTATCAATAAGATTTAAAGCTTGTGGGTAACTTGCTGTCAGTTTTGACTTTGTGATGGTTTTCCTTCCTTTGGAGAAACAGGACCTGGGATAGATCTGGAGGAGCTGGGAAGATCAGTTTAAATTTCCCGTCACATAAAAGACTGTTTTTTTTTTTTTTTTTATTAAGGATTCAGTAAAGTCTCTTCTCTCTAACTAGAGATAAAATTTACAATTTGTCACCTGAGTGATTTTATTCTTCTCAGTTAATGCAGAGTTCTCTAGCAATTGTCCTTCATCACAATTTTCCTCAGACTCTAATGTAATCACAGGCTGAAATACATCCCAAATCCTCTATTTTCCCTATCTTGATGATGATGATGATTTTTCTTTTAAAAAGATAATTTTGTCATCATCTTGACATATTGTCCAACACACATCTTCCCCCTATGAGTTATTCTCTGTTCTTCCCTCTGATTTTTATTTGGTTTATCTGAGCAGCATTGGTAATTAGTAAGTAGAAGAGCTAAAAAGTGACTTACCTGAAGAGTTTTCAATCTGTCAGGGAAACTTCTGTTCTTCTGCCCAAGTGAAGTGTGAAAATAAGTTATGTAAAGACAATATAGTGCTAAGTAGGAAATAATGTTTCCTGCCTTCAGAGGGGGGGGTGGGTTTTTTTTTTTTGGTCTAATTAGATGACAAAAAAGTTCTTCTTTTTATAAATAGATCATCCAATTTTGAGGGCATATGGAACATCTTGTGAAACACCCAGTCACTTGGCTTGCCAATTAGCTTCTTCTGCTCAAACACTGAGGGTTATATAGATTCATTCTTATAAATACAAAGGGAAGGGAAGTCAAATATCTCTGTGGTTCTGACTTCCTCAAACTTTGTCCACAAGATGGCAGAATAAGCAGTTGATTCAGGCAACTTGGTCCCCAAATCATTTGGGGTTTTTATTTTGTAGTTTGTGGGTATTTATTTTATTGTATTTTATTTTTGCAAATGTGTAATCCAATTGATTGATTCAGTGTTATATTGGTTGGGTGATATCAGTGTCTGGAGTGAGCCTTTAACTACTTTGTGATTATGGTTGAGCTGGGTTGCATGTATACCTATGATGTTGTTACAATGAAATTTTCCCAGGAGACTGAATTTCAGAGCCTCATCTATGAGCAGATATAGTGGCAACAAGTATAAGGAAGTTTCACTTTTTAAAATTTCACTGCTGTCTAGAGAGAGAGCTTGCATTGATAATTTTTAACATCCACCCTTGCAAAATCTCATGTACCATATTTTTTTCTCCCTTCCTTCCCTTCAGCTCCTTCCTTAGACTAGCTGATGTTTTTGAGAACTCATTTTCTTTATCAGTAAAATAGTGATAATAGTTGACCTTAGAGAAAACACAGGGTGAGCTTATCAATGAGTTAGAATTATTAGAGGCATTAACCCTGGTCATCTGATCAATTAGCTTTGGTCCATGCCCACAGGTGATCCATATTGTATAGCATGTTTTAAAGGACCTCAAGGAAATAGAAGATATGATCCCACCCCTTAAATAGCTTGTAATTTTAGTTGCTCAAGTTAGATAATTTACGTAAAACAACTGTTAGAGAATATTTGTCATTGGTAAGGGAAGCATTGGATTGAGCGTTAACCTTTAGAGTAATGAAGACCTGAGCTCAAATCTTCTCTTGGACACTAATTAACTATGTGACATAGGCAAATCATTTAACTTCTGTTTGCCTCAGTTTCTTGATCTGTAAAATGGGGCTAATAATAGCACCTATCGTCCCTAGTGGTTACAAAGCTCAAATGAGATGATATTTGTAAGTTGTAGCAAATCTTAGAGCACTTTGTAAATGCTACTTACTATTAATATTATTAATCTTATCAATAATAAGAGATAGGGACTATATCACAGGATTTTTGTGAGGATCAAATGAGAGAAACTAAAGTGCTTTTGCAATCCTTAAAGTACTATATGAATGCTAGCTCTTACTAGCATTGATAAAAACAAGAAAGTGAAACATCTTACTTACCTGATAGCCATTAATCTGGATATCAAAATGAACCTGAAAATACATGAAACACAGTTGAGAAGATAGCATGGTGTCATGGTGCAGAGCTTTTTAAACTTTTTTCACTCATGATCCCTTTTCTCCTGAGAAATTTTTATAAAACCAGAATCAAACATTTACTCATGATAAGTCATAAAGAAATTTATTTTAAAATAGTTTTTTGGTATGTGTACTTTTGCCATTTATTAAAGACAAAAGCACATTTGCATACTAATAAGATGGATGTGCTTGTTTATTTTTGCATAAAGAATTCAACCTTGGAGAAATATTTGATACCTTTTGCTGTTGGCAATTTTTTTGCCATCCCCAGATTCAATTACACTATCCCATACGGGATCTCAACCCACAGATTAAGAAGCTTTGTCATAGTAAGTAAGGTCAGGAGTTCTCCATTGCTAGAGGTCTTCAAGTGAGGCTAGATGACTGAAAATTAATGGTTTGTAGAGAAAATACTTCAGGTATTTGTTGGACTAAATAATATCTCTGGAACATTCCAGTTTTGAAATTCTATGACTTTCATGATTATAGAAGAAAAAAGACAGAATTGACATGTTGGGAATATAGGTTCTGGATCTGGTTCTCCCACTCTCTAGTGAAAGAAATATTAAGTAGAAATATGATAGTATGGTTTTACATATGTTTATAAATTTATATCAAATGGTTTCCTTCTTTAGTACCAGGTGAGGAAGGAGGAAGGAAAATAGTTTAAAATTATTAATATAAACAAAAAATTAATTAAATTTAAAAAAGAAAATTAAATTTCATCTGATAGAACAAACATTTTCACCTTTTAAGAGCTTTTTTTTTCTTTTTTTTTTTCCTGCTGAGGCAATTGGGATTAAGTGACTTGCCCAAGGTCACACAGCTAGGAAGTGTTAAGTGTCTGATTTGAACTCAGGTCATCCTGACTTCAGGGCTGGTACTCTATCCACTGCACCACCTAGCTGCCCCTTTTAAGATCTTTTTAATCTCTGATTTTATTGTCTTCATTAGGTATCCCTCAAAGCTTTATATAATCTTAAAATTTTAGAAATATGTCTTTTGAATCTTTATTTAAGCCACTGCTTAAAAATTGAGAAAGTGCAGAGTTCATAAATGTCTATGACATTTTATTGGGAACTTCCTTCTAAGTGGATGGTGAGCCATTAATGAATCTTTGGCTTTGGTCAAAGATGAGTTCTGAAACTACCCATGCATATCAATCCATCTTGTCCACAAAGATAGGTTAAGTGACTGCTTTGCTAAAATCAAGTTACCGCCCTACTGATCTAGCTACTGAGCCTAACAAAAAAGGAACTAAGGTTAGTCTGACCTAATTGATTCTTGATGAAAAATGCTGGCCCTTTGTATTCACTACTTCCTTTTCAAAATATTCATAAACCATCCCTTTAATCACATACTAAAAATATAGATAATATATAAATATGTACATATTTATATGTTATATATTACATGTATTTAGAACATAGATAAATAGATAAAATATAGAAAATACAGATAAATAATAATAACTGATTCATAGCTTTACCAGCGATGCACCAAAGCCTCCTAGTATCTATGATTCTCATTTTTTGTCATCTTTTATAATTTACAGGGTATACTATGAAACCTTAGAATTGTTTTGTATGCATTTGGGGATTTGAAACATTCTTCCCAAAGGATTGTCAATAGTTTGTAATTTTTATTTTGAGTACTATTTGTTCTTATTCTTTGATCACTTATCTGTTGAGGTATGGCTTTTGATCTTATATTTTAATTGTTTTTATATTTTGGATATATAAATCCTTTCCTGAAAAATCTGATATGACTTGGTTTTTCCCTTTCAGCTGCTTTCTCTCTTATCCTTGATACATTAATTTTAAGTAAAAGTTTTTCAGTTGCATGGAATCAAAGTTATGTTTTATTTTTTGCCACTGCCTCTATTTCTCATTTACTTAGAGTAAATGAATGAAACACACACACACCCACATACACACACACACACACACACATACCATACCTGTGATAGGTATATGATCTGCTTTTCTTCAGATCTTCTTATGGTATGATCAGGGGCAAGTTGGTATGTGATTAGCAACAAGCTCTCTAGGAAAAAATATGTACATGATACACTTTTAAGTTTAATCTGTGTCACTAACATTTTCTCCATTTCTTTGTTAGATGTAGAAAATTAACAAAGTAATAAATCAAGCTCTGATTTGTAGCATTTATCAATTTCTAAGTTGTAGATACACTAAAAATGGAATAATTGTTCTTGTGAGGGGATATTTGCTGGCTCTTTAATATTAAGGTCACTTATCCTTTTAGAAGGTATTGTAAAATATGGTATAAAGTGCTAATCCCAATCTCTGTCAGATTGCTTTTAAGTTTTCCCAGTAGTGTTTTTTAAATCAAGTCGTTTTTTTTTTTTAGTTTATCAAATATTGGATTATTGAATTACATTGTTTCTGATTCTATTTTGTCTAGTTTCTTCCAGTGATCTTCCTATCTGTTTTTAAGGCAATACTAGATGATTTTGATGAGTGCTTTACAATAGTGTTTGAAGTCTGAGATTTTGAATACTTTGAAAAGTAGTTGATAGTTTGTGTTATTTCTCTTTAGAATAGTTTATTTAAAGGTTATATAATCATCAACTCTGATGGGCATGGTTCTTTTCAACTATGAGGTAATTCAGGCCAATTCCAATGGTCTTGTGATGGAGAGAGCCATCTGCATCCAAAGAGCACTGTGAGGACTGAGTATGGATTACAACTTTTTTTCCACTTTTTTTGTTGTTGTTTGCTTGAATTTTGTTTTCTTTCTCATTTTCCCCTTTTTAATCAGATTTTTCTTGTGCAGCATGATAATTGTGGAAATATATATAGAAGAATTGCACATGTTTAGCATATATTGGCCCACTTGCTGTCTAGGGGAAGGGGAATTGGGGGGTGAAAAATTTGGAACACAAGGTTTTGCACCGGTGAATGTTGTAAACTATCTTTACATGCATTTTGAAAATTTAAAAATCCATTATTAAAAAAGAAAAAATTAAAAAAGAATAGTTTAGATACTTTCACTGCTCATCTATTAGAGAACAACTCATTTTTTTTAAAAAAGTATATCAGTCCTCTCTAGACTTTGGACATTATCCATGCAAGCAGGTTTCCTTATCCATTTCTTTCTTCTTGTGATAAATTCATTACCTCTAAATATCAAAGACTTACAAAATTTTTAGGTAATTGAAAACAAGTCTATTTTGTCTTTTACTAATTCCCTTAGAGAGTAATGTGGTATAGTGGATAGATTTTGTTGGACTTGGAGTCAGGAATACCTGGCTTCAAATTTATACTCTGACACTACCTGTATATCATAGCTAAGCCTATTATAACTTTCAAAGGCTTATTTACTAAGTTTCAGGTTGTAATTTGTGTGGGATAAGGGAGTTCCTACATCCATAGAATCATATGCTCTTAGTGTATTATTTCCTCTGTATTATAGATTAGGATCTGGGTTCAAATCCCATAGTGATACTTATTATTTAAGTCATGGAAACTGGGAGTAGGACACCCAAGCAACTTTCTAAGCTGCAGAAGTTTCCAATTTGCACCAGTAGGGGGAGTTTCCTCACTAGGAGTTTTGGGTCCACTCACAAAAACCTCTGCCTTCCCCCCACCCTCTCACCCAACTTCCACTTTCTTCCAGGTGACATTTTAAATTTAGATAATGGATCTCTTGGAAATTTATGGTTTTATGTCATACTAGATATTAGTATAATTACATTTTCTGCCAAACTCTTCTCCAGCAGTTTTTGTTGAATGAGTGCCTTTCCTAGTAATCTAAATTCTTGGGTTTATCAAATGTTAAACTACCATATGCATTTGGTTCTATTTCTTGTTTATTTAACTTATTAAATTGATTTTTTTGAAATAAAATATAAAATTATTTTGATAAGCATTGATTTATAGAATAATTTTAGGCCAGAAAGTATCATTCTCCATTCTCTCTCACTTTTTTCATTATTTATTTTGATGTTCTTGACCTATAATTTTCCACATATGAATTTTGCTATTATTTTGTTTAATTTCATAAAGTATTCAATTGATATTTTTTATTGTTATAAAATGACATTTGTTGATTAAGTTAGGTAGTATAGTCATGTGTTTGTGTTTTGGTTAACTATCTCTCAAATATTTGATACATTTTATTGTGATTTTTAACTAGTGTTTCTCTTTTTGCTCTTTTTCCTTGTAAAAATAATATAGAAATAATATTGATGAGTTTGTGGGTTTACTTTTTATTCTGTTACTTTGTTAAAGCTTTGTAATGTTTTTTTGTTGATTTTCTTGGATTTTCTAAGCAAACCATATCATTTGAATAGAGAATCATTTTAACCTCTTCTTAACCAGTACTTTTCCCCTTTTTTGCCTTGTTTTGAGTTCTTCCAGCAATTTTTTTTAGGCATAAGACCAATTCACATTTTTCTTTGCAGCTTTATATGTAGCAGTTTGGGCTTGTTGTTTTCTGAGTTTGTGTTTTGATCTTCCGTATGACTCTAATAACTTTCCATGGTCAAGATCTTTTTTTGTTGTTTGGTCACTTTCTCAGCTTATTTCTTGACTTTTAACTTTATGTTAAAGTTCAATTCTGCTCCCAGGATAGTGGGACCACTATCCCAAGTGTCAGGTTTTTTTGTTCAGCTATTTTCAGAGTTAGCTATGGGGAGAGTGTGATTTTTAGTCCTTTTTTTAAGGAAAAGTGTATTTATTACTCTCCTGACCTGTGCCACAAGTACAATAGAACTATGACTAACATTCCTGCTACCTTGGGTCCCCAAGATCTGGTGTAATAGTGTTCCTCCTAACCCTAAGATTGGGACCCAGACCATAAGCTGGATCCACATATGGACAATGTAACAGAGTCCTGCCCAAGTGCCAGCAAAGAGATGCCTGTAATCTCTTTCTAACCAGTTGTCTGAATCTTTTGCCATCTGTGGGTTGAGAGCTCTGGAAGCCACTGATGCCATTGCTGATTGTCCTCCCCAAGGCCTGCTTCCAGTTTGCTGGGATGTGGCCTGGGCTCACTCTCACCCTAGTATGACTTTCTTATCAATATTTTAAGTTTTCTTGGACTGGAAATTTGTTTTACTTTGTTTTTTGTGGTTTCTGGCACTCCAGAGTTTGTTTTGAAACATTACTTAAAGTTTTTTGAATTTGAGGGAACTCAGGTAAGTACCTGGCTTTTTCAGCTATCTTGACTTCATCCCCTCACTGAATGTTTCAAACTGGAAAATCCTATAGGCAACTCAAACTCAGCATGTCAAAACTGAACTAATTTTCTTCCTCTGAAAACGTACCTTCCTTTCAAATATTCCTATCCCTATTGTGGGTAGCATCATCCTTCTAATCATCTAGGATTGAAACCTCAGGATTTCCTTGAGTTCTCCTTTTTTCTCACCCCATATATACATAAGTTGCTACATCTTGACATTTATATCTTTACAGTATCTCTCCCATTATTTCTTTCCATGTTTTGATTCATATTCAATCTCTATATTTCTCTCCCTGGATGTGGGAGCACTTTGCATCACAAGTCTAATGGAATTTCCTTGAATTACTGAATTATTGAAAAGAGCCAAGTCCATCACAATTGAGCATGACATAATCTTGTTACTGTGTACAATGCTCTCTTAATAAAACATTATTTTTTCATTTAAAAAAAGAATGGAAAGAGTGATGTTTTTAGTATGTGATTCATTTCTTCTATGCTGCTTGTAAAATCTCATTGTTGTTGAAACTCTGTATTTTAAAGATTTAAAGATTGGATGAACCTAATTTGTGATTTCTATGTGTTGGCATTCTATGTTTTCTGTTGACCTTTACTTTTCCTTCAGTTTTATCTAGCTGTCTTTTTTATTTTTATTATTTATTTATTTATTTATTTTTGCTTTTTGCTGAGGCAATTGAGGTAAATGACTTGCCCAGGGTCACACAGCTAGGGAATGTTAAGTGCCTAAGACCAGATTTGAATTCAGGTCCTCCTGACTTCAGGGCTGGTGTTCTATCCACTGCGCCACCTAGCTGCCCCAATAGCTGTCTTTTTTTAAATATAATTTCTAATGCATAGTAGTAAGACTCTTTATAAATATTTTTTTTCTGGGAGGTTTTGTCTGGTTAATTGTTCTACTTTTTACTATTTTGTTTCCATTAGAACCATCAAATTCTTCAGAGATTCTAACATCTTAATAAGAATCTCTACCAATTTTTTTGTTTATTAAAGCTTTTTATTTACAGAACATATGAGTAATTTTTCTGCATTGACCTTTGCAAAATTTTCTGTTCCAAATTTTTCCCTTCTTACCCCCACCCCCTCACCTAGATGGCAGGTAGTCTAATACATGTTAAATATGTTAAAATATATGATAAATCCAATATGTGTATACATATCTATACAGTTATCTTACACAAGAACAATCAGATCTAGAAAGAGAAGAAAAAAACAGCCTAAGAAGGAACACAAAATGCAAGCAAACATTCAAAGAAAGCATTAAATGCTATATTGTGGTCCACACTCAGTTCCCACAAGTGTCTCTCTGGATGTACATAACTTTCTTCATCACTGAACTCTAGGAACTGGTTTGAATCACCTCATTGCTGAAGAGAACCATGTCCATCAGAATTGATCATCATATAGTCTTGTTGCTATGTATAATGACCTCCTGGTTCTGCTCATTTCACTTAGCATCAGTTCATATAGATCTTTCCAGGCTTCTCTGAAATCATCTTGTTGGTCATTTCTTACAGAACAACAATATTCCATAACATTCATATACCATAATTTATTCAGCCAATCTCCAATTGATGGGCATCCATTCAGTTTCTAGCCACTACCTAAAGGGCTGCCACAAACATTTTTGCAAATTCCATCAATTTTTTTAAACTTCTGAGTCTCTTATTTGTCTATTTTTACTACTCATTCATTGATTTTTTTCATCCTTCTTTTTTCATTAATTTCTTCCTTGAACTTTTCTATGCTACTTAGCTTTTCTGAAGAATTATATGATAATTCCATTTTTGTTCCAGTGACTTTTCCCCCTTTATTTAGTTTTTTACATCCAAACTACTCATTGTGTGGCGTTGCTCTCCCCCTCTCTTTTGCTCACTTATCGCAAAAGTTGATTCTTTCTTCCCTCTTTCAGTGAGGACATATTCCCTAAGAAGGTTTTTGTTTTTGTTTTTGTTTTTGTTCTTTTACATTAGTACATTTCTTGCTCTTTTTTTAGTGATGTGGAGGAATTGGGTTTGAACATGGCCACTTGTTCCATCATATTTTTCTTATCTCAGATCTCTCCTTCCTATTCCATAAAGCTTGCCTATTCAATTTTTGAGTAGCTGAAAGTGATCTCTAATACAGTGGATGACAGAATCAAGATTGAAAAAGATCTTAAGTATGAAAGAATGGATGTAAGTGAACAAGAAAAATGCAAAGTCTTACTCTCAATGTTAAAAAAGGCAAATGCAGTAATAATATAGGACAGAAGAAATCTAACTTAAGGGAAGTTAATGTGGAAAAAAACTGGCAAGGCTTTTATTTGACAACAAGCTCAATACAAATCAACAATATGATTATATTACCAAAATAAATCATGCTATCTTAGTTTACATTAATGGGAATATAATGGTTCCATTGGGGAACTCCTTGTCTCATTACATTCCATTATGCTCAGACCATATCTAGAGTGTTGTGGTTACTTGTGGAAGACACATTTTCACAGTGTCTTTGACAAACTGGAACATATCTAGAAGACAGTTATTAGGCCGAAGGGGCTGAAAACATTATATGAGGAAAGCTGAAGGAACCTGATATGTTTTACTAAGAACAGGAAACCTTAAAAGGAACTTTATGATTTTCCTTTATTTCAAACAGCTCCAGAAGGCAGAACTTAGGCTAATAGGAGGAATATTTTTAGCTCAATATAAGAGAGCAATTTCTAATGATTAGAACCCTCTAAGAACCATCTCCTGAAGTTGTGAACTCCCTATCACTAGAATGATTTATGCAGATTCAATTTCATAGGGTTATTTCCAAGAAGAGAGTTATACTAGATCAGAGGCTGGCCTAGATGACTTCTGAGGGCTCTTCTAACTTTAGAATTCCTTGTTTCTAAACACTTTGGTGACATCTGTTCTCTTAATTGATGACTTCCTCCAAGGATCCATCATTTTAGGAAGAATTACAGTCATATTTCACCTCACTCACACCTGCACCCACTGTCCAGACTTCTCTTTGCCTGTTGCTTTGCATTTATAGAATGCAAATTCTTGTGGAAACCTCTGCTTTGAGTCCCTGCTGTTTTGACTGAGATTTTCCCCCACAAGGCCATCATTTGAAGAAGGAACTCAATCAAGCTTCACCGCACTCATGTTTGGATTCAATCGCTAGACTTCTTGTTCTTTTTTTCCTGATGCCTTATCCCTACATGGGCACCCATTTGCCCACTTTTTCTAGTTTCCTTATATGTGCTATCTTTCCTCAGTAGAAAATAAGCTTGTTGAGGGCAGGGACTGATTTTTTTGACTTTTATTTGTCTCCATAGAACTATCTAAAACACACACACACACACACATTCTATTTCTCTCTCTCTCAAAGTCTTCCTTTAGACATTGAGCAAATACCATGAAATCTAGTTAACTTTTCACCAAAAAAGTGAAAATATTTCTTAGATCTTTGTCAATAATATATATTTTTTGACAAGCCTCCCCTTCTATTTTTTTTCTGAGTTCCTTACCAAGTGATTCCACGACTCTATGAACATCTAACTTTTCCCATATAGTTACTCACTTTATAAAAATTATTTTTTTTGTTTTTTGCATGTATATTAACTTTTTAAATACCTATTTCTTTATGAATCATATTGGGAGAGAAAAATTAGAACAAAAGGGAAAAACCACAAGAGGAAAAAAAAGAAATAAAAGTGAATATGGCATTGTATTGATTTACATTCTATCTCCATAGTTTTCTTTCTAGATGCAGATGGTGTTTTCTGTCCAAAAGTTATTAGGATTGCCTTAGATAACTGAACCACTGAGAAGAACCAAGTCTTTCATAATTGATCATCACACAATCTTGTTGTTACTGTGTACATTGGATTCCTGGCTTGTTTCAATAGGCATCAGTTCTTATAAATCTTTCTAGGTCTTATACAGCCTTTCCCTAATTGATGGGCCTCTACTTTTTTTTTAATTCTTTGCCGCCACAAAAAGAGCTGCTACAAATATTTTTGCACATGTGGATCCTTTTTCCTTCCTCTATGAATTCCTTGGGATACAGACCCAATAGTGGCACTGCTGGATCAAAGGATATGCAGTTTTATTTCCTTTGGGCATAGTTCCAGATTGCTATCTAGAACAGTTGGAACATTTCAAACTTCATCAGCAATGCATTAGTGTCCCAGTTTTCCCACATCCCCTCCAACATTTATCATTATCATTTCCTGTCATCTTAACCAATCTAAGAGGTGTGAAGTAGTATTTCAGTCATTTTAATTTGCATTTCTCTTATTAGTAGTGATTTAGAGCATTTTTTCATATATGTATAGATGGCTTTAATTTTATCAACTGAAAATTGTCTGTTCATATCCTTTGATCATTTATCAATTGCAGAATGACTTGTATTCTTATAGATTTGACACAGTTCTTCATATATTTTAGAAATGAGGCCTTTATCAGAAACATTTTCCCCCAGCTTTGTACTACCGTTTTAATCTCATTTGTATTGATTTTGTTTGTGCAAAACCTTTTTTAATTTAATGTAATCAAAGCTGTCATTTGCCTTTCATAATGTTCTCTAGTTCTTCTTTGGTCATAAATTCCTCCCTTCTCCAAAGATGTGATAAATAAATGATCTCTTGCTCTCTTAATTTGTTTATGGTATCACCCTTTATGGGTTAATGGGATGGGTATATATCCATTTGATCTTATTTTGGTATGGGATATGAGATGTATGTCTATGCTGAATTTTTCATGAGTTATTCCCTTTTGATATGATTAAATAATTATTAATAAAGCAATATGGCAGAATGTATAAAGAATTGGTCTTGGAATGAAAAAGACTTGGATTCAAGTCCTATCAGTTCTCATAATGGGGGCTGGTGACGTCTGGGGATCTTCATAAAATGGAGATAATGATAGCATCTAACTTGTTGACTTGGCAGCTCTGGGACTGGTTAGAACTCTAACCCTATTAGAAAATAAAATGAGGCAATATTTTTTTTTTCAATTGGTGTTAAGTGATTAGCCCAGAGTCACTCAGCTAGTAAGCATTAAGTGTATGATTTAAACTATGATCCTCCTGATTTCAGGACCAGTGGTCTATTTCCTGTACCATGTCTGCCCCCTGAAGTGATATTTATATAGTACTTTGCCAACCTTGAAGTACTACCTAAATCCAGCTATTGTTTATTAAGTCATAGAGCATTTTGAGATATATATCTATATATATATGTATATATCTCAATTTAGGGTGTGTCCATTGCAACAAAAATCACAGACCCCTGAAGTCTTCCTTAAGGTATGGAAGTGTGATATTCATGCACTCATTTAAAGGCACATAGATAACAAGTTACAGCTCAGCACAGATTCCCATTCTATTGTCAATTCTAGATCTATATGGGATCTAGATGTTTTTAACAGAAATTGCTTCAGATTTTTAGCATAGTCTGTCATAAGGAAGGCAAGGCAAAAAGCATTTATTCAGTACTTACTATATGCCAACCATTGTGATAAGTACTGGGGATCCATATATGAGCAAAAAGAAAAACAGTCCCTCTACTCAAGGAACTTACATTCTAATGGAATATACCTATCTGCAATACCACAAAAAAATGGAGATTTTTTTTTCAGAGTAACTCCAGCAAATGGAAACTATCCCTGATTTACACTGCAACATTAAAAGTTTCATTTACTGAAATTTCACTTGGAGTCAAATACTATTTGGAAAGAATTAGATCCTTATTCTTTGATTCTTCTGCCTTTTGGCATGTGATATTTCTAGAATGGAGACTCTAAGGTCTTTTTTTTTAAATCTCCAGCACATGCTAATACATAGTAAGTACTGAATAAATGCTTATCCCCTACTCTAGAGATGGAGTTCTGGAGGACTGCACTGTTCATCTCAAAGTTCTCATCCTGGGTCTCCAAAGTTCTGGTGGGTGAGTATCTCACATGTGAGCTAGCAACTGTCTAGCTGTAGACATGCTTCACTTTATTCCCTGGACAGCTCCTTGCTAGTTGTTTTTGTTCCTCCAACATCTATATAGACCTCCATCTCTTCTCTCCCTAACTTTCCAGTTCTGAAAGAATCAAATCAATATAGCCCTGCCTGGCACCCTGTGGGAGAGGCAGGAGGTAGCAGATTCAAGGCAAGTCAAACCACTATCACTACCTTGACAACCAGATGTTACAGCCACAGCTACTAAAGACCCAAGAAAGAATGTTCTTGTCAGCAAGAAATGCTCAATATTTCAACTTAAAAAACAGATACGATTTTATTAGTGAAAATGACATCAGAGAAGAGCCATGACTATCTGCTTGCTTTCTTTTCCATCTTACTTGCAGCTGAAACCTGTCATGTTTGTTGTCTCCCTCAGAATTTGAGCTTCCAGAAAGGAGGAATTGTCCAACTTCTCTACCTGTATCCTCAGAACATGCTTTATAATTCATTCTTTATAATGCTTTATTCATTCATTTGTTCACTCATTGTGAATTGAAAGGATGTGTCAATCTATTTCCTATAGCCCTACTCATCACCCCTGTAACTTTTAAAGCCAATATATCTCTCCTTGTCCACCACTTCTCTACATATGCTGTCTCCCCATTTCAGGATACTTGAAAGCAGGAATATGTCTTTGTTTTCATGTTTGTATGCATGGATATTAGCACAATAATATACATTCATTCATCCATTTATTCATTTGTTCATTCAACAGAATAGCATAATAAAAAGAGAGCGAGTGCCGCTTCATGGAATATAATAACACCATTCAAATATTTTTGAACAAAATTTTTTTTTCATAATCAAAACTGAGAAACTAATTTGTTAGGAGAGTGCCAAGCTTTGTTTAGTACATTTTTATTCAATATCCCCCAAACTTGTGTAATTAAATCAGGAACCCCAAGTGGAAGTTTCAGTCTGAGTCTTGCCAACACTCAACCAATGATCCACAATTCTGATTCATGATACGTGACAAAATCAGCTTTGAATAATAAAGATATAAGAACTTCCATTTATAAAGCATTTAACATTTTTATAAAGCGCTTTCCCTTCATTATCTCATGTGATTCTCACATTGTTCTTTAAGGTAAATAATTTAAATATTATCATTGTCATCTTTAAGATGAGGAAACTGAGGGCAGTAAGTAACAAGAATGATGTAATTTACCCAAGATCATAGGTAAAGTTATTTAATCCAGTACTAGAATCCAAATCTTCTTCTTCTCCTTTTCTTTTCTTCTTCTTTCTTCTTTTTTTGGGGGATGTGTGTGTATGTGCAAAATTATACATATTTATTTATATAGGAATATGTCTGTATATACACACACACTTACATACATGCATTTACATATATATGTATTTGATGCTTCTTAAATACACTATAATCATTTCCTAATAACTGCCTCCTTCTCCACTTCCCTACCTCTCTAGCCAGTAGAAATTTCTATTGCGACATCAACAAAAAAGGAAAAAAATGGTGAGGGAAAACCAACTGACTCAGAAACTTCCTCTCACAATATATACCACATTTTATACCCATAACCGCTCTGCTATGAGAGTGAAAATATATCTTGTCATCAGTCTTCTGGAGTCAAGATGAATTGAGAGCTTCTAATTCTAAATTCAGAGTTCTTTCCCCTATAGTATATTGGCTTTTATTATAAGAAAAATTTATCTTAGCTCTGTGCTTATATACTTAAGCATTCTTAATTTTGTAGTTTTTAAATTGAATTTCATGCCCTAGTCCAGAGACTGAATTAGAAAAAATTCTGAGCAAGGCAAAGATAAAGAAGATTAAAGAGGGAGGTAGAAGGAATCATAAAAGACATCTTGAATATTGACTGGATTTTTTTTTCTTCACAAATTGTCTCATGAGTCCTATATGTTTTCCCACAACTTATTTCTCCTTCCTCCCTCCCTTATTTTTATTTATTTATTTATTTGCTTTTTGCTGAGGCAATTGAGGCCAAGTGACTTGCCTGGGGTTGCACAGCTAGGGAATGTTAAGTGTTTGAGACCAGATTTGAACTCAGGTCCTCCTGACTTCAGGACTGGTGTTCTATCCACTGTGCCACTTAGCTGCCCCTCCTCCCTTGTTTTTAAAAGTATTTATTAATGTCCCTTTGTTTTTACACTATGATCATTTCCTATATGTTCCTCTCCATCGCTGAACCATCTTTTTTTTTTTAAATAAAACAGCAATCTTCCCTCCCCCCATACAAATAGCTAAATGAAACCAACACATTTGGCAATCCATGGTATACCCCATTCTGTGCTTAGAGACCTCTACCTGTTTCCTGATTGGAGAGAGTTAAATTTCATTATCAGTTCCCTATTTCTCCCATTATTTTGGAGTGATGTTTGTCCATAAAGTCCACATTCAGACAATATGGAAAAACTTCTTATTCAGTTTTACGCGAGTGGGGCATGGTAATTTTAGATCATTTGAGCAGTTTTGTTTTTAGTTGTCACATGGCAAAGTACCTCTTTGACAAAAAAAATCTGTTAAAGAAAAACATGTTTTCCAGTGTTATGTTTGAGGTTGTCAACACATGCCTTTCATTCTCATATTCTGCTAATAATATTCCCTAACAGGAGTTTAGAAAGAACTGATTTTTCCAATTTTCAATCATATAGTGGGATAAGTTTGAGAGGATGTCATAATATACAGAACTCTGGAGCTAGAATGAGGAAGACTTGAGTTTAGATATAGCTTAAGTATTTAGCACCTGTGTGACTCTGGGCAAATTATTTTAATCACTCTCTGTTTCAATTTTCTTATCTGTAAAATGGAGATGATAATAGCATCTATCTTTAAGGGTTGTGGTGAGGATCAAGTGAGATATCTGTGAAGTACATTATAAACCTTAAAGAGCTCTAGAGATAAATTATAGCTGTTATTATTTTGACAAAGTAGAAGAGATTGACATTATCTGCTTGCCCTTAAGGAATACTTAATGTGTAAGGGAAAAAAATAATGATTATTGACCAGGTTCCTTCATTAAACTTGACCTTTCAAACACACTATTGTTTATATCATTTTCTGCATGTCTTATTTTTCATCCATCACTTAGATGCTTCTGGTGTGGAATGGGGCTTTAAATTGTCTTCCAGTTAATTAAGTTGTGAGAGATAATTATTTCACAGGATGCTGATGTAGGAAGGCATCCTGGTGTTATAGAAAACAAAATTAAATAGGAGGCAGAGTGCATAGCTGGTTTCTAGTTCTACTTATCAGACAAGTAACTATGGGCAAATCTATGACTGAGTTTCCTCTTAGACTATCTATCTCATAGGGCCATTAATAGGATCAGATGAGATAAAGGCAGAATATGGATTTGAATCCTTGCTCTGCTACTTTTACATTATATAGTTGTGTGACCATGGGCAAAGCTTTGTTTTTCTCATCTGGAAAATGGGGTAATTCTTATAGCTCCTACTTCATGAGTTTGTGGGGTTTTAAAGAAAAACCTAAAATGCTATAACGAGCATCAACTATTATTGCTATTTCTCTGACATTAGTTCAGTCACTTCATCTCTCTGGATGTCAGTTCCCCTATCTATAAGATGAAGGAGTTGGTTTTCTTGCCCTCCAGATAATAAGATACATATATCTTATGTAAAATCACTTCAATATACAGCTGCATTAAGACTTTTGGGACACCCTATTTAAATACATCCTTAGGGTCTTATGTTACCAGTGCCAACCTGAAACCATTTGAAAGGTAGACAGTGTTGTTAGGAAAATTTTTATTTTGTGAATAAAGTCACATCTAGATAGAAAAATGAAGTTCTAGAAAACAAACCAGAGAGTCTATCTTTTGAGCAGCACCAACAAAAATATCAACTTTGGCCATCTGAGCTGACCAGGTTTCTAAGTTACATCTTGAGGATGCTTTAGGAAAAAAAAGCATTGCCATTTAATAAGTTCCCTTTAAGACAAAGCTGGGGGTTCGCTATCCAGGACATTGTCTATATTTTTATCCAGAATGATCTGATGGAAAGGATAGCAAATTCTTAAAAGGACACAAACAACATGAATAAACCAATACTTTGCAACTGGGAAGTTGAATTATCCAACTTGTTTTGAGCATGTCCAGTCTTTCGGATTAAAAAGCATGCCTCTCCCCATCTCTGGGCCTTAGTATTATTCTCCACTGGGAAATGGGGGATTTGGATTAGATATTCTAAAGTTTAATCTGTGACAGTGACCATTTCTACACTGAACTTTTAAGTCATCAGCCAATCTTCCTCTTACCCGACTAGTTGCATCTTCTTCTACTCTTTATCATTCCTTACCAGTCCACTTGTCTTATTTCTGTTCTGCCCTATGCCCATATCCTTACCTTGCTTTAAAAAAATAGAATGGAAATTCCTTGAGTGCAAGGAGGCAAGGAGGAGTTCCTTTATCTATCTGCATCCCCAATAGCTAGTATATATAAGATACATAAATGCTTATTGATTGACTATATATATCTAAACACATATATTTGCATATATATGTATATGCACTTTTTCTATTTTATCAAATCATAACATTCTAAAAATTTTTGGTCTTATATTACATTTTAAGCACAAAAGCTGTAGCAGGTATCTTTGCAATATGTTTATATACAAGGAATCAGACCATTTTATTGTAACTTAGGAAAAATCATTTGATATACAAGGAGTCTTCTGATGCTGTGGGATGATGTATTTCTTGAAAGGTGGGAATATTAAGTTCAGTTTTGTACCTGGAGTCTAATTATTCTTATGTTTTGCTTTTTAGGGCTCGTTGTTCTTGAATCTCTAAAATTTTCAGTTCTTTTCAAGACTTGTAGACCATTTTTAGGGAAAAGAATTTTTTTTACAAACCAGCAGAGACTTCTTGCTCCCCAGTAGATGGGGTATATGTTGAGCTCGCTCGGTCAAGTGCCTCCCCATGGAAAATGGGGCATTGTTTGCAGAAACGCCGGACGATATATTTGCGGAAGAAAGTAGAGAGATATCTCCTAAACTTTTCCCCAACAAAGGCATAAATTACTGGGTTGATACAGCAGTGAGTCATTCCAAGTGTTTCTGTCAACTGCATGGCTCTGTCCAGCTTCTTGGAGCTTTCACAATTGTCCAGACCAAAGAAAACTTGGAATGTGTTCAAGAGAAGCACAATGTTATAGGGAGCCCAGAAGAGAAAGTAAACAATCATAATCACAAAGATTAACCTCACTGCCTTATGTTTTTTCTTCTCATTTCGACACCTCAGCAATGTTTTTATGATTCCCGAGTAGCAGATGATCATAACAAAGAGGGGTAACACTAGCCCCAAAAGATTCATCTTTAGAGTTTGGAAATTCTTCCAGACAACAGACTGATCTAAAGGGAAATGAGAGCTGCAGGTGTGCTGGTTGCCTTCCTTCTGAGATTTGGTGAAGATAATTGCTGGGAGAGAGGCTAACCCAGCCACCACCCAGGTGATGACACTTGTCAACATGCCAAAAGTGACTGTCCTAGCTTTTAGGGCAAACACAGCATGAACAATGGCCAGGTACCGATCGATGGTCAGGAGGATGATAAAGAATACTCCTCCAAAAACCCCCATGTGATAGAATCCTGTCAGCAGCTTACACAGGACATCTCCAAAGATCCATTCGTCTGCAGCGTAGTAAGCCCAAAATGGGAGGGTGATGATAAAAAGTAAATCAGAGATGGCCAGATTGAACAGATAGATGTCAGTCATGCTTTTCAGCTTTTTACATCTTATCAAGATGAGAAAAACTAGGGCATTGCCCACAAAGCCAGAAATGAACACCAGGGAGTAGAGCGGAGGGAGGAGCCTAGATGCTGTGTACTTCACATCAAAGTTTTGGCAGGGAGCTTTATAATCATAGTAGAATGGGGAGGTGGTCAAATCATCCATCTTGGTTGGTCCTGTGAATGAAGAAAAAAGTAATGAGCCTGCTGTTCTTTCAGTACAGTATCACCAGGAAGCACAAGACCATAAACCATAAATTTAGAGCAAACAGGAACCTTGAAGGATATCTAGTCTGACCCCTTTGTTTTATAAATGAGGAATCTATGGTAAGATAGGTTAAGTTACTTACTCAATGTTAAATACATAGTAGCTTAGGCCTAGTTTAGATCCAGTTTGCCTAACTTCCAATTTTTTTAATTGTATTTTATTTTTCCAATTACATGTAGATAGTTTTCAGCATTCATTTTTATAAGATTTTGATTTCCAAATATTTTTTCCCTCCATCCTTTACCTCCCCTTTGTACCCAAGACAGTAGGCAATCTGATATAGGTTATACATGTGCAATCATTTTGAAACATATCTAACTTCAAATTTATTGCTCTTTTCATTAGAGTGAGCTGTCTCTCAAGTAGTCTGTGAGAGATGCACAAAGTCAATCTATCAATCAACCAATAAGTGTTTAGTGTTTGCTATACTTCAGAATCAGTTCATATTTATGATAGCATTAATGATGTTATTCTTCATCTAAGGGGATGATGCTTCTCACCCATTGTCTAGCATTTATAAAGTTATTAGGTCCAAAAAGCAGTATGTGTAGGTTATCAGATTTTATTCAACACAACAATCCTGTGAGGAAGTTGCTCTTACTAGTTCCCATTTCACAGATATGGCAAGTCACATTGACTTTTAAACTCAGGCTTACCTCTTAAGTTCAGCACAGTGTCATCCAGAATGTGCTCTCTCAGTGTTTCTAGAATGTGCTTTTTTTAGGTATTTCCCCCATCCCACCCCAAAGAAATAGTAATGGATATATAATGATTCATTAATATCTTTCCACCCCATTCCTCTTGTGACCATAGGCAGATTTCATAAATGTTAAATTTCACACAAGGCAAGCAGTTTCAGCAAATTCTTTTATCTACATGACATAATAGAAAGAACATTGTGTTGGGGAATCACAAAATATACCTTCAGCCCAAGATCTGCCATTTGCAAACTGTATTTTCTGTTTCTGGGACAAAGTTTGTTGGTTTTGCTGTTATCGAGTCATTTCAATCATGACCGGCTCTTCATGACCCCATTTGGGGTTTTTTCAACAAAGACACTGGAGAGATTTGTCATTTCCTTATCCAACTCACTTTATAGATGAGGAAACTGAGGCAAACAGGATTAAGTGACTTGCCCAGGGTCACACAGTTAGTAAGTGTCTGAGGCCAAGGCAAAGTTTACTCACTTGTGAGATGAGGACATAGTCTAGATTATATACAAAGTCCTTCCTAACTCTACCTCTGCTAAAAGTAAAACCAGACATTAAATATTCAGCTCAGTGAACATAAGGGCAAACATGCAAAATATATGGATTTGCTAATTGTTCTTATTCATTGCAGGCAATTATGGCTCTTGGTCTGTTTCCTTTATATAAGTTTGTCTGTGTGCACATATTTGGCTGCACCAGATAATTGAGTTTGTCAGCTGTATTGTAGCCAAAGGGTCAAGAGTGAACTGAGGCACAGGCTGCCTAAGAGAGTATCTTAGGTGGATTAGCATGAAGACACATTCCTTGCCTTTTCCTTTTATTATGACATTCTTCCTTGGCTTTGGGGTACTCCAAAAAGACCACCAAGACCACAAGTAGAGTGGAGTGTTCCTTATCTTTTGATGTGGGTAGAAAATTTTACTTTCCCTTTAGAATTACATGCAATAGATATATTAGAACTTCTTGTAGGTACAGGGTGGGAGAGGTAAGTAGAAATGAACTGGACCAACTAAATTAATGGAGTGGATAGTACTTCCTGTTTTGCATTAGGTAAAGCTCTTTTTTTTCTGGTGGGGGAGGGGAGAGTCTAACTTTATGAGGGTATTCCACTCACTTTTTATTTAAAATATTTTTGGGGGGGAGGGAGAGGAAATGGACCACTGGGGAGTTAAGTGACTTGCCCAGGTTCATACAACTAGTATGCATTAAAGGCAGCTCTTCCAACTTCCAAGGCCAGTTCTCTTTCTACTAAGCCACACTGACTCTCATAAAGCTTGTAGAGATAATGATTGGAGCTATGATTTCATTGGTCTGGGGAACTTCTAAATGAGGAGATTCCTTCCATCAATGCAGAGTTCACTTTCTAGAACATTGAGAGTTTAAGTGGCTTGCCTAGAGTCACACAATCACTGTATATCAGATACAGTGTGTGTTAGAGGTAAAACTTTAACTTGGGCCAAGCTAAGGCTCTTTGAAAGCTTGTAGGTATCAGGTAAGGTACTAATTGTCTTTAACTTCCCATCAGGTAGATAAGTGGTACTGTGGATAGAGTGCTGGACCTGAAATTAGGAAGACTTATCCTCTTGAGTTCAGATATGACCACAAACATTTGGTAACTGTGTGAACCTGGATAAGTCACTTAATCCTATTTGTCTCAGTTTCCTCATTTGTAAAATGAGCTGGGAAAGGAAATGGCAAATCATTTCAGTATCTTTGCCAAGAAAGCCCCAGATGGAGTTGCAGGAGTTGGACACAACTAAATAATAACAACAGCAGCAAGCCAACATTCCCCCAGTTATTCAAGCTTTAAGACTTTCCACAAGTTATTTTTAACACCTCGAAAACCTTCAGGTTAAAAGGATCAGAGCATCATAAATTCAGAGACAGAGAGGACTTCAAAGTCCAATTTGGTTCATTTTACAGATGGGGAAACTGAGAGTACAGAAAAGTGGACTGACTTTTTTTTACATGACAGTTTCTTTAGATTAAATAGCTAAAACAATTACCTGAATAGGAGGGAGTACTGTGACTCCCTCAAAGTCCAGTCAAAAGTTATTTCTATATTAATCATAACATGAAGAAAGGCAAAGTGATGAGGTAGACAGAGATTTGGCTTTGGAACCAAGAAGGCCTGAATTAAAATCCTTTCTCTGACACATATTGATTGTGTGTCACTGGGCAAGTCACTTAAATTCTTAAAAAATGGTTCTAGAAAGTGAACTCTGCTTTGATAGAAGGAATTACTTCCTTCAGGAGTTCCAAAAGCCAGTAAATTTATAGCTCCAGACTTTATCTCTATTCCATAATAGAAAACAAGGGTTCTTATCCTTTTTTGTGGCACAGATCCTTTAGACAATCAGGGGAAGCCTTTGGATCCCTTCTCAGAATGTTTTTAAATGCATAAAATTAAATACAGAGTCTTGTCAAGGCAGGAAATCATATTGAAATACAGTTATTAAAATATTTTTCTACCCAAATTCATTGACTGCCTGAAACCTATCTAGGGACCCAGAACCAGATGAAGAATCCCTGATTGAAAGTTATGCAAGAAATAAGTTATTGCACAAAAGGGGGCTTTCATTGCAGCTTGCACTGGACTAAGCAGATATATAGAAATATCATATGAAGTCTAAATGCTACCACCTAAATGAAAAAAAAAAAAAAAACCTCTCATCTTAGAACAGAGATTTTCAGGAGATGAATCACTAGATTTCAGAAGCCATCTAGTCCAGTCCACACCTAAATAAGAATCTATGACAGGAGGAGAGATATAGTGAGCCAGTTGCCTGTACTATCATATAGGTAGAAATTTTATCAGGAGAAGAACATTGCCTTCCACAGTGGAAATTAAGAGTCCCTGATTGAAAGTTATGCAAGAAATAAGTTATTGGACTAAAGGGGGCTTTCATTGCAGCTTGCAACTGTATTAAGTAGATATATAGAAATGCCATATGAAGTCTAAATTCTACCATCTAAATGAAAACAAACTCTCACCTCCTAACAGTGGCTCTCAGGAGATGAATCACTGGATTTCAGAAGCCATCTAGTTGAGACAGCACCTAAATAAGAATCCCCGATAGGAGGAGAGAAATAGTGAGTCAGGTGCCCGTACTATCATATATGTAGAAATTTTAGCAGGAGAAGAACATTGCCTTCCACAGTGGAAATTTTTAGCACATGATTTTAAGCCATTCCATCCTTCCCTTAGGTAGAGGAAAGAGAAATTGGATGGTGTGGGGATGGAGCAGGGATAGAAGGAAGTAAAGTTAATTCTGCTTAATTTGGGGGTAAATTTTAGTTCTCATTAAGGGTTTTCAGCAAAAATCTTTTCTGTCTCACTTAAACTCTGAGGGGAATTCACGTTTTCCCTCTTTCTTGATGTCTGGGTTTATAGTCAGAAGAACCTGGGTTTGAATCACCTGTGCACTCTCTAGGGTTCAATTTCCTCATCTGAAAAATGAAGGTATTGGACTAGATAATCTCTCAGATGGTTCAAAATCCCACCATTCATTGCAACCTCTCAAAATGATCTAGCAATATATCTAGTCCAGGGGAAAATACTTTGTTCTCATCTTGCTGATTATTTTCAGAATTAAATGACATCCAAATGTAAATGTTCAATGCATTTACCTTTGCATGCTTGTAATAACCTCCTCCCAACTCCCTTTTAGAGAAATAAGTCATGGTAGTAAATAATAATAATAATAAGCCCACAACTCACCAATAGACAGTTTTCTCCAGAAGGCACAAAAGTTTTAACCTTCTCATAGACCTTGCTGTGAAAATCAGTAGATAAAACATGCTGTGCAAAAATAGGAAATAACATTTCCTGAAAAAAAAAGAGGGCGGGGATATACTGAACACATATACATAGTATAGAATTGACCAAACCTCTCCCACTGTACTCACACAAATCCCTAAACTGAATTACCATAGTTCTTCTCCTTATTCCAACACTCAAATAGAATATATCTGTTGAAATCTTGTTTCACAATCCTGAATTTGAATTTGGCACACCCTGGTATGCAGTCCAGTGTTCTATAATTCCCATTATTTTACAAATCTAGAAGTCTTCCCAGATATAATAAAACATATGTCCTCTGCCTAATAGTAATGAATAGTACCAATGATACCTAGTGATGTACTCATGGTAAAAATTCAGTTGCTTTTGGGTGAAACAGGGAGAACCTGTCTCAAAATGAACCTAAAAAAGAAAGAGTGCCTAGCTAATGAACCCAAAGGAAGAATCAGGACACAAGTTTTGCAGGTTGTCATTAACATCCTTACTTTACAGATGACCTGGCACATACTAGGCACTTAATAGATGATTTAAAGTGACTGACTGGAGAAACAAAAAAGAGAAAAATGAGACTTCAGATTATCAGTGACAGAGTTAAAAAATTCCAAAACCGAGATAAGCCATGTTCTCCTAGATACTCACCGACTTTTCATCAAGCTGGAACTTGTTCTCTGCCAAGAAATATAGTACAGAAAATTGTGCCATGGTAAGAGAGAATTAGAGTCAGGGATGGGAAGAAAGGAGTATTTTACTTTTATTTTAAACATTTATTTAACATTTCAATTTCCCTGTTAACATGTAAAAACAGTTTTTAAAACATTCATTTTTAAAATTCTAAGTTCTAAATTCTCTTCCTTCATCCCTCCTCATCACCATCCCCCATCATTGAGAAGGCAAGCAATTACATATAGGTTATATATATGTGTGGTCATGCAAAATATTTCCATTATAGTCATGTTGGTGAAGGAAACATAGACCAAATAAAACCCAAACCTCTCAAGAAAAATAAAGAACGTTAAAAAAAAGTATGCTTCAATTTGTAGTCAGACACCATAAGTTCTTTCTTTGGGATAGCATTTTTCATCATAAGTCCTTCAGAGTTGTCTTTTATCATTGTATTGCTGAGAACAGTTGATCATCTTACAACATTGCTATTACTTTGTACACTGTACATTTTATTTTATATCAACTCTTGTGAGTCTTTCCAATTTTTTTCTGAGTATCCCACTCATCATTTCTTATAGCATAATAGCATTCCATCATAATTACTTACCACAATTTATTCAACCATATCCAATTGATGGGCATCTCCTCCATTTTCAATTCCTTGCCACCAGAAAAAAGCTGCTATAAATATTTTTGGTAATATGGATCCTTTCCCTTTTTGTTTCTTTTTAAATCTCTTTTGGGATATAGAACTAGTATTGATACTGCTAGGTCAAAGAGCATAAATGATTTTGAGGCAGAGTTCTAAATTGCTCTATAGAATGGTCGATTCAGTTCACAATTCCACCAATAGTACATTAATGTCTCATTTGCCCTAAATTCCCTCCACCATTTGTCATTTTCCTTTTCTGTCCTATTAGCCAATCTAATAGGAATGTTAGTATCTCAGAATTGTTTTAATTTGCATTTCTTCAATTAATAGCGTGTTAGAGTTCATATGACTATAGATAGCTTTGATTCCTTCATCTGAAAACTGTTCATATTTTTTGATCATTTGTCAATTGGAGGAAAGCTCTTATTTTTATTTTGTAGTTCTGTGTTTGAGAAATGAGGCCTTTATCAAAGAAACTTCAATTTTTTTTCACAATTACTATTGCTATTTTCCAAGTTCCTGTTTATTCTCTTTTCTTTTACCCTGTTCCTCCTAAAAAGTGTTTTGTTTTTGACTACTCCCTCCCCAAATACATCCTCCCTTCTATCATATCCCACTCCTTTATCTTATCCTCTTCCCCTCCTGCTTTCTTATAGTGTAAGATAGATTTCTATACACAGTTGAGTGTGTATGTTTCTATCTCTCTGAGTAAAATCTGTTGAGAGTAAGGTTCACTTATTCCTCTCACCTCCTCTTCTTCCCCTCCATTGTTAAAGCTTTTACTTGCCTTTTTTATGTGAGATAAATACCCCATTCTACTTTTTTATTTCCCTTTCTCTCAGTGCATTCATTTCTCTCCCTTTAATTTTATCTTTTTAGATATCATTCCTTAGTATTCAACTTACACTTGTGCCCTCTATTTATAGATATACTTCTAACTTCCTTAATAATGAGAAAGTTTTTGAGTTACAAGTGTTATCTTTCCATGTAGGAATGTAGTTAAATCTTATTAAGTTCCTTATGATTTTCCTTTCTTGTTTATCATTTTATACTTCTTTTGAGTCTTGCATTTGAGAGTCAAGTTTTCTATTCAGCTTTTGTCTTTCATCAAGAATATTTGAAAATTCTATATTTTATTGAATATCCATTTTTTCCTCTGTAGGATTATACTCAGTTTTTCTGGACAGGTGATTCTTGGTTGTAATCCATGCTCCTTTGCCCTCTGGAATATTATATTACAAGCCCTCTAAACTTTTAATGAAAAAATGCTTAATCTCATGTCATTCTGATTGTGTTCCATGATTTTTGAACTGCTTCCTTCTGGCTGCTTGCAATATTTTTTTTCCTTGACCTGGAAGTTTTCATTTTGGGATATCTTTCAGGAGGTGATTCAGTGGATTCTTTCAATTTCTATTTTACTCTATGCTATTAGAGTATCAGAACAGTTTTCCTTGATAATTTCTTCATAGATGATATCTAGGCTCCTTTTAAAAATCATGAGCTTCAAGTAATCTAGTAATTTTAAAATTATTTCTCCTGGATCTATTTCCTAGATTGTTGTTTTTCCAGTGAGCTATTTTGCATTGTATTTTTTTCATTCTTTTACTTTTGTTTTCTTGCTTATTGATGTTTCATAATGTCATTAATTTCCATTTGCTCAATTCTAATTTCTAAGAAATTATTTTTTCAGTGAACTTTTGTACTCCCTCTTCCATTTAGTGAATTCTACTTTTTAAGAAGTTTTTTCCTTCAGTGAATTTTGATGCTTCTTTTTCTATTTGGCCAATTCTGCTTGTTAAGGCATTCTTTTACCATTTGACCTAGTCTGTTCTTTGATGTTTTTTGTGTCTTCTTTGCCAAACTGTTAACTCATTTTCATGATTTTTTTGCAATACTCTCATTTTTCTTTTCAATTTTTCTTTTGCCTCTCTTACTTGATTTTCAATATTCTTTTTGAGCTCTTCTGTGGCTTGAGATCAATTCATATTTTTTTCTGGAGATTTTGGATGTGGGAACTTTGTTATCTTCTTTTGAGTGTGAGTTTTGATCTTCCCTTGTCACCATAGTAATTTTCTATGGTCAGAATCTTTTTCTGTTTCTTGTTTATTTTCTTAGCCAATTTCTTTTAGAACTCCACTTCCAGGGTGGAAGGCACAATGTACAAAGCTTCTGGGGTTTTGTGTAGCTGTTTCCAGAGACTCGTCTAGGGACCTGTAAGTTTTCAATTTTTCCAAGGTGGTATGAAGAGGAGAGGGGTGTTTAATACTTTTCTGGTCTGTGAATGACTACAGGCCCTCTTTCCTGCCTTGGAACTGTGAGAAGGGTCATTGCTCTGCTGTGTTGTAAGCTCTGATGTGCTAGTGTTCTTTCTTGCCCTAGAATTGCCACCCAAGACTGTGACCCAGATCTGAATATGGGCAAAGCAACAGAGTCAGTGCTTGTTAAGAGACCCTTGTAATCTTGTAACTAGTTGCTTGAGCCCCTTATTATTTGTGGGCTGCGAGCTCTGGAAGCAGCTACTGCCACTGCTGAGTCAATGACATAAGTTTGCTGGGGTTAGGTCTGTGTTGGCATGGTTCACATTGGACTGTGCTCCACTCTCACCCAGCTGTGGCAGAGCTTTCCTGCTGACCTTCTAAATTATCTTTGGCTGAAAAATTATTCCCCTCTTTCCTTTTGTGGGTTCTGTTGCTCCAGAAATTGTTTTATGGAATTATTTAAAAGTTTTTGGAGGGACTTTGGGGAGAGCTCAAGTAAGATGCTGCCGTTTTTTGCCATCTTGGCTTGGAACCCCCTACCTCCATCCCAATGTTGTACTCTAAGTCTTCAAGTAGCCTAGTAGTCTTAGGTCATGTAAGTGAGCCATCTAACCATGCAGAGAATCATGGTGTTGATCTGGAAGTGACTTTACAAACTACTTGGTCCAATGTTCTCATTTCAGAGATGAAGAAACTAAGCTTAAAATAGATTAAATGACTTGTCTGAGAGCTCACAGTTAATAAGTGTCAGTAGCAAGGTTTGAACCCAGGTCTGCCTTTTTTCCAAAATGACACTTTTATGTACTTACTGGTCATTAATCCTTTTCATTGATTCTCTTAGAAAAGTAAAGATATATTTATTTTCAGCAAAAATAAACTCTTTGCCAACCAAAAACCAAATGGACCAAAATCCTTACTTTTTAGAATGGTCTGGCATGTAGATGTATGTGGTATTTTGGGATTCACATGCTTCCTTTGACCTAGTTAACAAAATTCAGTGTAAGTTTGAGGTTTTAAATATTCCTTCTTTTTTGAAAATTAATTTCTTCAAGATAGGAGCACAGAATTCACTGTGTCCAATCATAAAAATGAAAAGGAAAAATTGATTTATCAAGAAGGTTGAATTTAGCTCTTCTGGGGCTCTAGTTGCTTTGTCCTGGACACACACACACACACACACACACACACACACACACACACACACACCCCTACCACACACATAATTCAACTATCCCCAACAGAGACACATGTACCCTCATGCCTATACACACATGTGCCTCAATCCTGCCTCTGCCAAAAAACACATCTTCTCTATATTGGATCAGATTTCCCCAGCCAAATTGGCTCAGTCTTAGCAAATAACTCCATGAAAGGAAACTTTCCAGGAAATGGCTCACAAAGTCCTCCCTCAATCTTCAACTCAAGAACAAACAAGGAAATGAAAAAGGAGATAAAGAATTTTATCTCTGACTTTGGGGAAAAAAAAGTTAAAGATTTTGTCCAAAGATAGAGAGATGATATTTGTCAGCCAATAAGGGGTAAACCACCTAACAGTGGGAAGAGAAAGAAACCAACTTTTCTTCTTTTGTTTTTGCAGATTTTCAAAGTACTACCTTGAGTAACCATCAACAAAGATATTCAAATAAGCATTTTTTTTTATTTCTGCAGATGAAAAAAAATACATTGAGTAGCCATCAACTAAGATATTTAAATAAAGTACAATTTTAAAATAAAATCCAGAGAAAAAAATGTAAATTATATTTAATACAAGAGGGATCAAACTAGGTAATTTTTATTCTCTCTCTCAACCTCAATGCAGCTCATCTATTGACTTAGAAGAGAGGTCCTAGGCAATAGTCTGAAAGCACATAAAAGTTAAATGATTCATCTAAGATCTCTCAGCTAGAATTTGTCAGAGCTGTAATTATAACCCAGACCTGACTCCCAGTTCAGCACTATTCATTACATTTTCTGCTTCTCTGATTTATTATTTATAGTTTGTTTATTTAATAATATACTTTTAATTATTTAATTATTTAATAATATACTTTGGTTTTAAAACCAAATCATAGTGTAAGATAGTAGAGAGAGCATTACATTTAGAATCCTTTGCTTTTTACTAAGGATATTATATTAGGCAAGTTCCATAACTTCTCTGAGGATTGGTTTCCATATCTGTAAAATGATTGAACTAAATTCCCTTTTCAGTTTTTAACTTCTAATAATAAACATATCCCATTTATTTCTTATCTCTTTTTCTTCTGTTTCTTTTTTTGAATCTTGTTGCTGTAAATATGATTATGATTATTTTTATCTTGTTCTGTTCATTCCTTAGATGGAATTAAGGTAGAAATGGTCCCGAGACAAATAATTAGATTGCTATTATTCTCTTATGTTTAATATTCTACGGTAGATAAAATGCCTGTTTTCTTTCTCCCCTCTCCCCCTAAATTGACTAAATGTGTCATGAAGGAGTTCTCTTTTGGTTCTTGAAAACTCCTTTGGAATATCTTCACTAGCAGATATAACATGATGGGTACTTCCTCAAGTTTCTACATGGTTTTAATTTCTTCTGTGATGTTTTATTTTGCAAGCTTGTCAATAAATGTAACTAAGAAATCACAGTTATTTGTGAAAATTGTTCTCAAATTTTTATAAATTGAAGTTATATCTGAGGGATTGTGGGCAATAGTTTTGTTTGTTTTACTATTCATGTTATTATCTCCTCATCTTATTCAATAGGGTCCAGAAAATAAGTGGTCCTAGGTTAAGGTCAATAATCATTGAATGAGTAATAAGTTATTCTTAATACCTCTGGGACTTTGGGGTGTGTCTTTTCTGCTCCTCAGTCAGTAAATTGGTTTTTTTTTGAAAGTGTTTGTTGTTGGGTTTTTTTTTAAATGATACAAGCTGTGAATGCTTTATGGAAAGTACACAGATATATGTAACATAGATATATATACCCATGTGAGGCATATGCTGCCTTGTGTGGTGTAAATGTATATATATACTGCTTGTGTATATCAAGCCATATCCACCCCCGTGAGGAAGAGGAGAACCAAGAGCCATATCAACAGTAGTTAATATGATATGTTGGGGCAATAGCAAGTAGGGCATGAAGTATCTTAAGGTGGGGTGATCTTTTCTCAAGAGTTTGAAAGAAGTACTGGGCTAGAATAATATATATTTGTCCTATTTCTTAAATGTTTTTGGTTTAAGGATAAAATGATTAGCAGTTTGTTGGTCATTCTTAGAAGACAGGGTAGTTCATAGCTTACTTTCACACTTAGTACCTTCCCACCAAACTTGGGTTATGTAAAACCATGTCAAACTCAAATAGAAACAGGGGCCATTAAACCATACATAAGAATCCTCCTGAGCTGTATGTTAACTTAGAAAACTATATATTAACATTATTTTGTTGTATTTTTATTTTATTTTGTTAAATTTTTCCCAATCACATTTTAATCTAGTTGCATTCAGGAATATTGTAGATACCCTCATATCAAAGTCCATCATAAATGTGGTGGGGTTTTTTGCATTGTTTATAAAATGTTATTAATACAAATCTTATACACTTATATGACAGTTATCAAAGTCCTAGTTATAGATATCATGTGTGTAGTCATACTTGTTTTAAGTTTTTATAATCAGCCATACATAAAATAAGATCTTCAAGACTGATATCTACTCAAATGATGACTCTACCTTAAATATGATCCTTTAGTAAGCATCGTGATTTGCTAAAAATTATACAAAAGTTTAACATAGTTGAAATCTATATATTTGTAGCTAGCCACTGGAACACTGATATCTCATAAATAAAATGTTAATTGGCATCCTATTTTACTACTACAACTGACACACAGAAAAGAAAAACCATCATAAATAGAGAATAGCAAGTAAACCCATTTATCAAAGGAAAAGATCAAATAAAAATTAGAGAAAAGCTAATTAGAATATGTGAAAAATACATGAGAGAATGAGCTCTTTAGCTGGGAATAAAATAGTATTTCAGTTCAAACCAAAAGAGAGATACTAGTCTCACACAAAAAGGTCCATTCTAGAAGTCTCTAAGAAAGCAAGCTTGAAAATGAACATATTGGATCCTAGATTTTCCATAGCTGTCTATAACCTCTTTCTCCCCTTGTGATTTTTCTAAAGATTTTCTGAAACTAAACATCTCTCTTTGAGAAAACTGAGCTCTGCAAAGTCTTTTTTTTGCAGATACTCTCAGCCTTCCCAATCAGAAGTTACATCTCCTTACCTAGATGAAGCACAACTTTGCAAAACCATCTCCCAAGGTTGGCCAGAAGCAGAGTTATTTTCATAATTGGTGTGTTGGGTTTTTTTCCTCCAAGATCATTGGTGCTTCTTTCTTTCCTTTTTCTTTTTTTTTTCAGTTTGCACTCAGAGTTCATCAGTTCTATCTGGAGGTAGATAGCATTTTTGTATCATGATCTCTTTGGAATTATCTTGGATCATTGTATTAATCAGAGTAGACTTTTCTTTTACAGTTGATCATCGTTACAACATTACTGTTACTGTGCATGATGATCTCCCAATTCTTTTCACCTCACTTTACAAAAAGTTTGTAAAGTGTTTATGTAACAAGTTTTGTATTTAACCCCCCATCATTTTTTCATAAGCATACTAGTATTTCATCATAATCACATTCCATAACTTGTTCAGTAGATTCTACAGATGACGAGCTAAATTCCAATTCTTCCAATTCCAAAATCTTCTATAGGTATTTTTGTATCTATAGGTACTTTTTCTCTGATTTCTTTAAAGTATAAACTTAGTAGTAGTATTACTGGATCAAAGAGTATGTAGTTTTATAGCCCTTTGGACATAGTTCTAAAATATTCTCCAGAACTGTTTGTCACTATACCAAGAGTGTATCATTTGTCAATTTTGGTAAGTATGAAGTGGTACTTCAGAGTTATTTTAACTTGCCTGTCCATAATGAATAGTGATTTAGAACATTTTAAAAATATGACTATAGATATCTTTGGTTTCCTCTTCTGTAAACTGCCTGTTTATTTCCTTTGACCTTTTATCAATTGGGGAATGATTTTTTTATGAATTTGACACAATTCTCTATATATTTGGAAAATGAGGTCATTAGTAAAGAAACTTGGTAGAAAAATTTTGATTATTACTTCATTGTCTATGGTATCTTTTAATCAATGTGGTTTTCTTCTTTATCTCTTAACTATATGTATTTTTTATTAGGTCTATTTTTGCTTTGACTGAGATCAAGATTTCTATTCCTTCTACTTTAACTGAAGCATAATAGATTCTGCTACAATCCTTTATTTTTAACTTTATGTCTTTCTATATCAACTGTGTCTCTTGAAAACAACACATTGTTCGATTCTGGTTTCTAATTTATTTTGTAGATTAGATCATCCCATTCACATTCCCAGTTATGATCACTGTGTATTTCTCTCCTTCCTATTTTCTTTTATTTATCCTCTCTCTCCTTTTATCCTGTACTTCCTCAAAAGTATTTTTTGCTTCTGACCACTGCCTCCTTTTTGTTCTTTTTGTCCAATCTCTCCCATATCCTCTATACCTTTCCTCTACTATTTTGTTCCTGGGTAAAAAAGATTGATATACCCAATTGAGCATGT
This sequence comes from Myrmecobius fasciatus, assembly GCA_023553655.1. Taxonomy (NCBI): domain Eukaryota; kingdom Metazoa; phylum Chordata; class Mammalia; order Dasyuromorphia; family Myrmecobiidae; genus Myrmecobius; species Myrmecobius fasciatus. The sequence continues at coordinate 91,173 of JAJPUD010001648.1, read as the reverse complement.
CTACATATTTTCTCTCTTGAGCCTGTTCTGATAAGAGTGAAATTTAAGCGTTGTCTGTCACCTCTACATCAAATTTCACCTTCTACTATTAAAGCTCTTCCTTGTGTAATTATTTTATGTGAGAAAATTTCCCCATTCTACCCCTTCCCTTCCTTTCCTCTTCTTCCAGTGCATCCCTTCTTTCTCATCCCTTTTTTGAAATCATCCCAACATAATCAAATCTCATGTCTTCTTCCTATGCAGATTCCTTTTAACTGCCCTAATAATGATAGAGTTCTTTTTTGATCAAGGCTTTCAACTAGTCCAATAATTCTTGAACAGTATGGAAGAAACTGGGTATAAACCAACATTCTATATTGTACGTCAAGATGAAGTCAAAATGAGTTCATGATTTATGCCATAAACAAATCGGGAGTTCAAGGAATAACTTAACTGTTAAATCTCTGAAGAAGAGAAGACTTTAAGACCAAACAAGAATAAAATAGCATTATAAGATGCAAAATGTAAATTTTGATTGTATTAAATTAAAATTGTTTTGCATAAATGAAACCAATGCACTAGTATTGGAAGGAAAGCAGAAATCTGGGAAACAGTTTTCAGCTCAATATCTCTTGTGAAGGCCTCAATTCTCAAATGTATAGAGAGAACTGAGTCAAATTTATTAGATTGCATGTTATTTCCCAGTTGATAAATGTTCATAATACATGAACAGGTAGTCTTAAGATGAAGTAATCAAAGCTGTCTATAGTCACATAAAATATGCACTGTCATTATTGTTTAGAGAAATGCAAATTAAAATAACTCTGAGATATCAGCTCACACTAATAAGATTGGGCAATGTGATAGAAGTGAAAAATGATAAGTGTTGGAAGGGATTGGGAAAATTGGGACACTAATGTATAGTGAGTGCACAAATGTATTCATAACTGGAGTTGTGAACTGATTTAACTATATTGTAGAGCAATTTGGTTGACTCAGCGATACCACTACTAGGTCTTTATCCCAATGAATTTTTTTTTTTTTGCTAAGGCAATTAGGGTTAAGTGACTTGCCCAGGGTCACACAGCTGTTATGTGTCTGAGACCAGATTTGAACTCAGGTCCTCCTGACTTCAGGGCTGGTGCTCTATCCACTGTGCCACCTAGCTGCCCCCTGAAATTTTTTTAAAAAGTAGAAAGGATCTATTTGTACAAAAATATTTATAGTAGTTCATTTTGTAGTGGCAAAGAATTGGAAATTGAGGGGATACCCATCAAATGAACAGTGAAATGATTGTGTTAGAATACTGCTGTGCTATAAGAAATGAAGAGCAAGTGGATTTTGAAAAAACCTGGAAAGACTTACAGGAACTGATACTCAGTGAAATGAGTAGAAACAGAAAAACATTGTATGATAATTTACTGTGAATGACTTAGTTTTCTCAGCAATTCAATGATCCAACACAATTCCAAAGGACTCATGATGAAAAATGCTATCTGCCTTCAGAGAAAGAACTGATGCAGGCTGAATGCAGATCTAAGTATACTATTTTTCACTTTATTTTTAAAATCTTTTTTGTTTCTATCTTTTTATAGCATTATTAATATGGAAATGTGTTTTGCATGATTATATATGTATAACTTTTACCAAATGCTTACTGTCTCATGGAATGGAAGAGGGAAGGAGAAAATTTGGAACTCCAAATTTTAAAAAATAAATATTTAAAATTAACAAAATATTACATAGCTAAAAAAACAAATCTAGTCCATTAATGCTTAAATTATCCTTCCTTAATCTGTTTTTCAAGTGAGTTTTTTTCCACTGAGATATTTCACATTATCTTTTTTGTTTCAATATTTTGACTTTATTCTTTTGTTGTTGTTGTTGTTTTTGCTTTTTTTCCTGAGGCAATTGGGGTTAAGTGACTTGCCCAAGGCCTCACAGCTAGGGAATGTTAAGTGTCTGAGATCAGATTTGAACTAAGGTTCTCCTGACTTCAGGGCTGGTGCTCTATCCACTGTGCCACCTACCTGCCACCTAGCTGCCCCCTTTATTGTTTCTTTCAATGGCTATTTTATCCTCTGGTTCTAGGACATCAAGGCCATTTTCCTTGATGATTTCTTGAAATCTGTTGTCTAGGCTTTTTTTTTATTGTGGTTTTTAGATAGTTCGACAATTCTTAGATTGTTTCTCCTAAATCTATTTTTCAGATCAGTAGTTTTTCTGATGAGATATTTTTTCTATTTTTTTGGTTTTATTTGACTGATTCTTGATGTCTCATTGAGTCATTCACTTTCATTTGTTAAATTCTAATTTTTAGTGAATTATTTCTTCAGTTAGCTTTTTAAAATCCCCTTTTGCATTTGGCCAATTGAACTTTTAAATGAGTTGTTTTGTTCATTGGATTTTTTTTTTCATTTCACAAATTCTATTTTTAAGGAGTTCTTTTCTTTTTCTATTTTGCCAAATCTACTTTTAAGGAGTTATAGTTTTTCCCATTTGACCAAATCTATTTTTTTTTTGCTGAGGCAAATGAGGTTAAGTAACTTGCCCAGGATCAGACAGCTAGGAAATGTTGTGTCTGAGGCCAAATTTGAACTCAGGTACTCCTGACTTCAGGGCTGGTGCTCTATCACTGCCTCACCTAACTTCCCCTTACCAAATCAATTTTTAAGGCGTTTTCTTCAGATAAATTTTTTTTCCCCAAACTTTCCTGCAAAGCTCTCATTTCCTTTCTCCATTTTTCTTCTAACTCTCTTTTAAGATCCTTTTTGAATTTTTCCAAGACAGCCTTGTGAGATGGAGACCAACTCATATCACCCTTTGAAACTTCATCTGGAGACATTTTGCCTTTGGTGTCCTCAGGGTTTGAGGTTTGTTTTTTCCTGTTTCTATAAAAGCTATCTATGGTCAGAGTTCTTTTTGCTTTTTTGCTCATTTTTGAAAGTTGAGGTCTTTTCTTAAGGCAAAGGGGAGATTGTCCTAAGCTTCTTCTACAGGCTACAAAGGTTTCATGCTGCCCTGGGGTGGGTGCTGCTGGATTCCTTTTGGTGCTGTATGGGCATGGCCAAGTCTAGTAGCTCCCTATTTGTCTTTTTATAGTTTTCTTGGAGGTTTCACAGCTATTCTGCTGATCCACTGTTATTTGAACCAGGATAGAGTAATCAACACTGCTGTATTTTGGCTAAGAGCTTCCCAGTAAGTTCCCCTGGCTCACGGAAGCCATTTTGCCCTGGGACTCCCTGTGCTGCACTTGTGTGGGGCCAGATTACTTCTCCTTCCCCTCACCCCCAATTGACACAGACCTTTCCTGAAGTTCTTCCAAAAATATCTTCTGGAAATTTGCAACACTCCAGATATTTTGTCACTCCCAAACCAGTTCAGATGATTGATCTAGTATTGATCTGGAAGAGCTCAGACAAAGACCTGTCTACTCTCTGCCATCCTGGTTTCACCTCTGAATTTGTTGTTTTTTTAAAGTTTTATGGAGTCATTAACTAACCAAATTTTATTTATTTATTTTGCTGAGGCAATTGAAGTTAAGTGACTTGTCCAAGGTTACACAGCTAGGAAGTGTTAAGTGTTTGAGACCAGTTTTTAACTCAGGTCCTCCTGACTTCAGGGCTGGTGCTCTAACCACTGTGCAACCTAGCTACTCCCACCAATTTTAATTGTTAAGGAACTTTTTTATTCAGTGAGCTTTTGTACTTTTCCCCCCATTTGACACACTCTGATCCTCTTCAGGGAGTTTATTTGCATTTTTTATAGTTTTGTTATTTTGTTTTTTAATAATATTTTATTTTTCCCAATTATATGTAAAAATAATTTTTAACGTTTTAAAAAAATTGAATTCCAAATTTTCTCTTCTCCTCACTTTTCCTCTCCCTAAGAAGGTAAGCAATTTGATATACATATGTTCAATTATGTTTCCATATATGTATTTCCATATTATTCATATTGTGAAAGAAGACATAGACCTCTTCTGCTGACCTCCTAAATTGTGTTGGGCTGAAAAAATGTCTCACTCTGATTTTTATTGACTCTGCTTCTCCAAAATTTCATTAGAGGCATATATTTCAAAGTTGTTTGGTGGGGAATGTTCAGAGAGTTCAGCTGGATTGCTGTCTCCAATCTACCATGTTGGATCCAACATCATCACTGGTATTCCTTATCTTTCATTGGTTATTCTCTGATGCCTCCTGTTAAGAAAGATGGGATTGAGCCTTTTCCTGAGAGGAAGGTATTAAAATGCTTTGTTCACAATTCATGCATTTTATCAAAGTATTTGCATCAGTAATTATGCCATTTATCCATCTGCACTGGTTTTCAATTTTATAAGGAAGCTAGAGTTTTGTCACCACCCTTGAAGTAAATTTTTCTATAATTTATCATATTAACTATCTAAGTTTGTTTCTTATTTGAGCCAACTGGGATTTATATTATGTTCAATTTGAAACCATTAAATGTCCACTTTCCCACATCCTCCTTCTTCAAGGATTGCCATTTTCTTCTAATTTCTTTGTTTCTTAAGTGTCTATGGTAAAGCTTTTAAGTGGTAAATTGCTTATTGCACTTTGAACTGCTTTTACTCATTCCTTTTTCTACCTTGATCTTTTGACTTTTGGTTTCACACACTGATTAAGAGAATGTTTTTCTAACAGACTTCTGTTTTCCAGATTCTGTTCTGTATAGTTTTTATTGTTGTCCCTTATAATTGGATAAGATAGTGTTTCAATTTCACCAGCTAAATAATGTAGTACAATAGGGAAAAAATCATTGATTTAGGTACTGGAGGACCTGGGTTCAAATTTTACCTCTGAGGATTACTCCCTGTGTGATTTTGGATATGTCTCTTGATTTTTCATCTTTCAAATGGGAGAGTTGGAAGCACTTCTGAGGTGCTTTCCAGCTATGAACCTGTAATCCTAAACTTAGCTCTCCTGGTTGGTTTCTGCCATGATACTACTACTAATAATAGTTGAAGTAGTTTGGCAACCTGAGGGAGAAATAGGAGGCAGCTCATGCCAGGTGGATCACCAACTTCACCAGCTTCACTATCACTTCCCCTTAGATCCTTATAAACACAGTCTGGAATCCAAGAGCCCTGGAAATAACAGTGATGTTCTCCTTTCCATTCAGGCCTCCAAACCAGTGGCCTTTCTTTGAGCTCATAACTAAATGCTAGTGTAGCTAGGTGGTACAGTGGACAGAGTATTGGACTTAAGAAGGCTTATCTTCCTGAATTATTTTTTAGTAACAAGCTAAGTGACTCTGGGCAACTCACTTAACACTGTCTGCCTCAGTTTCCTTATCTATAAAATGATTTAGAGAAGAAAATGGCAAATTACTCCCAAAACGGTTCACAAAGATTCAGATACAATTAAAAGAACTGTACGACAGTAATAACAAATGGTTGTAATCATTCTCAGTAAGAGCAAGCCATGTGGGAAAAGAGCTGTGTCATCTCCACTACCATCACCACTAACTGCCAACTAACTGCCACCAGTGGTCAGGTGAAGCAATGAGTCCTGGAAGCAGTAGTCCCTGCATCATTAGCCCTACTTCCAGTCTGACTTCTGCAGTCACAGTCCTGAGAAATAATCCTTGTGACAATGTAGCCTAGTGACTTTCTCTGCATAGTGTTAGCACCTCCTCAGCATCCATAGTTACTGAAATTCCAGAAAAAAAAATTCTCATCACTGAAATCCTTGGCACTGTCAAATACTTAATATTTCAGAAGCCAATATAGTTTCATTCATTGAAATGCTACTAAAATAAGATGCATCACTGAGTGCCTTGTTGTTGCAATCAAAATACCCCAGGGCTCTTCCATCTAACCTGCAGCTGAAACTTCCAATATGAGTCATATCCCACACATAGAAGGTGAGGTTCTTAAAATTAGGGACTGTCTCATTTCACTCCTCTATGATTAGAATGTTAATTTCTTGAGAGTAAGGTCTGTTTTGCTTTTCCAATTATGTCTCCAGAAGTTAGCACCATCTTTTACATGTTGTAAGCTTTTCATTTATTCATTCATCAATTGGACCAAAACTTGTTTGATGTATTTTTAGTTAGAATAATATAACAATGTCATTTGTACATGTTATCATTAATAAGTTGTGAAATCTTTCTCTAGTTATATAAAAATATCAGCTGGACTCATTAGTTCTGATATTCTTAATATAAGCCAAAGAAAGAGAGACAAAAGGTTTTAAGCTTGAATCTAGAGGCCCTGTCAAACCAACATATGAAGGTAATACAATTATCTTGGTCTACTAAAGTTAAGACACTTTCAGCAAAAATAAATAAAAGAAGAAGAAATCAAATGGAAAGACCCCAGGGGACCTTGACTGAAATGATAAAGCAGTTGGTAATATACCTTATTTAGTGGCATTTTAATTAATAAAGTAACATTGGTTCCTGATCTGTAATCAGAAATATGAAATCATTGTAGAATAAGAATGAATTTATTAAGCTCTTAGTAAGTGCAAACTACTGTGCTAAGTACTGAAAATACGAATGGAAAAACACATGTGGAGGGTTCCAGCAGCAAATTAAATGGAAATCTCATGATCCATAGAATTCAATAGGAAAGCATGTTAATGCCTGTTCTTTAATGTCATTTCTCCTTATAAAATTGCATCTGCTTCTGATGTTGAGTCATTTGACAATGCCGAGGTCTCTGGCGGCAAGATTTTTCTTTCTTGGGTTTTCAGTGGCTGTGCCACTTTGAGGAACAGCAGCTGGGCTGCATCTGCATAAGAATGGCTTTCTAAGTTGGCCGTTGAGGGCCCTGAAATGTTAGCATCACTCTTAATGTTCTTGGGTTCAGGTTCTTGGGTTGATACAGTTCTTGGACTGTATCAACAAGGTTCTGAGGAGAAATAGTAGCCAAGGTGGTGGTGGGTTGACTTGTCTGGTACATCCTACCTCCTGTCTCTCCTTTAGGGTCTGCTGGTTTAGGTTGGCTGACCCACCTACCTTATGTGTGATAGTTGGCTGGCACTTGATGGGTATAATTGACCACATCTTCATAGGAGTTGAATTGAACTCCTTAAAGCTTAAAGCAATTAATACCTACATGATAGAAATCTTAATGTACAACTTTGGACCTATAATGGTTCACTGATTATGATAAATCTAAAAAATATCTGAACAAAAGCCTGTACAATATGAACAAAGCAGAAAGATGAACATTCCCTTCCCCAAAGGAAGGAGATGATCAATAGGTTCAAGCTTTGACTTGAAGACATCTAGTGAGAGAATATTTAATTCTTCCTGAGGTGGCACATTCTGCTTTTGCATAATTCTAATTCTTAAATTTTTCCTTACCTTAAGCCCAAATATTCTCCCATGGTCTTGACACTAATTATCTTTATTGGGCAAGTCAGTTTCCTTATCTCTATAACTGAGAGGGTTAAAGTATCCAGGACTCTTCTAGCATTGTCTATGCTGCCTGCTCGATATCTCTGTCTAGATATCCAGGGGCATTTCAAGTTGCACACATCTAAAGCAGAAATAATCATCTTTCCCAAGAAATCTACTGCTCCTCAAAACTTTCCTTTTCTATTGGGGATACTGTAATTTTCTTTGTCACTGACATTCAAAACTCTGGAACTGTCTTTAGCTCTTACCCTCTCATTCTTTACTTGCCACATCTTGATTTTACCTTCACAACACTTCTTTCAAACAAGCCATTCCCCAGTTGAAAAATTATCAAAGGATATAAACACACTATTTTCAGATGAAGAGATTAAAGCCATTTCTAGTTATATCAAAAATGTTCTAAATCATTATTATAGAGAAATGCAAATTAAGACAACTTTGAGGTCAGTACCTCAAAGTTTTTTTTTTCCCCACATCTCTGATTGGCTAAAATGACAGGAAAAAATAATGATAAATGTTGGGGGGAATATGGGAAAATTGGATCACTAATACATTATTGGTGGAATTGTAAATGTAGCCAACCCTTCTGGAGAGCAATTTGGAACTATGCCCAAAGGGCTGTCAAACTGTGTATATCCTGTGATCCAGCAGCATCTCTACTGAGTTTGCATCCCAAAGAGATCATAAAAAAGGGAAAAGAACCCACATGTGCAAAAATGTTTGTAGTAGTTCTTTTTATAATGGTAAAGAACTGGAAAGTGAGTGGATGGTCATCAGTTGGGGAACTGCTGATTAAGTTATGGCATATGAAGGTAATGGAATATTATTGTTCTATAAGAAATGATGAGCAGACTGATTTCAGAAAAGCCTGGGAAGACTTGCATGAACTGATGCTAAGTCAAGTGAATAGAACCAAGAGAATATTGTACACAGTAACAAGAAGATTATGTGATGATCAGCTCTGATGGACTTGGCTCTTCTCAACAAAGAGGTAATTCAAGGCAGTTCCAATAGACTTGTGATGGATAGAGCCATCTGCATCCAAAGAGAGGACTATGGGGACTGAATGTAGATCAAAGCATAGTATTTTCAACTTTGTTGTTTATTTGCTTGTTTCTTTCTTTCCCCCCTTTTGATCTGATTTTTCTTGTGCACAATATCAAATATTTTTAGAATTACACATGTGTAACCTATATTGGATTACTTGCTGACTAGGGAAGTGGGGTGAGGGGAGGGAGGGAGAAAAATTTGGAACACAAGGTTTTGCAAGGATGAATGTTGAAAATTATCTTTGCATGTATTTTTTTTTTTTGCTTTTTGCTGAGGCAATTGGGGTTAAGTGATTTGCCCAGGGTCACACAGCTAGGGAATGTTTTTTTTTTTTTTTTAAATTTTTATTTTATTTGCATAACATATGTGTGGGTAATTCTTCAACAATAACCCTTACATAGCTTTCCGTTACAAATTTTTCCCCCCAACTCCCCACCCCTCCCCTAGATGGCAGGATATCCACTACATGTTAATTATGTTAAAATATTGGCAAATCGAATATATGTATACATATTTCCAAACTTATCATTGGTGTGCAAGAAAAATCTTATCTACACAAACGATATATCAGATAAAGGAAACACAATGTAAGCAAACATCAGTCAAGGAGTATGAGAATGTTATGTTGTGGTCCACATTTCGCATCCCTCTCTCTGGGTGTATATGGCTTTCTTCAGTGAACAATTGGAGGTGGTTTGAAACATTTCATTGTTGAAGAGAGCCATGTCCATCAGAATTGATCGTCATATAGTACTGTTGTTGCTGTGTATAATGATCTCCTGGTTCTGCTCATTTCACTCAGCATCAGTTCATGTAAGTCTCTCCAGGCCTCTCTGAAATCATCTTGCTGGTCATTTCTTACAGAACAATAATATTCCATAACATTCATATACCATAATTTATTCAGCCATTCTCCAATTGAAGGGCATCTATTCAATTTCCAGTTTGTAGCCACTACAAAAAGGGCTGCCACAAACATTCTTGCACATGTGGGGCCTTTTCCTTCCTTTATGATTTCTTTGGGATATAAGCCCAATAGAAATGCTGCTGGGTCAAAGGGTATGCACAGTTTGATAACTTTTTGAGCATAGCTCCAAATTGTTCTCCAGAATGGCTGTATCCGTTCACAGCTCCACCAGCAATGCATCAGTGTCCCAGCCCTCCCACAACCCCTCCAACATTCATCATTAACTTTTCCTGTCATTTTAGCCAATCTGACAGGTGTGAAGTGGTATCTCAGGGTTGTCTTGATTTGCATTTCTCTGATCAATAGTGATTTGGAGCACCTTTTCATATGACTATAAATAGTTTTAATTTCATCCTCTGAAAATTGTCTGTTCATATCCTTTGACCATTTATTGATTGGAGAATGGCTTGAATTTTTATAAATATGAGACAATTCTCTATATATTTTAGAGATGAGACCTTTATCAGAACCCTTAAATGTAAAGATGATTTCCCAATTTATTGATTCCCTCCTAATCTTGTCTGTATTGATTTTGTTTGTACAAAAACTTTTTAACTTAATATAGTCAAAGTAATCTATCTGGTTTTCAATTAAGAGTTCCAGTTCTTCTTTGGACATAAATTTATTCCATCTCCACAGGTCTGAGAGGTAAACTATATTATGTTCCTCTAACTTGTTTACAAAATCACTCTTTATATCCAGATCATGAACCCATTTAGATCTTATCTTGGTATGTGGTGTTAGATGTGGGTCAAGCCCTAATTTCTTCCACACTAGTTTCCAGTTTTCCCAGCAGTTTTTGTCAAATAGTGAATACTTATCCCAAAAGCTGGGGTCTTTGGGTTTATCAAAAACCAAATTGCTATAGTTATTGCCTAGTTTGTCTTGTGATTCTATCCTATTCCACTGATCGACTACTCTATTTCTTAGCCAGTACCAAATGGTTTTGATGACCGCTGCTTTATAATATAGTTTTAGATCTGGTACAGCAAGTCCACCATCTTCAGCCTTTTTTTTCATTAATCCCCTTGAAATTCTAGACCTTTTGTTTTTCCAAATGAACTTTGCTACTATTTTTTCTAGATCTGTAAGATAATTTCTTGGGAGTTTGATTGGTATGGCACTAAATAAGTAAATTAGTTTGGGTAGTATTGTCATTTTTATTATATTCGCTCGTCCTACCCATGAACAGCTAGGGAATGTTAAGTGTCTGAGACCAGATTTGAACTCAGGTCCTCCTGACTTCAGGGCTGGTGCTCTAACCACTGTGCCACCTAGCTGCCCCTTTGCATGTATTTTGAAAAATGAAAAGCAATTATTATTTTAAAAATTAAAAAAAATAAGCAACATTTCATTCAACCATTCTATTCAACCAACCACTTTAGTTCAGAATATTATCACAAAGATAGTTAAGTGATACAATGGCTAGAGGACTGAGCCTAGAGTCAGGAAGACCTGAGTTCAAATATGGCCTGAGATACTTAATAGCTGTGTGACCCTGGGCAAGTCATTTAACTTCAATCTGCCTCAATTTCCTTAATCGTAAAGTGGGCATAGATTATAATAACATCTATCTTATAGGGTTTCTGCAAGGACCAAATGAGATAACATAGGTAAAGATAATTGTTCAACAAAATAGACATATCATATTTCACCTCAATGTATTCTCACAAGACATCTTTCATATATCAGCCAACCAATAAGGATTTACAGGCAGCTATGGAAAAGATAGTTTGCAATGAAGGGACAAGACAAGGAGGCCAAGAAGGAAACTACTTCTGTACTCCAGGCCAGAAATGATGAGGGCATATGTGGTATATTCCCCGATCTTCAAGTTTTTTCAGAATCCCTATCTTTTTCATTAGTCCATCATGAGAAATGATGGAAACTATTGGAACCATTATGAAAAAAATGATACTGTGAGTCATTTTTCTTCAATTATACCTAATATATTAAAAAGATGGGGTTTTTTTGGGAGAGCCTACAACTTGGAATTATTGAGGACAATCAGCCATTTTCTAGTACAATCTAGTCATCTCTCTTCCCTGATTCATTATTAAACCAATGGTCTACCACTCCAAATGCAGAGTCATTTGGACATCTGGACAATATACATTTTTCATCATAGATCTCTTCATAGATTGTTAGGCCTACCTTGTTTGCATGGTTATGGTTCTTTGAGAAGGGGCTCTGAAGTATTCTGGGACTTCAAGCAATCAGGGAATGATCATGCATGAATGGAGACACCCTAAGATCCTTACCCTCTTTTATTTAAACATTTTGAAGCCCTCCCCTGAAACACTAACAAACACTCCTGGACATCATCTTCATTTTTTATATGTTATTTATACTCATGATCAGAATGAGAATCTGATTGAGAATATGAATGAGAATACTGTATTTGTAGACAAGTTATTTAGCTATTTATACTTATTTTCCTCATTCAGAAAATGGAGATAGTAATGTCATTAACCTCCTAGAACTGTTGTGAGGATAGAATGAGATAAGGTATGTAAAGTGCTTTGAAAACCATAAAGTACTCTCTAAATGTGAATAATTATTATTGAGCAAAGTTTCTACTCTTTCTTTTATCAATGGCGCTTCTATGATTTTGATATATATATAGGTTCATAGGGTTTTTTTATTAAATAGTATTTTATTTTTCCTCCTAGTTTCATGTCAAAGAAATTTTTATCATTCATTTTTATAAAATTTTGAGTTCCAAATATTTCACCCTCATTCTATTCCCCTCTTCTGAAGATGGTAGGTAGTTCAATATATTTTATGCATATGCTATCATGTAGAATACATTTTTTAAATTAAAGCTTTTTATTTGCAAAACATATGCATAGGTAATTTTTCAACATTGACCCTTGCAAAGCTTTCTGTTACAAATTTTTCCCTCCTAGCCCCCACCCTCTCCCCTAGATGGCAGGAAGTCTAATACACGTAGAACACATTTCAGTATCAATTGTTTAGATGTGTCTTTAATTTGTGTGAAAAGTGTTTTGTAATTGTGTTCATATAGTTCCTGGTTATGTCTTGATAGGTAGAACATCTAAACATTTTATAGTATTTACAATTATTTTAAATGGAATTTCTCTTTCTATCTTTTGCTGTTAGACTTTGTTGTTCTATAAAGGAGGATCATGCAAATACAGATTCTATCAGTTTGCTCAGATGTGTCATACACATGGAAAACACTAGGGGAACTGCTTTTAGAAGAATCATAAGGACTAAAGCATATATGAATATTCCATTATTGGTTCCAGTTGATTGACCACATGATTGGGAGACAGTCTTCCATTGGCTACATAGCCAGAGCTGGTTCTAAACGGACTGAGTCAACACTGGTCATAGTTTTGCTGCACCTGAATCTGAAGGAGCAAAGTGGTTCTTTGACTAATGATTTCTGATGAAAGAACCACGATATAAGAAGAATGAACATGATACAGACTTAGGATCCCCTTCCCCCCAATGGGTTTGGATCATTAGACTTTTTATTCACTTTTCCAATCTAGGTGACAATCTGAACCAGGAGCATGAGCTATGGGGATCCAGGAGGTTAGAAATCCAAGCTGGATATTGCAGTCATCTCATCATCAAAGCCCTGAGGGGCAAAGGTGTGGATTTCTAGCCTAGCAGAATCTAGTTGCAATGCCACTGTTGGACATGAATTTAATAAGAAACAATGCTATCAGGAACTGGCAAAATTGGAGTATTAGGAAAGGTCTCCAATAGGAGATAGCTGAGACTTCAGCTGGATTTGGGGTAAAGATAAGGATTCTAAGAGATGGATATGAGAATGGAGTACATCCCAGAAGTGGAAGCGAGAAGGGGAGAAATGTAAGTAAAAGCAGAGAGGCAAAGATGGCATATCAAGGCTTAGGAACAGCTAGGCTTGTTTCTCTGGAACATAAAAGCTTGAAGGGGGAATAATGTGAAATAAGACAGGAAAGTTAATATAGAGTCATCCTGGGAAAGGTTTTAAAAGTCAGGATCTTGAAACTGGAAGAAAGACCAAAGGGTCATGAAGATAGGAATCTTTCATTTTCTAGATATGAAAACTTGAGGTCATAGAATTTGAGTGACTTGCCCAAGACTACATAGATAGTTAAAATGGTTTATTCAAATCCAGGTAATCCAGTGTACTCTATGCAATACTGCTTAAAGAAACCTACTGATAACTCATGAGCAGGGAATGACATAGTCCGACCTATATAAATAATGGGGAATTTATAGAGAGGATGACTGTGAATATGGGTGACACCTTCTGTGGTGTCCATCATAGAAGTCAGGCACCTGCACACATCTGAATTGGAAATCTCTCTCTGATATTCTAATATGCACATAATTCCTAAATTTTTCAAATATTCCAAACTAGAAAGAAGGGGTCACTGGCATTTGGTTCAGTGAGCTCTCTGGCTCTCTTGTCTTATTGAACATGATCAGACTCCAAACCAGGTAGGGACATTTGACCTTCCTGGTACTCCCAAATCCTAGAAGTTGTTTCCCACAGTTGGAAGTTATTTATATATCTCTGTATACCAGACCATTTTCTGGGGCCTCATCAATAGAAAAGTCCCACATGTAGCAGAGACCCTGATAGATTTTTAGTGGTAAGAGATATAGCTTCTGAAACTTTGTAAAGAGGCACCACATCCCTTCCTCTTTTCTCTCAACAGAGTTGTGTCTTCCTCTTTTGGCCACATCTTACTTCTGAATAGTGCCGTCCTTGAAATATTTCACTTCCTATCTCCCTTTTTTAGATAAATACTCCATCTTCCACAAAAGAACACCAGTAACTAACTCTAGACCACTCCCAACTATAGTCTCAATAGTAATACCATGGAATTCCATGGAGTAGTGGGAAAAAACCATGAGACATCAGGGCTGAATGGAATCATTATTTGAATAGTGAGGAAACTGAGGGCCTCAGAGCTAGTGATTTGTTCAAGGTCATATAGGTCATGAGTTTCAAAGGTAGGTTGTAAATATAAAAGGAGCTGACTCAACAGTCACTGTTCTTTCCATTGTAGACAGCATTCTGACCTTCCTTAAAGAGAACTGCATTCAAATATTCTGACCTGGTCTACCTCTGTGACTGTAGGCAAATGATTACTATTATCTGAGCCTCTGTTATTTTCTCTATAAACAGGGCATTATGACTGCAGGGAATTGCTGATTAAAATAATATTATGGACCAAAAGCACTTTAAAAAACTTTATGTTCACTCTTTTAAATGTTCCAGAGCTCCTTCTTGGTTTCTGCCATTGTTAAACCTGCATTTGAGTCTGTGGTTTTCTTAAAGGCATCATCCATGTGAACTAGATCAAAATACACTTCTGTTTTACAATTGCTTCCCAAATTATTCCCTTATCTCCTTATATCTTTCCACAAATTTTCTTGGTAGTTTTTTTGCCATCCATGTAATAACAACTGAATGAAGTATATTTCACATAATAACTGAATGAAATATACTTCACCTGCTCAATTTTTTATGTAAAAATGGCCATCCCACTAATTTATATGCATTCATCATATATTGCTTTTCTTTACTCATCATTCATTTCTTCACTAGTATACGTTATGTGAAGTGAGTAATCAGAAGACTGGGTTCTCATCCCAACTATGCTACGAACTAACTGTGTGACATTGGGCAAATCATTTCCTTCTCTCAGAGCCTCATTTCCCTCATCTGTCAAATGTTAGGGACTGGTCTAAATGATCTCAAAGGTTCTTTTTATAATCAATATTTGATTTATAAATTAATTTATATTGTCTATTCTAAGGTACCTTCTAGTATTCATAGTAAGTGTTCTAAGGGCCCTTCTGAAGGACATTATTATGTGGTGTTGAGAGAGCCAGTTTTAGAACTAGGAAGACATGCTTATGTCTTGCTTTTAACACATACTATTTATTTGACCATGAATAAGTCAATTATTCTCTCGGTGCCCCCACGGACTCTCTAAAATTATAAGTTATAGATGAGCTAGTTGCTCTTCTCATTGGTGGAAGAAATGTACTAATGAGGAATTCCTGTATAGATGATATTGGGTGGAAACCAATAGGGCTATTCCAAGCACTAATATTCTGTGTTCTAATGTCCCTTCTTGCTTTCACATTTCATGTCATAAGATTCTTTCCAGTTCTAAATTCTATATTTTAAAATCCTTTCTAGCTCTAACATTCTATGTTCTAATAAACCATTTTCCTCTATTCTAAGGCTTCTTTTAATTCTAAATTCTCTAAGATCCTGTGTAGCTTGGATGCTATATTTTCTAAAAGCCCCTTCCAGCTTAAGTATTCTTTGGTCTAGGATCCTTCCTAATTATAATATTCTATTTTCTAAGGTCCTTCCCAGATTTAATATCCTTTTGTTCTTAGATTCCTCCAAGACCTAATTCCTAAGTTCCTGGAATATTCTATTTTCAAAGATTCCTCCCAGTGCTAACATGCTACATTCTAAGTTCCCTTCTATCTTAAAGATTTGACCTTTTAAGATTCCCCCACCCCACTTTTAAAGATTCTAACATTTTGTGATTATATTAATTGCACAACTCTTCAAGAGAACTTTAAAATACTTCAATGATGCAGAAGCTCCCAAAATTGCTCCATCTACTTAGATTTCTTCATCTCTTCCCCATCTCATGTTACAGAGAGTGGTGAGTAGGACTGGATAATCGCCAAGGTCCTCCAACCTTAAATTGTTTGAATCTGTGTCTGTAGGCCTTCTATATTTGATGATAGTGCTAACCAACATGTAAACTTTTTTCAACTCCTTTTATGCCTACTAGATATGAGGCACTGTTTAGAGAGATCCAAAGGATCCAAACAACTCTAAGGAAACAAATTCTAAATCTCAGAAGTTTAGAATTTCATGTATTAATCATCTTTCTTTTTTTTTTTCCTGAGGCAATTGGGGTTAAGTGACTTGCCCAGGGTCACACAGCTAGGAAATGTTAAGTGACTGAGGTCAGATTTGAACTCAGGTCTTCCTGACTTCAGGGCTGGTGCTCTATCCACTATGCCACCTAGCTGCCCCTATTAGTCATCATTTAAAATATTTTTTGTTTTCTATTCTTGATGTATTTAAATATTTATTTATTTAGTATTTAGTTCAAATATCAAGAGAATAACAAGATGTTATGATGATCAACTATGGTGGTCTTGGTTCTTTTCAACAATGAGGTGATTCAAGGTAATCCAATAGATCGAAAGAGCTATGTGCTCCAGGGAGATGACCTTGAACACTGCAGATCAAAGCACAGTATTTTCTCCTTTTTGTTGTTATTGTTTTGTTTGCTTGTTTTTTTCTTTCTCGTGTTTTGTTTTCATTTTTAAATCTAATTTTTCTTGTGCAGCATGATTTATATGGAGATATGTTTAAAGAACTGCATATATTTAACCTGTATTGGATTGCTTGTTGTCTTGTGAAAGGTGATGAGAGGGAGAAAAAAATTGGAACACAAGGTTTTGCAAAAATGAATGTTGAAAGCTATTTTTTCACGTATTTGGAAAAATAAAATATTAAAAATTTAGTTCAATTAATTTTTTTTACAAATTAGAGAAATATATGGTACATTTTCTGTCCTCAAAGAGCTTATAGTCTTGTTGGAGATTTAAGATGCTTTTACATTAAAAAAAAGATAAATAATACAAAAAGTCAATAAGCAGCAAATGACTAATCTAAAAAATAAATTCTGTGGAGGGGGGAGCAGTCAGAAAAGGAAGAGATTCCTTCCAGATTTTTAGAAAAGACATCTGAGCATTGATGATTGGATAAGGAGAAAAGTAAGAATCTGGTGTTTGTAAGGGGAATATTTCAATTAAGGAAAGCAGCCAGGTGAAAAATGAAATGATTGCCCTGAGCCTCCTTCATAAATAAGGAATCTGGGAGTTCTCCTACATTTACCTTCTACTCTCTCTAGTCAGAGGGAGGGAAGAGCTATAGGGGTAGAGGGGACAGTGGTCCAAATATGGAATAATAAAGAGCTGGGCTAAGTCAGAAATGGAAAGGAACTGGTTCATGAAAACATACCAGGTTCCAAGGCCCAGCACTGAGACATTCTTCTAGTGTTCTTCACTAAAAGTTTGACTCTCTGTGACGGTGCTTAACTCAATTCAATTTAATAAGCTTTCATTAAGCACCTATTGTGTGCAAAGAATTTGGTCAGTCTGGCAGCTGGGTTTGTGCTCATATGTACGCCCTTTTTACCTGGTATTCTGACAAGAATAGAAATAGCTGATGCAAATATTGTAATGGGTTTGAGTGCCAAGTATGAGCTGGCTCAGCAGGTTCCTCCCTCACTTCCCCTGAGCCTTTTATAGGAGAGGAAGTAGAAAGTCCATGAAAGACCTCAGAATTTAGAATTTGAAAGATCATCCAGGTCCGCTTTATACTTTTACACATGAGGAAACAGGCCCCAAGAGCAGAAGGAATTTGCCTCAGGTTGCCTAATTAGTGGATAACAGTATTTGCTCTTCTAATACTAATTCCATTGCTTGTTCTCCTACACAGAACATTGTAAAAGGAAAGTGGCTCCAGAGACCACACGTGGAAGGCATACCTATGAGAGAAAGGAAATCAAAATGGAAAGCTCAACTCTGACCCTAGCAAATCCTACAATCTCTTTGATTCCGGGAAAAATGGCTTTTTTTTCCCCTGAGTTTCAGTTTCTTTATTTGTAAAATGAGGCATTTAGAATAGAGGATCTCTGATAGATTTTTATTGTAAGAGAATTTTAGTGTTGCTACTCACATTTAGTGATGCTAGTCACATCACAGGCTTGGGGCCTGCAGCAATTAGCTGAGGCATCAAACTTCAGCTTAGGTTAGTGATAGAATTCTGGCTTAGCTTGATTGTTGTTCAATTATTTTTCAGACGGGCCTGACTCTGCATGACCCCATTTGGGGTTTTCTTGGCAAAGATACTGGGAAAGTGAGATAAACAGGGTGAAGCAACTTCCTCAGGGCCACTAGTAAGTGTCTGAGGCTGTGTTTGAACTCAGATCCCCTTGACTCAAAAGCTGGCTCTCTATCCACTTTGCCCCCCCCATCCTCTCAGTTTTATTACTCTCTTAATTACTCTCTTAATTGTTTAAGTTGAGATATCAATTACAGTCTTGCTGCTGCTACTGCTATTATTGCTACTGTTACTGTTGCTACTGCTGTTATTACTACTGCTACTGTGTCTATTACTGCTGCTACTACTATTACTATTGCTGCTGCTGCTGCTATTACTACCACTGCTACTTCTGCTGCTGCTGCTACTGTCCTGCCTGTTTCAGTTTCCCTCAGTTACTGTCTCAGTTTCCCTCAGTTACTGTATCAGTCTCCCTCAGTTACTGACTCAGTTTCCCTTAGTTACTGTCTCAATCTCCCTCAGTTGCTGTCTCAGTTTCCCTCAGTTGCTGTCTCAGTTTCCCTCAGTTACTGTCTCAGTCTCCCTCAGTTACTCTCAGTCTCCCTCAGTTACAGTTTCAGTTTCCCTCAGTTACTGTCTCAGTCTCCCTCAGTTACTGTCTCAGTCTCCCTCAGTTACTGCCTCAGTCTCCCTCAGTTATTGTCTCAGTTTCCCTCAGTTGCAGTATCAGTCTCCCTTAATTGCTGTTTAAGTCTCCCTTAATTGCTCTGTCCCAGAATAGAAATCCCCACTTCCTGACCTTCAGAAATAATTGGACTCACATTCCAAAGTAGTCATAAAACCTCCAGATGGTCAGCCTCTACCTACCCTTTATCTGTGACCCAGACGAAGTAGTCTGCTTTGGCAAGGCTCCTTACTCCCTAACCTGTCAGAACTGAATTTATGGTTTCCTTGGACACCAGATGTGCTCAGCTGTTCCCATGAGTTCTTTGTCTCCCTGAGCTAAAGGAATCTATATTCATCCATGACTTTCCTCAATGGAGTACTGAGTACTTTGTATTCAGTCAGCTAACATGGCTGTGGCTGTGTTAGTCTCTGGCTGGACTGCATGTTTTGAGACATGAGTCCCACCAGTCCTGATCCATAGCTATGGATTCTGAACTCTCAATTAACAACAATAAAGCATTACCTAATTTCCACTGTGTGATACTGCCTCAGCTTCTCCCTGAGCATTACACTACAACTACTGCTGCTACTGTTGCTACTGCTGCTGCTGCTATTTACTATCACAGCTACCACTATTACTACTGCTACTACTACTGCTATTCTACTGTTGTTACTATTGCTATTGCTACTGTGTCTACTACGATTACTACAACTATTACAACTGCCACTACTATTTCTATTATTGCAGCTGCTGCCACTGCTACTACTATTACTACTGCTACTGTGTCTATTACTACTGCTGCTAACACTCCTGCTTCTACTCTACTACTACTGCTGCTGCTACTACTACTATTGCTACAGCTGCTGCTGCTGCTATTACTGCTATTACTTCTACTATTGTTACTATTGCTTCTGCTACTGTGTCTACTACTACTGCTACAACTGTTGCAACGACCACCATTGCTACTATTACTGCTACTGTGTTTACTACTATTACTACTGCTACTGCTGCTGCTACTGCTACCATGTCTACTACTACTGCTACTCAAGAATGAAAATTTGAAGGCACAAAGGGATGCCATTTCAATTAGCAGGGAAAATGGGAACTTTCTGAAGAGAATCATGTGACTATGAGGAACTTCCAACCTAACATTGATTTTAAAAATATCTTTATAGAAGATGTAAGCTTACAACAAGGATAAATATAAGAGCATTGTAGTCTTATAGAATTAGTGTCAGCATGTTATAATGCCAGATGAGCTGAGGCTAAAAAGAGAAGCTAAGATCAGAAAGGGGTGGTTTTCGGTTTTATTGAGAGAAGAAAAATTCATTTAAAAGGGTTAGGACCACTTCTTGGAATGCATGGAATAATAATATTTGACAACAGAGTGAATTCAATTTATTTTGCTTCTGTTTTGCTGCTTAAATAAAAAAAAAACATAAATAATTAGTAGGGAGTTGATAACTAAGTTAATCAAGGGGACATTAAGAAATCAGCTTATTATATTCAATGAATTCAAATCACAAGATCCAGGAAAAAGGCATCACTAAGTCCTAAAAGAAATGGATTCTGTGATTGCTGAACCACTGGCAGTGACATATGATTTATTGTGAGGAATTGGAGAGGTCCTGCAGAACTGAAAAAGGGTAAACCATGTCAGCAGTTTCAGACAAGATCAGAGAACAGTGTTTGCAAACTTTTTGTAAGGGAGCTTAATTTTAATTTCTAGGAAAATTATATTAATTACACATTAATAAATGAAATAAATTAAACATTGGGTTAAGTAAATACCAATAAACTAAACAACTATAATGATTAATTAGCAATTTGTCAATGAGGTAATTAGTGAACATCCAGAAAATAATTAATGATTATAAAAAGTCAACATGGCTTGATTAACCACAGATCACACATATCAATCTTATTTCCTTTTTTTCAGAGTAATTAAATGTGAAGTAAATCAGGGGAATGCTACAGATATAGTTTAGGTTGTTATTAAAGTACTTTGGTACAATATCTCATACTCTACCTGGAGAAAACGTGTAGACTAGGCAATAATATAATTAGATGAATTTAGAACTAGACAAATAGCTGTCTTCAAAGAATAGTTATTGGCTCTATATAAACTTGGCAGGAAATTTTGAGTGGAGCACTCTGAGGATTTGCATTTGGCCTTATGCTGTTTCACATTTTTATTAAGGACTTGAATAAAAGCATAAATAGCATGCTCATAAAATCTGTAAATGGCTTAAATTGGGAAGGGCTAAGTCAACACACTGGGTGGCAGAGTCAGGGTCTTAAAAACAGACTGGGGCATTGGTGTGAATCTAATTAGATGAAAACCAATAGAGATGAGGTTGCCATTGGTACTCATGCTAAAAATGACTCATCAATCTAATAGCAAGTGTGGCTAAAGAGACCCCAATATGACCAGTGGACCATATCTCTCTTAGCAAAATGAATACTATAAGTCAAAACAGTAGCCAGTGTTTGCAGTGTCTTTGGCTGACCAAATCCCTACTCATGTGTGCATTAATCAAATGTCTTATCTGCCACCATTTTTACTTAATACCGGCTAGGCTATCTCTGATGATTGCCAGGTTGGTCTCTTACCGGCTGTTATTTTCTAGTAACCAATTGTTATGTGACAGCATTTTGTAGTATATACTTTATTCCATTGCCTTGAATCCCTCAATTTACATATTCATTCTTCTGTATTCATCCTCTTCCATATTTCATTTTTTGCAATTTATTTATTAAAAATTACATTTCATTGATATCTTTTATATCACAATAAGTTCACATTCTCCCTAGATTGATCTCTCCTTATATTAAAGAAAAATAATGGCCACATCTAGTAATATACATATATAATATTATATATAATCAATTATATAAGTATAAAGCTTAAATATTAATGCATAAATTATTATTATATATGTATAATATTCAATTCTTGGTGTCTCTCAACTCTCTGCTGTGAGAAGAGAATTTAAATTTCATTACCTGTTGTTGTGCCACAGTTCCCATGTCTCAGTTTCCCTCAGTTGCTGTTTCAGTTTCCCTTAATTGTTCTGCCCAAAAATAGCAACCCCCACTTCCTGACCATCAGAAATAATTGGACCCACATTCCAAAGGAGTCATAAAACCTCCAGATGGTTCATCTGGACATACCCCTTATCTTTTGGCTTCAGAATTGCCGTCTTCCAGTTCTGTCCCAAGCTTCCTGTACTCCCTACCTGTCAGAATTGAATTGATAGCCCTTCTGGAACTCAATTCTCCTTCCCCCCTCCCCAGTGCTCAAACCCCTCCTTTTTGCCTCTTGAGTTCTTTATTCCCAGTGCTCAACTCCTCCTTCTTTGTTCAGTCTGAGCGAAGGAGGTCTATAAGAATGCTATGACCAAACTTACTATTTGCTGGACTTACTTGAGATCTGGTCAGCTGTCATGTCTGTCAGTCTAACTCTCTGGGCTGGACCTGCCTGAGATCCAGTCTGCTGACATGTCTGTCAGTCTAAACTCTCAATGGACTGTGTGCTTTAAGACATGAGTCCCAGCAGTCCCAATCCATAGCTATGGATTCTGAACTCTCAATTAACATCAATAAAGTATTACCTAATCTCCAATGTGTGATACTGCCTCAGTTTCTCCCTGAGCATTACACTGTCTCTTCAATTTTTTTTTCACTTAGTGATCTTTTAATTTACCTTTTGTAAGTAATATGGATGTTGTTGCTTGGTTCCGCACATGGTCATATACCTCTCAGCTTGTCCATTTAGATAGAGGTCATCTTTCATGTTCTTAAATAAGGGAACTGCAGATATGGCAGATAAAGGGTCCTTTTACTATTATGGGGCTGCCAGGAGACTCCCTTCTCTTCTCATGAGTCCCTAAAGTCCTGTCATAGCCTGTACATTTAAATCTGGGTCCTCTTTTGTGAGGGCTGATATTGTGGTTAGTTTTGTCTCTCCTCAGACTGGGAAGAATCAAAAATCTCAGGGGATTTTGTGGCTATCCAGCCCCTGATCAGAAATTGTTATATATATTTCTGTTGGTTTTTTTTTTTTCCAGAATGAACCTTTATGCTTTAAAACTTTCCCCTCTACATTGTTTCATTATTTCTATGACCTGCATCCTTTCTTTGATGATTGGGTTCCTGTCTCCTCCCTTTTGGGACCCATCTCTACCTCCTTCCTTCCCCTTCCCCTCCTCTTTTCTTCCTCTCCCCTTTCCCTTCCCATTTTCTTTCCTCTATTTCCCTTCCCCCCTCTCCTCCTACTCTTTTTCTACCCTCTCCCTCCCCTCCCCTCATTTCACTTCCCCCAATCCTCCTCCTCTTCCTTCTGCCTCCTTACCCCCTCCCTCCCTCTTTTTTCCACTTCCTTTCCTTTTTCCCTTCCCCCCTCATCCTTTCCCTTCCTCCCATTAGCAAAAAAGAAAACATTTCTTATTCACAAGACTTCTTTGGGAAGAGGTATAGGCTCATTTCCTATAGTATAAATGTTTATGTGACATTTATGTCATAGATGTTATTTATGACATAAATTTATGACAGCATCTGTCTGTTTCTCTCTCTATATATATAAAATACATGTGTGTGCATATGCATGTCCACCCCAAGTGTATTTGGTTTTGACTTCTTTCATTAGTATTGTAGACACATGAAATTCAGTCATTCTGGAGTCATGATGGTGATGGCCTTTTTTTTTTTTTTTTTTTTTGGCAGCAAGCAGATACTGGAGTGATAAGATATTTGCTGGGTCCTTTCATTCTCAGAGTGCATCAGGGTTCCCACACTATTCTGTTTGCTATTGAAGGATATATATATATCCTTCTCCCAACCCATCAATGTCTTAATGCAAGTGCACATGTAGCTTTTAGCAAAGCAATTAGAAGATTTAAAAATTCTGTCTATTTATTCCATGGTAAGAACTGACTTTTCATGACCAGTGAATACTCTTTTTCTGTTCCCATTTGGATGAAAAGATGACTCTCCTTTAACTTTTCTCTAATCATCAAGGCAGTTTTGATTTAACTATGTGGTTACTTCCTCAGAGTTCAAATCACTTATATTTTGTTTTGGTGGAGTCCAGTATCTCCTTGGAGGTGATGCAAGATAATAATAGACCTATGCAGAAAAAACAAAATGGCCACATTGTGAATTGTGGATTCAGAGTTGGAAGGAGCCTTGTGTATCACATGTAGTCTAGATCTTTCATTCTACACATGAAGTTCAAAGAGGCAATGTGAAAGAAAGACAGAGAGAGAGGGAGAGAGAGACAGAAAGAGACACACAGAGAGAGACAGACAGACAGAGAGAAAGAGAAGGGGAAAGAAAGAAAGAAGAGGAGGGAGAAAGAAAGAAAGAAATAGGAGGGAGAAAGAAAATTAAGAAAGAAAGAGAAAAGAGGGGGAGGGAGAGAGGATGGGAGGCAAAAAGAAAGAAAGGAGGAAGGAAGGGAAGAAAGGAAGGAAAAGAAAGGAAGAAGGGAAGAAAGGAAGGAAAGAGGGAGAAAGAAAGAAAGAAAAGGTTAGGGTTGCTGGGTGGCTGAGGAATATATTTTAGAGTGAGGATGACATGCAGATGTTGCTCTTGGCACCTTCTGTCTGAGTGATCCTGGGCAAGTCACCAAACCTTTGTGTCCCCAATCACTTTTCTATTAGGATAAGTCACAGGTCACAGAGCAGGTGCTGGTCTGGATGGATAGAGCAAGTTTCCACACTGGGAGTCCCTACTTCTAAGAATTAACAGCTTTGGTTTAACTTCATCAAAAGGAAATGAGAACAACAGCAAAGAAGGGGCAGAGACAGGGTTCTCTACAGGTAAAAAATAAGTACCCCTAAGTCAAATTTGAAAACTTCTGTCTTATTTTACACCTTCTAGCTAGAGAGCAAGTGGTGTTAATATTGGGCCTGTAAATGTGAGAAAGCTGTTTGTAGCAAGGTAAAGAAAATGTATAAAGGGCCAAAAGTGCAGTTAAGAGTTCTGATGTCCCACTGAGGGCATCTCCATTAAAATAATTGCATCGATTCCTTCCCTGGATTTGTATAATGCATGCTCTAGAACTCACTCTACTCCATCCCATTTGTATTGGTAGACTGGATCTACTGGGGTAGGGACTTCTTGTCCTCTTGGAGTCTAGGGGTAGACTTGAAGGCTAGGATCATCTGTCTAATAGTATAACTTATAAACTTCTCTCCTATGTGCTTATCTCCCCCCCCATCATTATCAGTTACTATCAATTACTCTGCCAGATTTAATTAGCCTTTAGAAAGGAATATTTGTTATAAGGTGGTATAGTAAGAAAGGAGAGTGCAAAATATCCTCCCAAACTCACCAATAAATAGAGTCTGGGGGACAATGGGTTCAGTGCTTATAGGTCACATATGACAAGGACTAACTCATTGTTCCTAGAAATCACTTTGCTGTAACTTCTATTTTTTTTTCTTGTTCTCTTTGTAGAATCCAGAAGGAGCTGTTCTTTGGTACATCTAGTTTGTCCTCGACCCCCAATGCAGACTTTGCATCACCTGCTGCTGTTATTTCTTTTTGTCACCTACACTGCTAGGGCACTTATGAAAAGTCCAAATATTTGAGCCCTCTTAAGTTTCCCAAAGCTCTCCCCCAATCAAAGGCAGGAATCTTAGGCACTCTCCTCAACCCCTCACTCTCAAATTCCAAAGATTTCTTCCAAGGATGTTGACTGAAAGTTTCTGTCACTAAATTATCAAAAATGCAAATCCCCATGTTGTGAATTAGTTTGCTATTTTATTTTTGTTTTGCTGTTCAGTTGTATTTTACTCTTCATAACCCCCTTTTGGGTTTTTTTTTGGCTAAGATACTGAAGTAGTTTGCCATTTCCTTCTCCAGCCCATTTGACAGATGTGGGACTGAGGCAAACAGGGTTAAGAAATTTGCTCACAGGTATCACCACATACAACTGATAAGTGTCTGTGGCCAGATTTGAATTTAGAAAGATAAGTCTTCCTGACTCCAGGCCTAGTACTCTATCTGTTATACCACCTAGCAGCCCTTGTTATTTTAAAGATGGCCCTTAATGTGGGACCAAGTTTCCTTAGTTAGTCTGAACATACTTTCTCTATGCAAAGGGAAATGTCACTCCAGATTATCCAGTGGCTTTCATGGACATCCCAATTGGTCAAAGACTTTTTCAAATTTAGTTTAAGCCTTTGATTAATAATTTGAGAAACTGAAAAATGTTCTCTTTTGGCTAAGATATCAAAGTGTAACATTGCTAGTTTAAATGGGGTGGGAGTAAATTGATTGACTCAGTTTCCATCTTTAAGTTTGTATTTTCTTAGAAAACAATTTAAAGACATAACCAATAGGAGAGATATTTGGGGGTCATAGATTCTTATCTTTGCCACTACAATTCTGTCACATGGGTATTTTTTTTTGTTTTAAGATCTACTATACACACACCTTCACTTTGAGATTTCCCTCTCTCTTCCTGGAATCTCCAACCTCCATCACCATTACTTTTGTGTCTGATTTCCTCAGCTTTACTTTTAGCTAGCTAGCAATAACATCAGCTATGAGAAAGTCAATTTTTGATTAAAGACTTTCCAGTGGCTCTCCATTGTCTACTATGACTTCATTTTCATTCTCTTTCAATTTCCTTTCTAAGCTATAAACATAAAATTGTTATCTTATGAGGCATAATACGTCACTTTCCTTTACATATTATAGTCTATAAGCTAAAAGAAAGGAATTAACTTAAACCTATGTCATTCTTGGTCCTCAAATCTTCTTCACTGAATCACAGAATTTTAAGGGTAGGAGACATTTCATTTTTATTTTATTTTTTTTTTTTTGCTTTTTTTTGCTGAGGCAATTGGAGTTAAGTGACTTGCCCAGGGTCACACAGCTGTTACGAGTCTGAGACCAGATTTGAACTCAGGTCCTCCTGACTTCAGGGCTGGTGCTCTATCCACTGCGCCACCTAGCTGCCCCCGGTAGGAGACATTTCAACAGCCTTCTGGTCTAATGAGAAGGAACATATTGCCTCAAAAGACAAACCTCTCCTTTTTTTATGGTTTAAAATGTTCAGGGAGATGAGCCAGGAAACTTCCAAGTGAGGGGACTGAACTTCTAGAACTATAGATTGTTTTATATATTTATAATTAATAATTTATATATTTATAATTCTGTGTGATAGGAACCTATGCAGGCCAGTCTAGTTTTATCATTTAAGTTATTCAAACTGTTATTCCAACTTAATTAGCTCAGGGGATTAAAGTTATAGCTTGTGTGGTTTCTTGATGCAAAAGTCATGGCCAGGGTCATCATGTAATTTAGAAGGAAAGCAGAAAATAGGAAAAATGCTCTCATTAAGATTTCATTTCTCAATTGTATAAAGAGCTGTATGTATTAAATTTATAAGAATATAAGTCATACTCACAATTGATAAATGATCAAAAATAAATAAGAATTATATATAGTCATATGAAAAATACTCTAAATCACCATTGACTGGAGAAATGCAAATTAAAAGAACCTTAGATTGGCTAAAATGATAGATGCTCTTCAGTTTGGGAATGGTCAAACAACTTGTGGTATATGATTGTGATGAAATACTACTGTGAAAAATGATGAGCTGGTTGAAAACATAGGAAGACTCGGGCTTATGAGAGAAAATGCAATCCACCTCCAGAGAAAGAACTGACACATAGAAATATGTATAGTATACTCTTATATATATATGTAAATATATATATCTATATATATATATGTGTGTGTGTGTGTAGGGATATGGATATATGTGGTGAGTGTATATATATGTTTGTGGCTTTTTCTAGGGCAGGATATAGAGAGGGGGAAAACGAAAACTACACAGCAGAGAACAAAAAAATACTTGGAAACACAAAAACTGGGTAGCTTTGAAAATAATGTTTAGTACTTATACAGGTTTTCAAAAAAAAGTAAAGTTTGAAATAGAAATTTATTGTTTTATAGTAAATCCTCTTATGTTCTACTGTATATGTGGAATTTTTCTCATTATGTATTTAATTTTAAAATGAATAAAAAAATAAAGTAACACCCTGTCTTCCTGTGGGCTTAAGGAAGGTAGGACACAAGTTGGTGTGAATGACTGACATGACACCTCAGCTGTCACATAGGATACCACCAAATGCATACACAGCCTTTACACTGTTCTATATATCAACCCTGTGAGGTAGGGGCTACTAGTATTTTAAATTCCCTTTTTAAAGATGAAGAAAATAAGTTTCAGAAAAGTGGTAGCTTGCATATGGTCATATAGCTCATAAATATTAGAAGATTTGAATAAAGGTCTTCTTCATTCCCCATCCACCATTCAACTCCATGCTGACACTTCAGATTCCTTGAAGGCAGTTTTAGTGTTTTATACATCTACTGTAATTCATATAGCCCAAAGCATAGTCCTGGGCTCTTAGATAATCCCCAAATACTTATTTATCAATTGAGTCATAACATTTAGAACTAGAAAATGTACTTTGAGATCATGTAGACCCACGTCCTCATTTTATAGATAAGGAACTGAAGAGATGTGTGATGATTCCTTCTCCAAGGTCCCCCAGAGAGAAAATGGCAGAGGAGTAAGATTCAGATACAACTCTCCTGGCTCGAAATCTGATGTTTTCTCCATTGCATCATGCAGGATGGCACCATATCTAAGACCTATTTTCCGTGTTGACTAAGGGTAAGGCAAGAAACTGAAACAAGAAAAACCACACAGTGGGACTGTTTTGTACCCCCTCCCCTTGGCTTTGACCAAAATGGTAAGCATGTATACTGTGACAGAGCCAGGAGTCTAGGTTAGAAATTAAATAGAAGGGCCCTGAAGGGGGAAAAAGGAAAACAGAGAGAGGGAGGAGGAGTACTCCAGGCTGCCTTGTAGAGCCCTAGCAGCTTCTGGGCAGTTTCAGTTCCTGTGCCTTTTTTACCCCTAATGAACTGAAACTACCAGTCTTTGTTTTTGGTAATTCCCTCATCCGAGGGTGTCTATTGTTGATTCAGTATGGTTTCTGAAATTCAACTCCCATTCTAATAACCAGTTCCCATTTTAGCCTGATATAATATTAGCTATGGGATCTTGGCAAACTGTATCACCTAACTGATCCTGAATTCTCTCTGTCTCTCTCCCTCTCCCTCTCTCTTCCTTTATTTCCCTTTCTCTTTCCTTCTTTCTTTTCTCTCTTTTTTCTTCTCTTCCTTCTTGTGTTCCTTCCCTCGTGTCTTCTTTGCTTCTTTCTTTGTTTCCTTCCTTCCTTCTTTCCTTTCCTTCCTTCCTTCTTTCCTTCTTTCCTTCCCTTCTTTATTTTTCCTTTCCTTCTTTTTCTTCCTTTTTCATTTCCTTTTTTCATTTCCTTCTTTTCTTCCTTCCTTCCTTTTTTCCTTCCTGTCATTAATTAGTTGTGTATCCTAGGCTGGAAGTGCAGAGGCCACTCACAAGCCTTATCACCTGTAATGCCCCTTCCAGGGCCAATGAGATGTCAGGACTTCTGAAGGTTACAATGTCGGTGTATCCAGCTCTTGTTTATTCTAATTCTTGGATACTGAAGGCTAGAGAGTATGTGCATTCTCAGCTGTACTTTATTTCAATTCTTAGTGACTCTGAAGAGAGATGGTCTTCAATACCAGAAATCTTCGTGCTACTCTCTCTCTCTCTCTCTCTCTTTCTCTCTCTCTCTCTCTCTCTCTCTCTCTCTCTCTCTCTCTCTCTCT
>JAJPUD010001648.1:0-54333 GCA_023553655.1 Myrmecobius fasciatus | reverse complement strand
CTGTCTCTGGTAGGGTTGGATCTAGGAAGACCTGGGTTCAACCCATAAGTTGAGGTACCTTAACTTAAGAGACAGTTTCTTCACTCAGGAGTTCTCTACAACAATGGAATCCTAGATCCAGTACCCGTCCACAGACAGAGTCATACAACTCTGTTTGAAAATCCCAAGGTGCTGTCCTTTCACTTTAGAGTGAAATACTTAAAATGGTAGTACCTAAATTCATGCTATTGCCATTTCAATAGTCTATTAAAATAATCTCATACTAATTTTCCTGTTATCCTGTCTTTTCCTTCTACAATTCATCATGAAAGTTAAATTGATAAAGACATAAATTAGGTAATGCAACTAAATATATAAGATCAGATTAGAACAATTCCAATTGCCCTGGAAATTTGCTTTTCAAAAATTTAATAACTAAGTAAAAGAAGAGTCATCCAAACATAGATACTCATTTTTTATATACTGCTCCATTTGTATGCTTATTATCTATAGCAGTTATTAAATTGATAGCTTACCCAGAGATGGGAAACCCTGTTTTATAATCCCACAATTGTTTTCCATCAATCAACTAATTAACAAGCATTTAGCTAAGTGTCTACTATGTGTCAGCCACTTTGATAGATACCGTGGATGCAAATGTAAAGATAGTGTCAAAGTGGAGAAATTGTAAATAAATAGGTGATTGCCCCATCAAGTAGATAAATAACTAAAGATCTTTTTCCAGCAATATTGATTCACTGTACTTCCATCTTGTCTGAATCTATATAGTCTCCTTCATTTGTAACCCAGAAACTCCACCTTCTCCATTTCTCCTATTGTACAAATAGAGGATGACTTGGCTCAGCTTGCAATGTTGTAAAGGATAGTTGGGATAGGTGAGGATGCTCTCACCAGGCTATGACCCAAAAGATCTTGATATACTGACTTCTTGAAACCTGCAAGACTTCAGGGCTTAGCATTAACAAAATGGTGTGATTTGGCATTTATGAAAGCAATATTGGGTTTGAAAGAATATTTTCCATGTATTTCTCATCATATCATAATATATGATCTCTTCTCCCCATTCCCTGCCATTCTTTTTGAGGGATTCAGTTTTTATATGGACAATCCTCTGAAAACCTCACATTTAAAATCCTCAACCTCTTCAATTCCAGTGGCCCCTTTTTCTATTTAAGCTACACAATGGCATAGTCACCCATAAGATTTCACCATCTATTTTACTAGGCCCTGGGGAAGATGCAGAGTTTAAATAAGACAAAATTTATATCCTCAAGAAGCTTACAATCTAATAAGGAAATAAGACCAAAACACAGAAAACTGAAATATTCAACATAACTACGATAAATAATTAGAAAGGTATAAAACAGAGGTCTCGGTGAAATCTGATGGAGAGTATGATTCTTTCACACACACATAGATAGATAAACAGATAGAATTTTAATTTTTCCCCCAGATACAAGTCAAGAACATTTTTAATATTTTTACAAGATTTTTGAGTTCCAAAGTTACGGAACATAATCTTAAATGATTAGTTAATTAGTTAATAAGCATTCTTTAAGTGCCATCTAAAAACTCCATATTTCATGGATATAAATAGAAAAATTCAAAAGGAATCAGAGAAGGCTCTTTGGAGAGAGTAACATTTGATTGTATTTTCAAGGGTGGATAGGAGCTGAATAAGTGGTGATGACAAGGGAAAATATTCTAGGAGCAATCTGAACAAAGGCAAAGAGAAATGAACATGGAGTATTTTTGAATAGAGTCATTTCAGTTTGGCTGCACAAAGAACAATAATATTGGAAAAGGCTAGAAAGATAGACTAAGGCATTAAAGGCCTTGAATGATAAACACAAGAGTTTGAATTTTACTTGGCGGATAGCAGCATGTCACTGAAGATTTTTGAACATAAAGAGTTATGGCCAAAGAAAGTAGGCATTGATCAATATCTAACACCCTATACCAAGATAAGGTAGAAATGGATTCATAATTTAAACAGAAAGAATAATACTATAAGAAATTAGGAGAACAAGGGATAATCTTCTTCTCAGATCTGTGGAGAAGGAAGGAATTTTTGGCCAAAGAACAAATAAATAACATTATGAAATGCAAAATGGGTAGCTTTGATTATATTAAATTAAAAAGTTTTTGTACAAACAAAACGATGTAACTAAGATTAGAAGGGAAGCAAAAAACTGGGGGAAAATTTTATCCAAGAGTTCTCATAAAGGCCTCATTTCTAAAATATATATAGAGAATTTTTAGATGAAAAAATTAAAAGCATTTCTAGTCATGAAAAATGCTTTAAATCACTATTGATTAGAGAAATGAAAATTAAGACAGCTTTGAGGTACCACTACACATTCTTAGATTAGCAAGATAATGATAAATGTTGGAGGGGATGTGGGAAAACTGGGACACTAATATATTGTTGGTGAAGTTGTGAACTGATCTAACCATTCTGGAGGACAATTTGAAACTATGCTCCAAGGGCTATCACTTGTGCATACTTTTTGGTCCAACAATGTCTCTGCTGAGTCTGTATCCCAAAGAGATCATAAAAGTGGGAAAGGGACCCACATATGCAAAAATGTTTGTAGCAGCTCTTTTTGTAGTGGCAAGAAACTGGAAAGTGAGTGGATGCCCATTAGTTGGGGAATGACTGAATAAATTATGGTATATGAATGTTATGGAATATTATTGTTCTGTAAGAAATTATCAGCAGAACAATTTCAGAAAGGCCTGGAGAGACTTATATGCACTGATGCTAAGTGAAGTAAGTAGAGCTAAGAGAACATTGTGCACAGCAATAGCAATATTATACAATGAATAATTCTAATGGACATGACTCTTTTCAGCAATGAGATGATTCGGGCCAGTTCCAATAGACTTGTGATGGAAAGACCCATCTGCTTCCAGAGAAAGAATTATGAATATGGATCACAACATAGTATTTTCACCTTTTTATTGTTGTTTGCTTGGGTTTTTTTCTTTCTCATTTTTCCTTTTTGATCTGATTTTCTTGTGCACCATGATAATTGTGGAAATATGTATAAAAGAATTGAACATATTTAACATATATTGGATTACTTACTGTTTAGGGGAGAGGGATAAGGGGAAGGGAGGAATAAAAATTGGAAGCACAAGGTTTTGCAAGGGTGAATGTTGAAAATTATCTTTGCATGTATTTTGAAAATAAAAAAATCTATTATAAAAGAAAAGTCATTACCATGCCTATGCTTAAGAGAAATGCTTTGGAAATAGTAGAAAAACTAGAAAGGATTGGTTGTCTTTTGTTCTTGAAGAGGACCAAAATGGCCTCACTATATTAGAGTCAAGTTACAGCATGTCCAACTTATTGTCGTACCAATATGAGTTTGGGATGTTCTGCCACAGATTGGACCCAAATAGCTCCTAAGAATGTTTGGGCTGGCTTCTTTAACTTTGCACATTTTGTATTTCTTAATCATCCAATGGATAGCAATGAGGTCTTGAGTTAGCCTGGTGGAAAGAAGATGTGAGAGAAGTAAAGGATGTTATAGGGATAGGATTTGGTAAGTGACTAGATGTGAGGGAGGAAGAGATTCAATCAACTCTCAGGTTATGAACATGGAACACTGGGCAAATGGTGTATTATAGACAAATATGGAAGTCAAAATGAAGAGAAGTTTTTCTGGGAAAGAAAATGAATTCTTCTTTGGATATTTTTTTTTAATTAGAAGAATCAGTGGGAGCGTTCTGGCAGAGATATATTATCTATGTAGTTGAAGATATGGGTCTAGAAATTGGAAGAGGCCAGCCTTATAGTTTTGAGAGTTACCTACCTACAATTGGTATTTAAAATCATAAGAAAAAGGGGCAGCTAGGTGGCACAGTGGATAGAACATCAGTTCTGAAGTCAGGAGGACCTGAGTTCAAATTTGACCTCAGACACTTAACACGTCCTAGCTGTGTGACCCTGGGCAAGTCACTTAACCCCAATTGCTTCATCAAAGAAAAAAAAGAACTGATAAAAAATCATAAGACAGAATGAGATTGACAAGGGGGAGCACAGATTAGGGAAAAGAGTCAAGGCTTGTTTTGGGGGCTTATTCACTTTCAGGTGTGATGAAGGGAATGAGAACACAGAAAAATGAAATGGAGGAATGGTGAGAGAGGGAGGAGGAGAATCAACAGAGCAGACTTTCTTTAAAGCCAACCAACAGAAAAATACCCAATACAAGGGAATAATCAAGAGTGTTCAAAACTGTAAATCAGAGAATGAGCTCTTAAAAAAAGACATTAGATTTTCTGATTAGCAGATGGCTTTCTAAGGAATAACTAATATTCCTTTGAGTACTGCCAATTTCTCAGAGAGTTATGTTGTTTATCAATGATTTCTGAGACCCCCTGGATGTCATAGTACAGGTACCATCTCTTCCTGCTTACAGAGTCAGAAAATACCATCATCTTCCATGTTTCCTGGTAATTAGAGCAAGCACGAGGGCAAGGGAGAGAAAATCCTCTCTGAGGAAGAAAGGTAGGACTTGAATTTTGCTCCAAATCACCATAAACCAAGAGGTCCATGTGGATCAGAGATGGGGTTTCTTAGAGCCAGAGTGTCCTGGAAGCAGGCCATTCATTTCAGGAGCTGAAAATCAAACCAAGATGGTAGAACTGGATAAGGAAGCAAGATATGAGAAATGGGGAGAAGTGGACAATTTGGGTGACGCCACATGTTTTCCCAAAGCTTTGGCATCTGAGGAAGCTGCCTCTCTTCCCTACCCCCACCCTTGCAGTGTGGGACACGGGCCAGATCTACCACAATCCCTCATGACTCAGACATGCCAGTAAG
The DNA here is from genome assembly GCA_023553655.1 of Myrmecobius fasciatus. Lineage (NCBI taxonomy): Eukaryota > Metazoa > Chordata > Mammalia > Dasyuromorphia > Myrmecobiidae > Myrmecobius > Myrmecobius fasciatus. The sequence goes on along the minus strand of JAJPUD010001648.1, from coordinate 49,502 downwards.
ACTTCTGACTTGTATATTTAAATGTGAAATGTCACAATAGGGATTGCATAAGTCTGGTGCAATCAACCTCCTCTTCTTTGACATTTCTATCTCCTCTCTCTCAGTGTGAGGGCCCACTCTCAGTGTATAAGGGGTCACCTTTCCATACTATTTTGAACTGAGCATGTTTCCCTATCTTTGGTTGTTCTGTTTTTCTCAGATCAGATTTTGTAGGACAATTCCTCCAAATCACCTGTTGTCAGGGACAGAACCTTGAATACAGGAAGTCAAGTGACTGGCTGCTTTTTGGAAAGCAGTTCTTTCTATCACTAAACTGATAGAAATCCTCAGCCTTTTATATAGTTCCTGAAAATCAACTGATTTTATTTTACAGATAGTGCCTATAAAACAAGTCATAAAAACCATATTCACAAAAGTCTTTTGTTTATATAAAATTTTACTTTGGTTATATAAAACTATACATTAAATCATGAATTACACATATACAATATAAAATAATTAAACTAGTTTTTTATTTATTCTCATGGTTAATTGCTCGTTCTATTAATGACATGAGTTCCTTTGGTGAAAAGTTAAAAGTGAAGAGAAGGGGGATAAACATTTATATAGAGCCCACTCACTATGTGCTAGGTACTATGCTAAACACTACAATAACCTCACAGTAAGTTTTCGAAGTAGATGCAATTGTCATCCCCATTTTACAGTTAACTATATCTTAAGTTATAGGTTAAGTGACAAGACTAAGATCACACGGTTGGTAAATAGCTGAGGCATGGTTTTAACACAGTTTTCTGATTGCAGGAAAAGTTGCTTCATTGTTATTGAATTAATACATGATTAGTGTGAGTTGCCTGTTATTATTGTAACCCCTGTGTCCTAGGTTCTCTGCTGATATAAAAGCATTGGATATTGGGGGAGAGTTTTTGCTTTTTTAGATGATCCCCTCACAGAGACTGACTGAGGATTTCAAGGTCAGGAACCCTACTCAGGGAGGAATTTCCAAGCCTCACAAACCCTTTGCAAACCGACAGCCTCACAAAACTCAAAGTTTTGTTTTACAAGTGAGCAGTTTCCAAAGATACAAAGAGTAACAATCACTCGTAAGCAACTGTCCCCTCTGCCCCATGTACCAGGATAGTGTCAAAGAATACCTTGGGTTCTTGTTCAGTCATATCTGATTCTCCATGATTCCATTTGGAGTTTTCTTGGCAAAGATATTTGCATTTTCTTCTCCAATTTATTTTATAAATGAGGAAACTGAAACAAACAAGGTTAAGTGACTTGCCTAGGATCACACAGCTAGTAAGTGTCTGAGGCTGGATCTGAATTGTAGTTTCTTGGCTCTAGGCTAAGGCCTGTACCTGCTGTGCCACTTAGTTGTCCTGGGTTCTAGGAGGGAATAATTGGGAATTGCTCTTCCATATGGATTCCCCTTTGCTACTTTCTGCTGCTTTATTCAGTTTTCCTAAATTTTCAGTAGATTGTGGTCATTCATTATAAGACATTCTTCCTCCCAGTCCTCATTGCTCTGCATTTCCTTGTGTCAGGCTCCTCAGCTTTCAATAGAGGACACATGTTCCCTTTCCTAGGGAACCAACTCTATATCAACAAATCCATATGAGAAAAACACTTTAGAGACAAATGTGTACAGGACTCAAAAAATTAAAAATTAAAAAAAGAACTCCACACCAAAGTGCCTATTTTTTTCTCTATTAATCTATTATATGACAGTTCCCACAATCCCCAGTTTCATATCATTTCCCACCTTTATAAGTGGATTCCTTTCCTTAATTCCATGCAGGTTCATGGTGACTTATGATTTGTGTCTTATTTACTCTAGCCCTTAGGGAACTTGACTCTTATTTGCACTAGAAAGTTTAGAAGCTCAGGAAGAACAACCTGTTCTCTTCCTCCATATCTTTCCATCTCTTCCACTTACCTTTGGGCAGTTCTGAAGAGTTATTCAAATTGACTGAGGCTATTTTCTAAACTATCAAGAAGAGAGAAGAGGAAGGAGATGAACATTACTCTTGTTACTCTCCATGTCCTATAGAGAGAAAGATTTATTATCTCTGCTGCCCAATTATAGATACAGTAAAGATTAAACTAATTTTCATTACTTAGATAAATCTTAAAATGCCACTTTTATTGTATGATCGTGTTTCTAAAACTTTTAGCTTAACACATGAAATTCAAACTGGAAACCACAGATTGTATGTGATGCTTCTCTGCTGTTTTCAGAGTCGTGCTCATCAGTCATTTCCCCTAAAGGTGTGTTGATAGATGGGCTGATTGAAGACTTTATTCAATAATATTTTGAAATGTCTCTAAAGGGACTATGTGTCAAGGCAGAAGATCAGTGTTGGTACAGGTAAGGTGTCTCTGAGGGATTGGTTAAGATACAGAGAGGTGAAAGAAGAGCTAGATCTCAATGTGTTAAGGAGTTGCACAGTATCATGGCAAAAATGTTGGCCTTAAAGGCAGGAAAACCTGAGTTCAAATCTAGCCTTTGACATATGCTGGTTATCTGAACCTGGTCTAGTCACTTACCTTTTAGAATTATAAATTACAGAAAAGGAACTTGTCTGCATTGCTAGAGAGAGTTCTATTCAGAGCTTCCAAACCAATGAAATGACGAGTACAATCCAAAAAAGTGAGCTAAATAGAGCATGGGACAATGAAAGAGTGCTGGATTTAGATGGAATTAGGGACCTGAGCATAAATTATGTCACTGCCCCTTAGTACTTGTGTTTTCTTAGACAGGTCACTTTAAGCATACAAAGGCCAGCCAGTTATAATAATAGTACAATTCCCATGCCCATGATTCTTTTTTTGGGGGGGGTGGGAGCTTTTTATTTTTAAAATATATGCATGGGTAATTTTCTATATTCACATTTGCAAAACATTGTGTTCCAAATTTCCTTCCTTCCCTTCTTCCCCCTTCCCCCAAGTAATCTAAAATAGATTAAACAGGTGCAATTCTACTATACATATTTCCATATTTATCACGCTGCACAAGAAAGATCAGATCAAAAGGGAAAAATGAGAAAAAAAAACCAAGCAGGCAAAAAACAACAACAAAAGGTGAAAATATTCAATACTCAAGTCTTGAAATTGGCTTGAATCATCTCCTTGTTGAAAAGAGCCATATCCATCAGAATTGATCATCACATAATCTTGTTGTTGCTATGTCCAATGTTCTCTTGGTTCCACTCACTTCACTTAGCATCATCAGTTCATTTAAATCTCTCAAGATCTTTCTGGAATCATCCTGCTGATCATTTCTTATAGAACAATAATATTCCAGAACATTCATATATCAGAATTTATTCAGTCATTCCCCAACTGATGGGCTTCTACTCAATTTCTAGTTCCTTGCTACTATAGAAAGGGCTGCTACAAACATTTTTGCACTTGTGGGTTCTTTTCCCTTTTTTATGATCTCTTTGGGTATGTCCATAATTCTTGAAGGCTTGCAAAACACATTTTCACAACAACCCTGTGAGACATGCAACATAAATTAATTCTCTCTTTTTTACAGATTAGAAAGCTGATCATCAGAGAGAGGAAATGACTTGACAGCAAGTGTCAGGGGCAGGATTTGTTCTTCTGACTCTATGTCTTAGTGGCCTTTATCTTGGGCAATGCTTTATGTGACTGCCATAGCCTACTTCATGCTTCAAAAGTCTAAAGGCTAAGTGATGAACCAAATGTTTAATCCAATCCTTTCATTGCTCGTTGTACAACGAAACCAACAGTGCAATCCCCATCTTGGGAAAGTCCCTTCCTAAGTAGAAAAAAATCACTTCTATGAAGTGAATTAGAATCATATCCCAAGGCATAATCATTTGGGTTACAAGAATTCACCTTTATAAGGAGTTTCATGTAAGACTCTTGCCTGGGCTTTTAGGGCATTTCTTTGCATTTATAAGGACTGATTTGGGTTTTGTGCACCTTTAGAGTGTCACTAGGGTTTTCAAGCATTCAATCTTCTTTACAATTCTAAAGTTGCCCATGACTTGTGTTGCTTCTTATAACAAAAACTAAAGGGAAAAAAAAGCTTTATCATTGAGGATTGATAAATCCCAAATGTGATGATCTCTGTTTCCCTTCCATCAAACCCCCTTCCAGGAGGAGGCAGCAAATAAAAAAACAAGCATAAGCATTAGGTCTGGAGGAGTTTATTCTGGGATCCAGACAACAGCCCACTTGAGTATCTTTGACAAGAAAATCCCAAATGGCATCACAAAGAGTGGGACATGACTGAAATGACTCAATCACAACCCTTCTAATTTAGTGTATAGAGCCAACTTGGGGTCTGACTTCTGGATCCCAGCAGAGGGAACATTTTAAGGGTTCTTACATTTTTGTGTTTGCTTCAAGACCCAGGTTTCCAATGGGTAAGCAGATTCCAACTGAAATGTTCCAAGAAAGATAGAAAAAAATAAAAATAAAGTCAAATGGAAGCAGAAACCAACTCATTCTGAGTGGAATGGGGAAGTGGAATGAGTTCATGGGCCTGAGGTCTTACAATTATTTGTGTCCATTTACATAGTTTTTGGTGGTTTTGTTTGTTTTTAAGTAAAAATGAGCATAAATTTGGGGGCTTAGTAATGCATAAAATATTTCCATGGAAATGAATGGTAATTACATGTTTGACTAATGATAATTAATCCTAGAAGGATTTAGCCCCCCCCAGGAACAAAACACCTTTATAGATGGAAGAAAAACTGAAAAATAGTTTATTCTTACATATAAATTAAAAGTTTTATTTGAAGTAGGTTATAAATTCTTAGCTGGCTCAATAAAAAAAAGCTCAATAACTATTTTCCCTTTTGAAACTTTTCAGGAAGTCAAATTGGGCTTTGCATGTCCTCTCAACTTAGCCCATAGACACCCACCCCCTAAGAGAGTTGTTTCAAGAAATGTTTTCTTCCAGGTCATCGTGGGACAGTATCTGCCCTGATCAAACTTCCCACACTGAACTAATAGCCGCCTCTCAGGATTTCCTAATGTGTGCCATCCGCAGGCTAATTAAGGGAAATTATCCAAATAACAGCTACAGCCTTTAAGGACACTAATTCTGAATTCATGAGCACAAACTTGTATATACTGCCCAATCAGGGCTCCCAAATCTTCTTGGTCAGATCAGAGAAAGCAAGAATTTGCTAGTGGTAAAAGAAGTGAGGCTTTTTTTTTTTTTGTATAAGCAAGGGAAACCTAGTTTCAAAAAAAATGTTGAAAATCCTCTTCAGCCTTTATCATTTGCCTTATTAGATGAAGATTCCTTCCTGAAAGCTGTTTTCTTTTTTCTTTTTCTTTTTCATTTTATTAAAACTTTTTATTTGCAAAACATATGTATGGGTAATTTTTCAACATTGACCCTTACAAAGCTTTCTGTTACAAATTTTCCCCCCTAGTCCCCACCCCTCCCCCTAGATGGCAGGAAATCTACTACATGATAATTATGTTCAAATACTTGACAAATCGAATATGTGTATACATATTTTTACAGTTATCTTGCTGTGCAAGAGATCTACAAGAAAAAAATCTGAAAAGGGAAACACAATGAAAGCAAACATCAATAGAGAGCATGAAAATGTTATGTTGTGATCCATATTTCATATCTCTCTCCCTGGGTGTATATGGCTTTCTTCATCACTGAGCAATTGGAAGTGGTTTGAAACATTTCATTGTTGAAGAGAGCCATGTCCATCAGAATTGATCATCATATAGTCTTGTTGTTGCCATGTATAATGATCTCCTGGTTCTGCTCATTTCACTCAGCATCAGTTCATGCAAGTCTCTCCAGGCCTCTCTGAAATCCTCCTGCTGGTCGTTTCTTACAGAACAATAATATTCCATAACATTCATATACCATAATTTATTCAGCCACTCTCCAATTGATGGGCATCCCTTCAGATTCCAGTTTCTAGCCACTACAAAAAGGGCTGCCACAAACATTCTTGCACATGTGGGGCCCTTTCCCTCCTTTAAGATCTCTTTGGGATGTAAGCCCAATAGAAACACTGATGAGTCAAAGAGCATGCATGGTTTGATAGCCTTTTGGGCATACTTTGGAAACTGTTTTCTACTAGTAATTTTCTCTCTCTTCTTGGAACCCAGATAGTTATACCATGTCCTTCAACAAACAACTCACTGAATGGAAGGATTAGTGAATTAAATGAATGAAAAAACTTATGTGCCTTATATGTGCTTAATGCTTTGCTATGCAATGGAGATGGAAATGGAAAAGTGAGATAACCCTGTTCTCAAGGAGCTCATATTCTAATTGGGCAAGGAACTCACTTAGAAGAGTTCAGCTATAGGACTGATGGAAAGACCAAAGGATCATTAGAGCTGAGCTACAGTCTAAACAGTTCTGGTATCCAAGTGGTCCAGATTAATAGTGTCAAATTCAATTAGAAATGTATACATGCTCCTGCATATTGACTTAGAAAACCTCAAATTAACATTCTCCATATTGTATTATGTTGTATTTTCATTTAATTTGATAAATATATGCCAATTATGTTTTAATCTGACTCAGGCTGCATTTGTAAGTGTTGTGGCTACATGTAGGCTGACTAGGAGTACCTCTTTTCCAGAAGGTGCAATTCCAGGGCAGGTGGTAAGACCCAAAGATCTGCTATCTTATAGGAACAATTGTAGATGGTGACTAGCTATTCATCAATGTGGTATAAGCAGCAAAGCCCACCCCAAAATTAGGGACATAAAGGGACCCAGGCCCAAGACTATTGGGTAAGGGGAAATGGATCCAAGGTTCACAGTAGAGCAAATGCTCTAGGTTTCCTCTCTAAGGCTAAGGATAGGATATGAGAAAAGGAAAAGAAAGGGTGGTAATCATAAGTATGGAGGTTGGTGAGGGAAATTTAAGGCTAAGGAAGGTGGGATAATGGTAAAGGCTCCCATGACAATCTTCATTGAAGATCCTTGTTCCTGGTAGGATCTAAATGGGGGAAAGAGGAAGAACTCCTACATCTTTCAAGGTCTGCTCCATGCTCCCAATGTCTAGGACAGTATATAGATAGGGGGAGGGGAAGGCATCAGATTCTAAAGTTATCTTGCCTTAGTGGGTACTTATTAAATGCTTTTATGAATTTTTTCCCTCAGTAGTCTTTTATTTTTTTAATATACATAGTTTCTAACATTCATTTTTGTAATTTTGCATTACAAATTTTTCTTCTTCCCTCCCTTACCTCCCCCCTCTAAGACAGCAAGCAATCTGATATAGGTTAAATATGTACAATCCTTTTAAATGTATTCCTTATTTGTTATGTTGTACAAAAAAGTCAGACCAAAAGGAAAAAAAAAACCTTGAGAAAAAGAAAGCTAACAAACAAACAAAAAAGTGAAAATACTGTGCTTCGATCCACATTCAGTCTTTATAGTTCTCTCTCTGGATATGGAAAGCATTTTCCATCCCACGTCTATTGGAATTGTCTTAAATTATCACATTGTTGAGAAGAGCCATATCCATCAAAATTGATCATCATATAATTTTGCCATTGCTGTGTACAATGTTCTCTTGGTTCTATTCATGTCTATTAGCATCAGATCTTATAGGTCTCTCCAGGCCTTTCTGGAATCATCCTGCTGATCATTTCTTATGGAACAATAATATTCCATAATATTCATATACCATAACTTATTCAACCATTCCCCAACTGATGGGCATCCATTCAATTTCCAGTTTCTTGCCACTACAAAAGAAGAGCTACTACCAATATTTTTTTGCACACGTGGCTCTTTTTCCCTCTTTTATGGTTTTTGGAGATACAGACCCAGTAGTGACCCTGCTGGCTTGAAGGGGATGCTTTTTGGGCATAGTACGAAATTGCTCTCCAGAATGATTGCATCATTTTACAATTCCACCAGTAATGAATTAGTGTCCCAGTTTTACCACATGCCCTTTAACATTTATTATTATCATTTCCTATTATCTTAGCCAATCTGGGTGGTGTGAGATGGTACTTTAGTTTTTTTAACTTGCATTTCTCTGATCAATAATAATTTAGAGCATTTTTTTTCAGATGAGCATAAACTTTCACAGATATAAAAGATGGTGGTTTCCTTCCCAAGACTATGTAGGGAACAAATAGTAAAATGCCCATTTTCATAGCAGACTTGATTTAAATACTAGGAAAACATTAGACAAGAGGTCTGGGGGAGAATATAGTGATGTTTTCTTTTCAACAAAAATAAAGAGTTTTTATAAATGTTTAATATGTTGATTCCAATAACAGGTTCTAAATCTCAGATAACTTAAGTCCTTGGTAGTATAGAAACAACCTAAAATATCCCTAGTAATGAGAGGGTAAATTTTCTTCTCAGAGATGTTTTGAAGTCTCCTAGACATGATTCTTCTCCATAAGTCATTCTTTGTTACAAAAATTAACAATTGTATGATATAGCTGTATTTGTTCATAGATTACATGTACAGCTTGTTCCCATTATATCTATAACTGGTTTTCTCCCTTTCTCCCTATAACTTAATAATTTCTAACAAAAATGAATAATCAAGTAAGTAGTAAAATTGTACATTAAATCTTTACCATTTATCTGTAGAATTAAATTAACAAACAAAAACCAAGCAAAATAAATAATTTTGTCTTGTATCTGATGATATATATCTTATTTTCCTTCTTTCTTAGTTCCCTCCCTCTCTTCTTTCCTTCTTAATATAGCTTTATTTGTTTTGATTTTGTTTTGAAACACTTCACCAAATATTCTTTCCATATTTTCTTTGATACTTCATATTTATTTTTATTTTTAATTTATGGAATAACACAAGCATTTCCATAGCATAATATAATTAAAAGATGATTGTATATGAAACTGCAAATCTATTATGTACAACTTGCTATTTCTTTCAAATATAGGATAAAGTTAATATGTAAATTTCTTTTTTTCCTTTCCTCTTTCTCCCCCCTCAGCCTAGAGATGACTAACATTGGACACAAAAATGTTAATATGTGTTTAACTATATGTGTGTATGCATGTATATGTATATATAGATGTAAAGCCATTATATATGCACTTAAATTTATCAATTCATTCTTTGGATGCAGATATCCTGTTTCTTCATATGTTCTTTGTGGTTAATTTGGGTGTTTATAATAGTCAAAATAACTTAGGCACTTAAAGGTGTTCTTAAAACAATATTGCCGTTACTGTATACATTATCTTGGCTCTGCACATTTTGATCTTTATTTCATGTTTTTCTAAGACCATTGAGCTCATCATTTCTTTTTTTAAATAATAGTTTTTTATTTTCAAAATATATGTAAAGATAGTTTTCAACATTCACCCTTGCAAAACCTTGTTTTTCAATTTTTTCTCCTTACCTTATCCCCACCTCTCTTCCCTAGTCAGCAAGTAATCCAATATAGGTTAAACATGTGCAATTCTTCTAAATATATTTTCACAATTATCATGCTGCATAAGAAAAATCAGATAAAAAATGAGAAAGATAAAAAGCAAGCAAACAACAACAAAAAAGGTGAAAATGTGATCCATACTCAGTTCCCATAGTCTTCTTTCTGGATGCAGATGGCTCTCTCCATCACAAATCTATTGGAATTGGCCTGAATCACCTTATTGTTGAAAAGAGCTAATCACATAATCAGATAATCTTGTTGTTGTGTACAATGTTCTCTTGATTCTTTTCACTTCCCTCAGCATCAGTTCATGTAAGTCTCTCTAGACCTTTTAAAAATCATCCTGCTGATCGTTTCTTATGGAACAATAATATTCGATTTTACATTCATATACAATAATTTGTTCAGCCATTCCCCAATTCATGGGCATCCTTTCAGTTTCTAGCTCTTTGTCACCACAAAAGCTGCTACAAATATTTTAGAATATATAGGTTCCTTTTCCCCCCACTAATCATCTTTGGAAATGGGTCTAGTAGTGATATTGCTGAATCATATTTTTAAAAAGTTTTTATTAAAGCTTTTTATTTGCAAAACATATGTATGGGTAATTCTTCAACACTGACCCTTACCAAGCTTTCTGTTACAAATTTTCCCCCCTAGTCCCCACCTCTTCCCTAGAAGGCAGAAAGTCCACTACATGTTAATTATGTTAAAAATACTTGACAAATCGAATATACGTATACATATTTCCACACTTATCATTGTTGTGCAAGTAAAATCATATCTACAAGAAAAAAAATCAGAGAAAGGAAACACAATGCAAGCAAACATCAATAGAGAGCATGAAAATGTTATGTTGTGGTCCACATTTCATATCCCTCTCTGGGTGTATATGGCTTTCTTCGCTGAACAATTGGAACTGGCTTGAAACATTTCATTGTTGAAGAGAGCCATGTCCATCAGAATTGATCATCATATAATATTGTTGTTGCCATGTATAATGATCTCCTGGTTCTGCTCATTTCACTCAGCATCAGTTCATGCAAGTCTCTCCAGGCCTCTCTGAAATCGTCCTGCTGGTCTTTTTTACAGAAAAATAATATTATATAACATTCATATACCATAATTTATTCAGCCACTCTCCAATTGATGGGCATCCATTCAGTTCCAGTTTCTAGCCACTACAAAAAGGACTGCCACAAACATTCTTGCACGTGTGGGGCCCTTTCCTTCCTTTAAGATCTCTGGGATATAAGCCCAATAGAAACACTGCTGGGTCAAAGGGTATGCACAGTTTGATAACTTTTTGAGCATAGTTCCAAATTGCTCTCCAGAATGGTTGGATCCATTCACAGTTCCACCAACAATGTATCAGTATCCCAGTTTTCCCACATCCCCTCCAACATTCATCATTATCTTTTCCTGATATTTTAACCAATCTGACAGGTGTGTAGTGGTACCTCAGAGTTGTCTTAATTTGCATTTCTCTGATCAATAGTGATTTGGAGCATCCTTTTCATATGACTAGAAATAGTTTTAATTTCATCATCTTAAAATTATCTGTTCATAGCCTTTGACCATTTATTGATTGGAGAATGGCTTGAATTCTTAAAAATGAGACAATTCTCTATATATCTTAGAAATGAGGCCTTTATCAGAACCCTTAAATGTAAAGATGATTTCCCAATTTATTGCTTTCCTCCTAATCTTGTCTGCATTTGTTTTGTTTGTACAAAAACTTTTTAACTTAATATAGTCAAAATTATCTATCTGGTGTTCAATTAAGAGTTCCAGTTCTTCTCTGGACATAAATTTATTCCATCTCCACAGTTTGAGAGGTAAACTACGCTGCTACGTTTCTCTAATTTGCTTACAATATCACTCTTTATATCTAGATCATGAACCCATTTAGATCTTATCTTGGTATGCAGCGTTAGGTGTGGGTCAAGCCCTAATTTCTTCCACACTAGTTTCCAATTTTCCCAGCAGTTTTTGTTGAATGGTGACTACTTATTCCAAAAGCTGGGGTCTTTGGGTTTATCAAACACTAAATTGCTATAGTTATTGCCTAGTTTGTCCTGTGATCCTATCCTATGCCACTGATCGACTGTTCTATTCCTCAGCCAGTACCAAAGCTGAAGAAGGACTTGTAGAACCTATATTGAAACTTATCTTTTCCTTCAGGTGGAAGATTACTAGAACAGAATACTATATATCCTTCTACATGCGATAACTACCAACTGATTTGCTTACTTGTTTTTCTTTGTTTGAAGGGGGGAATGATTCTGGAGCAGAGAGACAATTTATAGGAAAATTATACAAAAAATAAAAGATATCAAAATAACTTTTCTTAAAATTTGCTTTCCCTAGGTTTTGATTAGTGGACCACTGGAAAGCGCATTTCTTGTGTGAAAGTTCCATCTTCCTGCTTATGTATTTAACTTTATCCCAGAGCTAAGATTTTTTGTCTGGAATGTAGAATTTTGTTCTGGACAGCCAAATGCCCAAGAAAATTGTGATCTCTACCATGTTTCTTTGGGGGGAAGATTTATATAATCCTGCCCTAAAATGCAGCAGAGAGCTCCTGTACTCCTGTGGATGGAGAAATCGAGCTGACTCGTTCCAGTTTCTCACTGGGCAGGAATGGAATATAGTTGCACAGATGGACTACAATGTGTCTGTGGAAGAAGTGACAGAGGTATTTCCTAAATCGTTCCCCAACAAAGGCATAAATCACGGGGTTGACACAACAATGAGTATAGGCAATCACTTCAGTGACTTGCATTGCTACATCTAGTTGTTTGCTTCTCTCGCAGTCCCCCCTAAAGAAAGATGCTTGAAAAGCAGAGAGAAGAAGGGTGAGATTATAAGGTGTCCAGAAAAGAAAGAAGACAATCATGATGACGAAGATGAGCCTGACTGCCTTATATTTCTTGTCATTCCGACATCTGAGCAGTTTTTTAATAATTCCTGTGTAACAGATGATCATGATGGCCAATGGAATAGCAAGTCCCAAGATGTTCATTCTCAGAGCATGGAAACGCTTCCATTTATCTTCGTTGTATTCAGGATAATGAGGGCCACACATCTGATTGTCCATGTCCTTTTGGGACTCATAAAAGATAAACTCAGGGAAAGCTGCCAATGCTGACAAGCACCATGTGATAATGCTAGTGAAGATACCAAAGGTGACTGTCCTGGCTTTCAGGGCAAATACAGCATAGACCACAGCTAGATACCTGTCAATGGTCAGCAGGACAATAAAGAAAATTTCACTGTATAAGCCTATATAATAAAAACCAGAGAGGAGCTTACACATAGTATGCCCAAAAACCCAGTCATTTTGCCTGGCATAGTGAATCCAGAACGGAAGGGTGAGCAGGAAAAGCAGGTCTGAAATGGACAAGTTGAAGAGGTAGATGTTGGTCATACTCTTGAATCTCTTGTACTTAGTAAGAATCAGCACCACCATGACATTACCCAGTAGGCCCACAATGAACACAAAGGAGTACAGAGGAGGCAGAAACTTGGCTCCTAGAGCCTTAATGTTCATCTTTTCGCATGGAGACCCATAGTCATAGTCAAATGTGGTTGTTTCCTCCCTGGGGTCCATGAAAGTCGTTTCCATGTTGCTGTGTCCTGGGGAGAGAGATAGAGACAGATGAAGACAGAAAAACAGAGACACAGAGAGATAAAATAGAGGCAAAGAGGGAGGATGGAAGGAGGGAATCAAGGAGGGGAGAGAGAAGTGTAAAGAGACAGAGATAGGCAGAGACAGGAGTAGAAATATACAGACAGAGAAGTAGACAGACAGAGACAGAGACAAAAGAGAGAGACACAGAGAGAGAGTAGAAAGACAGAGACAGAGATAGAGACAAACAGACAGAGACACACAGCGAGAAGTAGAAAGACAGAGAGAGAGGGGTGGGGTACAAAGCAGACAGAGACATACACACACACACACACACACACAGAAAGAGAGAGAGAGAGAGAGAGAGAGAGAGAGAGAGAGAGAGAGAGAGAGAGAGAGATAGAGATAGAGAGAGAGAGAGAGAGAGATTTTTCTTTGTTTAAACTTGTAGTTGGATATAGAATGGTATCAGAACTCCACTTTCCAATAGAAACACTGTGGGCAAACAGGCTTTATGCTTCTTAAAAGTAAAAATTCCTACAGATCCCAAAGGAAGCTCAAAGGTTCTGTGAAGGGAAGGAGGGAACAAAAAAATCAGAGCTTGAACTAGAATTATTGAAATTAGTACTTCTGCATAGATTGTAATGAGGAAATAAGCTGAGAATTTGGGGAAGTAAGAAGATACAAGGATAACGAGTTTGAAAGTACCCAAAATGGGGTGGGGAGGGAGGAAGCAGAAAGGAGCTTGAATAGCCAAACATCAACCGGAACATAATGATGATCTTATAGTAAAACAGGGGAAGCCTGTGGTAGCTTTAAGTTTGATTCCAAGAAAAACTTTCAAGTAATGAGAGCTGTACCAGTCACATGAACTGCCTTGGGCTGTGGTAGATTCCCAGTTATTCTCATAATGCCATGTTACCACATCTCTGTGAGATATCACAAGGATTACTAGATCCCTTATTCCTAAGGTAGAAATTGAGAACTAAGCAAATTACCTAAGATCACCCGCAAGTAGTCAAATTTGTCTTCTGACTTTCAGTCCAGATGTTGACTACCAATCTTAAATATTTATAAAAATGGGCAAGGGCATTAGAACTGATTTTCAAATGAATAGACAGAATACTAGGAATACTAGAACTGATTTTCAAATAAATGAACAGAATACTGTAACTAGTAACTAAACTATTGTTTTAACAAAGTTTTCATTCCTTTCTAGAAATAGTGAACTGGAAAATAGTCTAATTTTTATTTTGGAGAAGTGAAAAGTCTTTTTTTAATCAAACTTTTTACAGTGATGTGGCACTTAGGGGAGATGCTAAGTCCTTTTAGGAGGGCAAAAACAGGAAAGTAGGCTAAGCAACCAATGACTTAGGATGATGATGAAGTAAATATGAAAGATGAATAAAGATAGTATGTAACATTTCTGGTCCAGTTTTGTTTTTTTTATTCACTGCACACCCAAGGTTTACTGGAAGAGATAGTAGGCTTGGCTATCAGCACTTTTTTCCATACCCAGTAGTCCTCCAACTTTCTTCCCCATTGACCATCCCTAAACTTCTGAGGGAAGTTTTTTTGCATCCAATACCTCTTTTTCACTGATCCTTTGACTCTTGCATTCTTAGTTCCACCCCTATCACTTTCCTAAAATGACCATTTCAATGATCAACACTGCTCAAATCCAATGGCCTTTTTCAGTTCTTATTCTCTGTAAATTCTCTTTAGCATTTGGATGTGATCGACCACTCTGTCATATTAAATATTCTATTCTTTTGACTTTGGAGATACCACATTCTCCTACTTCTTTTCCTTGTCTAATTATTCCTTCTATCTCTTCTTTTAGAGCTTCTCATTTTCCTAGTCCCTTAGGGTGACCCTTCTTTTTTACTTGCTAAACCAAATTTAATATTTTACTCCCATATAAACTATCATATTTGTTCAAGTTATAATATGCTTTTAGGACAGAAAATTTCAAATTTTGTGAGGAGTCTGTTTTTTTCATTTCTCTAATCTACTTCAGATACACACCAGCATGGCCCCATCTTAACTCTCACATTTTCAGTCTCAACTTCCTGTAAAATGAGGGAATTGGAGGTCATGTTCCCTAAGGTTACTTCTAATTCACCACCACAGCTAATATCTAGGATCTTTCAAAGGATCCTGAATTTAAAATGTTATTTTCTTTTTTTAAATTTATTTTTTATTTGCAAAACATATGTATGGGTAATTCTTCAACATTAGCCCTTACAAAGCTTTCTGTTACAAATTCCCCCCCCACCCCTCCCCTAGGTGGCAGGATATCCACTACATGTTAATTATGTTAAAATAAAATGTTATTTTCTTAAATATAATTATATATCCTTCTCCCTTTCCTACTATTTTTCATTCACACTAACTATGCCCTTTGGTCTTATCATGATCCACCTCTATCTCTATGTTTATTTCCCTTCTCTGGTTTCTTTTGCCTCCCTACCACTTGACCTAGTAGTCAACACTTTACTATTTCAATAGCCATAAACCTAAAATGCCTTATCTTCCTTCAATAAGTACTTATTAAATATCTACAATATGCCAAAAACCATAGCTGCTTCTGGGATTACACAGCCAACAGTAGAAAAGTCCCTATCCTCAATAAGCTTGCATTCTATTTGAAGGACACATGAACATTTCTAAATACATACAGAATAAATGCAAAACATACACAAGGTAATTAAACACAAAATTGTAAGAGAGAGAGAGAAGAGAGAGGTCATGAACATTTGGGGGCTCAGAAAAGGCTTTGTATGGAAAGTCATGTTTGAACTACAGCTGGAAGAAAGAGAAGGATTGTAGGAGGTGGGGGAAAGGAGGGAAACATAGGGAATGGTTAGAGCAGAGATACAAAGATAGAATGTGGAGTTCTGCTTGAAATTAACTGACAAGACTAATTTGGTTGGACCAAACAGTGAATATAAAATGGATAACAATGCATGATGAAGTTGGAAAGGAATGTCAGGATCAAATTGTAAAAGCCTTTATTCTATTTATTTATTTATTTTACTTTTAGCTGAGGCAATTGGGGTTAAGTGACTTGCCCAGGATCACTCAGCTAGGAAGTGTTAAATGTCTGAGATCACTTTTGAATTCAGGTCCTCCTGACTTTAGGGCTGGTGCTTTATCCACTGAGCCACCTAGTTACTCCTTGTAAAAGCTTTTAAAAGCAAATAGAATAAGTTCTATTTTTCTTTTTTTTTTTATTAAAGCTTTTTATTTGCAAAACACATGCATGGGTAATTTTTCAACATTAACCCTTGCAAAGCCTTCTGTTCCAAATTTTTCTCTCCTTCCTCCCACCCCCTCTCCTAGATGGCAGGTAGTCCAATACATGTTAACTATGATAAAATATATGACAAATCCAACACATGTATACATACTTATATAATTATCTTGCTGCACAAGAAAAATTGGATCTAGAAAGGAAAAAAAAACCTGAGAAGGAAAACAAAATGCAAGCAAACATCAATAGAAAGCATGAAAATGCTATGTTGTGGTCCCCACTCAATTCCCACAGGCCTTTCTCTGGGTATAGATGGCTCTCTTCATCACAGAACAATTGGAACTGATTTACAACATCTCTTTGTTGAAGATAGCCATGCCCATCAGAATTGATCATCATATAGTATTGTTGTTGCCATGTATAATGATCTCCTGGTTCTGCTCATTTCACTCAGCATCAGTTCATGCAAGTCTCTCCAGGCCTCTCTGAAATCGTCCTGCTGGTCGTTTCTTACAGAACAATAATATTCCATAACATTCATATACCATAATTTATTCAGCCACTCTCCAATTGATGGGTATCCATTCAGTTTCCAGTTTCTAGCCACTACAAAAAGGGCTGCCACAAACATTCTTGCACATGTGGGGCCCTTTCCTTCCTTTAAGATCTCTTTGGGATATAGGCCCAATAGAAACGCTGCTGGGTCAAATGATATGAACAGTTTGATAACTTTTTGAGCACAGTGTCAAATTGCTCTCCAGAATGGCTGGATCCGTTCACAGTTCCACCAACAATGCATCAGTGTCCCAGCCTTCCCACATCCCCTCCAACATTCGTCATTATCTTTTCCTGTCATTTTAGCCAATCTGACAGGTGTGTAGTGGTACCTCAGAGTTGTCTTAATTTGCATTTCTCTGATCAATAGTGATTTGGAACACCCTTTCATATGACTAGAGAGAGTTTTAATTTCATCATCTGAAAATTGTCTGTTCATAACCTTTGACCATTTATCGATTAGAAAATGGCTTGAATTCTTATAAATATGAGACAATTCTCTATATATTTTAGAAATGAGGCCTTTATCTGAACCCTTAAATTAAAGATGATTTCCCAATTTATTTCTTCCCTCCTAATCTTGTCTGCATTAGTTTGGTTTATACAAAAACTTTTTAGAAGTTATATTTTTATCTTACATATAATGGGAACCACTGGATTTTAGGTGGCTCAACGGGTAGAGTGCCAGGCATGGAGTCAGAAAGATTTGAGTTTTAATCCAACCTCAGACCCTTACTAACTGTGTGAATCTGGGCAAGTCACTTAATCTTCTTTGCCTCAGTTTCCTCATCTTTAAAATGAGTTGGAGAAGGAAATGGCAAAATTACCCTAGTATCTTTGCCAAGAAAACCTCAAATGAGGTCACAAAGAGTTGTACACAACTAAAAATGATTTTAGTGAGTATGGGAGTGTCAGATCTGCACTTTAGAAAAGAACTTTAAGAGAATATAGATTGTGAAGACAATATGGACTGTGTAGGGAAGAGATTTGACACAAGTAAATCAGTTAGGAGGTTATTAAAATGGTCCAAGGTAAAAATTAACCTCCCTGTGTTTTCAATCTTCTAATCTTTGGCCTTGGGTAACCATACCATCTGATTTTTTTATTCCTGCAGCTAGGTTGCTGAATACCCCTGGACACAAAGCTGAAATGACATCATGAACCTGATAGTACACCAGCTCACTTTGTTTCTCAATGCTGTTTGTCACTCCTCTATTCTTATCAGCACCCCATCTCATTCTCCATAGTCATTGTTACAAACACTTTTCCCCCTTCCAAAATTCCCCAACTACACTTCATTTCTCACAATTCTCAGCTTATCACCTAGATGTACTTTACTGGAAGGAAAGTTCCTCTCTTTTATTCAAAGCTTCTCAACTAGATCATAAATTTATAGGATGGGATCTTAGGGTTATCCCATCTTTTGTAATTCTTCAGTCATTTCAGTCATGAGTCTTTGTGAACCCATTTGGGGTTTTCTTTACAGAGATACTGGAGTGATTTGCCACTTCCTTCTCCAGTTCATTTTTATAGATGAGAAAACTGATTCTAATAGAGTTAAATGACTTGCCCAGAGTTAATATCTGAGCTAGTAAGTGTCTGAGGTTGGATTTGAATTCATGAAAATGAGTCTTCCTGACATCAGGTCCAGAGCTCTATGCACCATGGCAGCACCTAGCTGCCCCATCTGTCTTCCTCTTTTTACAGATGAGCAAAGTTAGATCCCAAAGTAAAATGATTTGTCTAAATAAAACAGGTGGTATGTGGTTGAGCTGGAATTTCCACCCAGATCCTTTTACTCCAAATTCAGTTCTGTTTCTGTTCTTCCTTTTTTGTTTGGTGCTACATTTGTTTATACGTAATATGCCATAGCAGCCAGGAATTATAGTTACTGTTTGCAAATATAATATAATATTCTGGAGTACAGTGACTCTGGATTCAGTGGACCTGGTTTCAAATCCTACCTATGATGATTACTACAAATGAGACCTAGGACAAATCAATTCAGCTACTTGGCCCTCTGTTTATTCATTTATTAAATCAGAATTTACTAGATGACTTCAGGGGTTCCTTCCAATTCTAGATGTAGGATTCTATAATCCTCTCTTTCTGGTTATATAAGAGTTGTTATTTCTTTTCACCAAGGTTAAGCCCTTTGTTTGTTCCCATCATCTCATTCCATTTGATCATTTCCAGGACCTTACCTCCTTCATTTATCCCCTTTACTCTGATGTATCTGCAATTTCTATTTACACAATTGGTTCATTTATATTTACCCACAAATATATGTAGATCTGCTCACTCATAAAAAACCCCAAAAAGCTTTTCCTTGTATTCTTCTATTTCTAATGTTCATGCTGTCCCTCTCATTTCCTTTGCTTTTAGGAAAAGTTATATACACCCAATGCCTTCACTTCCTCAGTACTTCCTCTTTTCAATGTCTTGTAATCTAGTTTTCTCCTTTATTCTGCCAACTGAAATTTCTCTTTCTAAAGTCATCAATTATTTCCCAAATACCAAATAAGCAGCTTTTTCCCCCCAATGCAAGCCTTATCAACCTTTCTGAAGTATTTGACACCATCCATTCCACCCACTCAGAAATCTCACACTCTCCTGGTTCTTCCTTTACTTTTCTAACTGCTATTCCTCTGTCTCTTTGTATCTTTTTACCCATGGAAAGTGATAATTCCCCAAGATTCTATCCTTTGCATTCTCATTTTCTTTCTCTATACTCACTCCTTTATCAATATCATACACTCCCATGATTTCAACAATTGCTTCAGTTGAAAGATAATTTTCAACTGGGTATCCTACTGTTTTGCCAGTCATCACACAAAATTTGTAACTATCTTCATAATTCCTGGGTCATGAAACATAAGACTCAAAGGGATCTGGGAGATCATCATATCTTATTCTCATGCATTATAAATGAGGAAATTGACATCTTGAGAGTTTAAATAACTTGCCTAAAGTCTCTTAGCTGGAAAGTATTAGAGCCAGGAATTTAAAGCAAGGGATTCTGACTCCAAATCCAGTGTTCTTTCAATTAGTGCAAAGCTACTTCCCTTCATTATTACTTGGTATGAATTGTTCTAATCAAAATTAAAGATAGTATATATAACTTTCTAAGCTAACAAAGCTAAACTTCAATACTTGCAGGGTCCAAAATTTTGTTGATGTATGTCCTTCCTCCACTGAAATGAATTGCAATCCATTTACAACTTGATAGACAATTTTTGAGAGTTTCTGTAGCAGATCCTGACTTCTGCTATTACTATATTTTGCCTTCTTCATTCATAGTAACCTAAAAATCCTAGAGGTTTCCTAGAACTAAAGGAATGATATCCAGCATCTTCTTAGATATAGACAAACAGGGATAAAAATGGGAAAAATTCACTGGATAAGATCTTATAAATGCAGTCTCTACTGCCTCTAACAGATATAGAAGAGTAATTGAGATGAGAAGAAATTTGAATTGGGATGTTTAAAACTATGGCCCAAGAGACTCTCCTAAAAACAAGTGTTTCCTTCCTGGTTGGTTATTAAAAATGTGGCATGAGGCCTCTCTAAAAATCAATCTAACTCCAATTGAAATACAAAAACCAATGGGGAGATTACACCCTTCAGAACTTGAAACCACAAGTTGAAGTTTGATCTGATAAACCTGAAGAGGAAGCCACACTCTAAAATTAAAAGAAAAGATATCAGAAGTATGAGTAGCCATTGTTTTGACTCTTCCTTACAATTGTAGGAGAGGAATACAAGGGATTCATTCAGGCTGCAGAAGAAAATAGACCTTTGCTATCTTTCCTGAGGCTTTACTCCAGCTGGGCTTCTGGTCTACCTCAGCTGGGGACTTGGCGGCTTTTCTGTAGTGGTGATTCCTGTAAGGTGATTTCAGGCATCCGACAACAAACTAGGTCAAAAATACAGTATCTTCAAAGAGTATACCATGTGATTTGATACAAGATCACCTGCTCCCTTTCTCCAGGAGCCATTTAAAAACTTCTTAGCATTTTCAATGAGGATGACATTTGATACAGAGTTACCATAACCCCTGAATTTATTTTTTTTTACAGAGTGAGAGGATCTGGATTTGAACCCAACCCTTGGGCTTATTACTTGTGTGACCTTGGGCAAATAACTTTATTGCCCTGATCCTCACTGTCTTCAGCTGTTAAATTATAAATTAGAGGGTTGAACTTGGTGGTCTTTGAGTTCCCTTCTAATTCTTGATCTATGATCCTTTTGAAATTAGGTGATCTGAAACAGGGTTTTTTAAACTTTTTCCACTTACAACCCCTTTTTATCTGAGAAATTTTTATGTGACCACAGGTGTATAAAATATGTACACAAATCAATAGTTTACTGATAATAAAACATAATTTCATGATGCTTAGATTCAGTTGCAACCCATAGTTTAAGAAGGTGGGGTAGAATAAGCCTGAATATGGATCTATACAAAATGCTTGCATATAGTAGGGAATAGGGGTAGAGAATGGTTTCTGTCACTGCTGAATATACCTTCAGAAGGATGTTCTGTTCAGTCATGTATGACTCTTTGTGATCTTATTTTGGGTTTCCTTGACAGAAATATTAGAGTGGTTTGCTACTTCCTTCTCCAGCTCATTTTACAGATGAGGAAATTGAGGCAGACAATGTTAAGTGACTTGCCAAGGGTCATAAAGCTTTTAAATGTTTGAGGCTGGATTTGAACTCAGATATTCTGAACTTGAGGCCAGGGCCTCCATCCACTATACCAACTAGCTGCCTTATACATATAGTCACTTTGCTCTGATGTAGTCAGTAGGTTTACAAGAGTTTATACTACCTTATTTTTTGAAGTAGTAGAATACATTTCCATGCTATGTTTCCTTCCTGAAGTGTCTAATCAATTTGCAAAGACTTCATTTTATATATTGCTAGGCTGAAGCTTGCACAAATCATTGAAGTTTATAAAGGATCTTGAACCTCACTTGCTTGAATGTTCTTATCTTTTAGGACAGGGTTGGGGTTTGTTGTTGGGGTTTTTTTGGTAAGTAGTATTTTATTTTTTCCAATTACAAGTACAAATAGTTTTCAACATTCATTTTTATAAGATTTTGAGTTTCATATTTTTACTCCCTTCCATTTCTCTTTCTCAAGACCGCAAGCAATCTGATATTGGTTGTACATGTGCAATCATGTAAACATATTTCCACATTAGTCATGTTGTGAAAGAAGAAACAGAAAAAAAGTGAAAAGCTATACACACACAAATGAAAAAGTGAAAATAATCTGCTTTGATCTGCATTCAGACTCCATTGTTCTTTCTCTGAATATGGATAGCCTTTCCCCAGCATGAGTCTTTATTTATTTTTTTTTGCTTTTTGCTGAGGCAATTGAGGTTAAGTGACTTGCCCAGGGTCACACAGCTAGGGAACCCACCATGAGTCTTTTGGAATTGTCTTGGATCATTGTATTGCTGAGAAGAGCTCAACAATCATAGTTGATTATTGCAGAATATTGCCTTTAAGAAGGGGGGGGGTTCTTTAAGCATTTTTTTGTGTTATGGATGGACCCTTCTGAGACTCTGGCAAATCCTAAAAAAACACTTCAGAATACTATTTTAAATAAAACACATCAGACTATAAAACAAATTAATTATATTGAAATAGCTATCAATTTTAAAAAAAAATATGAGTTCATGGATTCCAGGTTAAGAACCCCTGTTGTAAAGGTAGAATTGACAAGCCCTGGCTATTGATTGGCTATTGGTGTTAAGGGAAAGTTGAGCAAAGAATTACATTAAAATTGTGAATCTGGTGAGTAAAAGAATGACAATGCTCTCAAAAGATAATGGAAAGCTTGGGGCAGCTAGTTGGTATAAGTAAATAGAGCCCTGGAATCAAAAGAACCTGAGTTCAAATCCAGCATCAGACACTTCCAGCTGTGTGATCTAGGTAAACCAGCTAACTCCAATTGTCTTAAATATATATATATGTGTATATATATATATATATATGTGTGTGTGTGTATGCATACATACATACATGTGTGTGTATATCTTTCTATATGGAACTTTGAGGAAGGGAGTAATTTAATAAGTTCCATTTTGAGCTTGAAATGCCTATGCATCATTAAAGTGGAGCTATCTGGCAGATAATTGGAGATATGGAATGGAGCTGAAGAGAACCATTAGGGTTGAGTAATCCTGTACAGAATAATGATAATTAAACCTACAGGAGCTGATGATATTACTAAGTAAGAGTATAGAAAAAGAACAGAAGAGGCCCTAGGTCATAGCTTTGATAGATACTATACTGAGAGGAAGGACATGGTTGATGATTCCATACAAGGAGATAAAGAAGGAACAGTCAAATAGGTAAACTCATCTTCAGTTCAAATTTGATCTCAGACTTTTACTAGCTGTGTGACCCTGAGCAAGTTAATTAACCCTGTTTGCCTCTTTTAATTTCCCATGTCTAAAGATTGGGATTCTCTTGTGTTTCTTTAAAGCCTTTTTTAAAGTTTAGGTCCTTATTCCTGTTGTTTAAAAAGAACATTTTATTCTCCCCAAATAACCTGGAGAATGGAGACATGGTCCATGAGCCTTTTTTACTGCTCTTCCAGGGAGCAGGCCAACTTGCACAGTTAACACACATAGCAGTCACTTGGTTCTAGCCAGGGCCAAATATTGTACTTTCTATGTAGGCCATTGTAGATATCCCCCTGATCTCCATATTTGCCAGAAGAGAGATTCTCAGGCTTTTTTGGGGTGGTGGGTTGCTAGTAACTTCCCTTCTGTGGGAAACACTGTGGGTGGGATTTAATTCTAAAGGTGTCATTCTCCTTACCTCATATTGTTTTCTGAGTTGTTCAGCACCTTGAGAGCCATGCCCAGTTTCCTTTCCCTTGACTTATCAACTTCCTTCTCTTCATGTTCTTCTTCTTTTGCTTCTGCTTTAGCCTTATAACTTCTCTTTCATTTCAATTCCTTCTCCTCCTTCAGCTTTAATCCTTTTCTTTTCCTCGAATTCCCCCAAATTTTCCCTCTTCAAAGCTTTTGACTGGGCTTTGAGCTTCATCTTGAGCCACTATCCTATGCTGTCTCCACAAAAGCAACTGCAGACCTCAAAGCAGAATAGCAAAAAGAGTTGGAAAACCCAAGAAGTCCCAGCAGAAGGAATTAGAAAGAGAGAGAACTCACAGAGAAGATCTCTTTTGGATGAGCAGAGAGTTCAGTAGTTGATAGAAAGGAAAACAGTTGACTGAGCTTGAGCCAGACATCATGGAATCAATTTACATGGAATCAGACATCAATTTAATTCACTTCAACAACAACCATTATGCAGCTGAGGTAGAGGGAGACCAAGGGTGTGGGAACAGCGTGAGAGAAGTCTGGGGAAACTCATTGGGCTTTAAAAAGAACTGGTATCTAAACAAAGTCTTCAGCTGAGGCCATGAGCACTGATGCTCTGATTCCTGGAAGATCAGGTGAATTTAACAGTTGTTTTAAACCACTCGGGAAACTATTCTTTCTTTTTTCCCTTTTTTGTTTGTTGAAACCTGGTTATTTCTGCTACTTGTGACCAGTGTGCTTGTAGGGTCAGTACAGAGATTTTCCCATGATTCCAATGGAACACAAACTCCTTCAGCATAGACTTTGTCTTGTTGTATTTCCACGTAGAAGGCCCTTAATAATAAGGTACTTGTTGATTCTGGAGAAGACTGCTGAGCCCGCAAATAGACAAAAAGATCTCAGAGGTAGGATTTAATCTATGATCTTGTGAATCTTCTCTATATTACATAAAATGCCATCGAGGATTTTAGCACTGAATTATTCATTGTGTAGTTATGATAATTGTGCTATAATAATAATAATAATAATAACTACTGACATTTATTTATATAATAGTTTCAAGATCTCAAGGTGCTTTACACTCATTATTTCATTTGAGCCTTATAACAACCCTATAAGATAGGTGGCACAATGAATAGAGTTCCAGGTCTGGAGTCCAGAAGACCTGAATTTAAATCCAGTCTCAGACACTTACTAATTGTGTATCCCTGGGAAAATTACTTAACCTTGTTTATCTTTATTTCCTCATTTGTAAAATGTTAAAACTCCAGCATCTTTGCCAAGAAAATTCCAGATGAGGTCATCAAGTCACATGTAGCTGAAAGTGACCAAACATTAACAGGCATTATTTTCTCCATTTTACAGATAAGGAAACTGAGGCTCAGAGAGGCTGATTTGTCCAGGGTGCTACTACAGATAAATGCCAGAGGCAGGATTTGAACTTGAAGCCACCACTTTATCCTCTCCTCCATGTTATTTCTTGGGGAAGTCTATATAAGAATTATACCTCCATAAATTCTGACTTTCTTTTGAGATAGAGAGCTAGCAGGGCTAACTGGCAAGAACATTAGGACCAGAAGACCCAGGGACTTTGCCTAGAATCGGTCATTTACCACCTTGATGACCTTGGACAAGTGACTGTTTTCCCCATTTTTTCATCTGTAAAATACGAGGGATATCCTAGATGGGTTCTAACATCTCTTCCACCTGAAGGCAAGAAGACTTTCCTGTTCCTCTTTAATATTACTGCTCTCCCTCCAAAGAGATCTCCAGTTTATCCTGTATGTAGAGTATTTGTATATAGCTATTGGCACGTTGTCTTCCCCATTAGACTGGGAGCTCCTTGAGGGAAGGGATTGGTTTTTACCTTTCTCTGTATCCCCAGAGCTTAGCCTAGAACTGCAAAGTAGTTCCATGGTAAATGCTTGTTAACTTGAGTTGTCTTTTAACTCTAAAAACTATGGTCTTGTGACTTCTATGCTAACTTCTATATCTTCAACATTATTCCTGTGGATTTACACTTTACCAATAAATGATGATTTCAAATTACAACATGGCTTGAAGTTTGTGGCTTCCCATATATAAGAAGGCTCCCATATATAACCAGGTTAGGAAATGGGCAAAACATTCAAATGGCATCTTGAGCTAATTTTCAACAATCTCTGTTTTACTCATCCTTTTCTCAAGGGTTCTTTAGGGGTTAAAATATTCATAAGCTGGTTTTTCCCTTTTGTTCTGACTCTTTTTCACAACATGACTAATGTGGAAATGTTTAATGTGATTGTACATGTATAACCTATATCAGATTCTTGGGGAAGAGGGGAGAAAAAGAAGGAGGGAGAAAAATTTGGAACTCAAAATCTTAACAAAGATGAATGTTGAAAACTATTTTTACATTTAGTTGGAAAAAAAATAAAATACTATTAAGTGTAAAAACAAAAATAAATAAATAATATTTGTGAGCTCTTGCTAGGTGACTAAAATGAGATACTATTTATTGACTGTACTCCTAAACTTTGCATCGAGTGTAGAGAAATGCATTAAATGTGATGAATTGCCTACTAAATGCATATGGTATGATTGTTGGTCAAGCCAATAGTATGTAATCATGATCAAGTTGAATAGAACACAGGCTGAAGACCTGAATGCCATTAACTTATGTGCTTTGGGCAGCTGATGCTCTTTGGTTCTGAGTTTCCTCTTATGTCCAACTAGGAGTTTAAGTTGAGCATGCTATAAATCTATGATCAATTCAATCCAACAAGCATTTATTAAGGACCGACACTTTACAAAGCTATTAAGCTGCACTAAGTTTATAAAAACAACAAAAAAATGAATTTGCCCTTAAAAGTCTAACACTTTAATGGAATTCTATCCATTTTAGGGAAGAAAAATGACCTAACTGATTAGTCAGGGTCTTGTTACATTTCTTTTGTTAGTTAATAATCTAATTAAAATCATCTGTCATTTTAGCTTCATGAAAGTGACTATTAGTAAATTACTTTTACTAATATATTTATTATGCATATTTGAAACCTCACAAATATATTTGATATATTCGTATTTTGCATTTCATAGCTGAGATGACAAACTCATAGATATATAACTGGAAGAGACCAGAAATCCAACTTTCTCAAATTACAAAAATTACAGAAACTGAGACCTAAAAGGGGTTAAGTGATTTGCTCAGCATCACATAATTTGTAAGGATCTGTGTCTGGTTTCAAATCCACGTCTTTAAGCCCAACACTCCACTCTGCATGTTACATGACCTGACAATTTACTCACACCTATGATGAAGGCATATATGCTTACATAAGTAAATTAAAAAATCATCTTTCTTTAAAAAAAGGTATGAATATAAATGATCTTATTAGACCAATTCCTTTAGCACCACCCGCTCAGACCAGTCTGAATCACAAAGGCTATTTGTACCTGTATGGAAAAGCATTACAGGTAGATTGGTACTTTAAAAGGAAGACATATTTATCTTTTAAGACCAAAAGCCTAGCCCATAGTAAGGAAAGTGAGACTAGACTAGGACAATCAGTGCTACTCAATGAACTGTATAAGTAAAGGCAGAGTCCATGTTTAGGGAACTAAAGCACTGAGTCAGGAAGCTAGTAGGGGGAGTCTGGGAGTTCATATCAAACCATAATTTTGACAGATGCAAAGACCTGAGCTATCATCTAATTAAATGAGAAAAAGTACACTGGCCATACCTTTGACCTTTCTACTGGATGAGCAATAGCTGTGCTGTTCATGACCTTGACTGTCTTAACTTAATTCTGGTCAACCAAAAAAAAAAAAAAAAAGGATAGGGCTCAATGGATTGCCCCAGATTCCTCTTTTGCTGTTTCCACAGAGGACCTGGATCTCCATTTGCCTCTACTTTGCACAGGGAAGGTAGGGACTTTATGAGTGTTATAGGAAAGGAGATATGCTCTAGACTTTGTAATGGTCAAGAAGGAGAATGATAAGTCTAGCCAAATGCACCCCTCAAACTGAGGGAATAACAAAAAAATTTAAATGACCTGAATCATGTTGGTATGAACCTATGAGCAAAGACTCAAAAACAATTAAACAGTGTTTATTAAGCTCTTACTGTGTGCCAGAAACTGTGCCAAACATTGGGGATGCAGTGAAAGGCAAAAGACAGTCCCCACCCTTAAGGAACTCACAGTTTAATGGCAGAACCACAGATTTAAAAAAAAACTCTTTATGAACAAGATATATGAAGGATAAATTGGAGATCATATGAGAGGTAGACACTAAAATTATGGAGGACTGGGAAAGGCTTCTTTCAGAAGATGTGGTGACAAGTGTTCTTAATCTGGGGTCCGTGACCTTGTTTAGATAGGTAAATAGATAGATGAATGGACAGATGAATGCATGGATGGATGAATGGATAGATGGTTGGATAGATGGTTGGATAGATGAATGATGTATAAGTAAATAGATGGAAAGATATAGATAAATATAGATATATATTTATATATATAGAAACATATCTACTTCCATTTCATTATCATTCTTTTGTAATCTTATATAGTTTATACATTTAGAAACATTATACTATAAAGAGGCTTCAACCAGACTGCCAAAAGAGATCATGAGACAAAAATGATAATAATAAAAATTTAAAATTAAGAACTTCTACCCAAGAGAATAATATTCTAAAAATGAATTTTTAAAGCTGCCCTGACAAGTGATCCTGTTCTAAGAGAAAAGGGGAAAAGTGAGTGTTACTGATTCCTGGATCAGTGTCAAGACAGTTGTCATCCTTTGAGTTGGCTTCCTTGCACCTCTCTTTGTATTGCCATTTTTTTCCATGCAGAAGCTACCAGTATGTATGGTAAAAAGAGAACTGGATTTAGAGTTAGAGGACCTGGGTTCAAAATCTGATTTTCCTGTATATGACCTATGTGACCTTGAGAAAAAGTTGCAATAGATTCTAAGCTTTAAAATGCTCTCAAATAAATTTGGGGCACATTTGGAAAGCAGCCGAAAGCTGCTTTCAAACACTATCAGACTGGAAAAGGACATCTAGTGGTTGGTCAATATTCCCAACATTTATCCCTTGATGAATAAATAGGGGTGGGGGTTTGTTTTAACAACTGCCTCCTCACTGAAAAAGCCATACATAATATACTGTTAAGTGTAATGGGTTTTTTTCTCCATCACTTAAGTTTAGACAATCAATAAAACTATAACTCAAGTCGTGATTTGTAGTATTTGTAGAAAATTTAACAATCAGCTTTAGGTATCTGTGGAAGCTAGGTGGGACAGTAGAGAGAAAGCTGAGACTAGAGTCAGAAGCTTCAAATCTGGTCTCAGATACTTATTAGCTGTGTGATCTTGAGCCAGTCACTTAACCCCATTTGCCTCAGTTTCCTCATCTGTAAATGGCAATGGCAAACCAGTCCAGTTTCTTTGCCAGGAAAACCGCAGATGGGGTCACAAACACTCACACACAACTGCAAAAACTGAACAACAATGAAACAAAGCCAGCTTCTCATGCTTTTTGAGTGCCTAAAAAGGCTTTCTAATCAAGTCTTCTGAATGATTGAAGTGTTCAGAAGAACAGCTCCAGATTCAGAACAATTCTTTATATGAAGCAACAAAGAGCTGAAGACAAGAAGATGAAATTTAAGGAGAATTAATATAAAATATTGCAATGAAATTCTAAAAATCAAGTGTTCAAATAAAAGAGGGGGGGAGACCCCTCCCTAATAACAATTCATCTGAAAAAGATCTTGGGCTTTTGGAGAAACGCAGGCTGAAGATGTCAGCCTGCTGAAGATAAGGTCATATGGGGCTCTGTAAAAGAGATTAAATGCTACTGCTAATACATGTACATATGACACATCCCAAATCTGATCATGTCACCCCTTTACTCAGTAAACTCCAATGGCTTCCTTTTGCCTCCAGGATCAAATAGAAAATATTCTTCTTGGCATTCAAAGCCCTTTATAACCCAGTCCTTTCTTACCTTTTCAGTCTTACTCCCTGACACATCCTCTTCGATACAGTAATACTGGATTTAGAGTTTGTCTGTTCCTCAAGCAAAATTCTTCATCTCTTGGCTTCAGGCATTCTTTCTGGTGGATCCCTAAACCTGGAAAGCTCTTCCTCCTCCACTCTTAACTATTGACCTCCCTAGCTTCCTTTTAATCCCACTTTCTAACAGGAAGCCTTTCCTAATCCCTCTTAATTCCAGTACTTTCCCTCTATTAATTATTTCCTATTTAATTGCTGTGTAGATGGCTTTGTATATATTTATTTGCACATTGCTTCCCCCATAAGATTGTGAGCTCTTTGAGGGCAGGGATCGTCTTTTGTCTCTAAGCATAGTGTACATGTTTAAAAATATTTATTGAATGATACATAATTTTATAGTTTGCAATGCTCTGTCTCACTTGATTCTCATTTGATTCTCATAATAACCCAATGAATAAAAAATGACAAGTGTTCTTGTTCATTGTATAGACTGGGTATCTGATGTTCAGAGAGATTGTGTGATTTTTTTGCCTAAGATCTCAAGACTAGTTTGTGGCAGAACTGGACCACAAAATGAACAGAACAGTGCAGTGGTTCTTCTCACATAGACATACTTACATTGTACTGGGTTTAACATATCTGGAGTATTGAGTTTACTTGTGGGTGTAACTTCCTTGAGGGTAAGAATTATCAGCATCTAGCAAATAGTAGGTGATTGATAAGGGTTTACTGGTTGATAATTGATTGATTGCCACATTTTAAGAGAGACATGGACAAACTGGGGAAGATTCAGAGAAGAATGATGAATGTAATGAACTAGAGATAGTTAATCTGGAAAGGTGAAGACATGGCTGGGGGCTGGGGCCAAAAAGCTTATAACTTGAATGTTCCAAGGGCCATGTGGTAAAGAAAATAGACATGACTATTGCTAGAGCAGGAATTGTTAACCTTTATCAATCTAGTGACCCCCTTCTCAGAATAGCATTTTAAAATGCATCTAAAATATACAGAATTACAAAGGAAACAAATTATATTGTAACATAGTTATGAAAATATATTAAAAGATAAGTTTATGAAACTCATTTTAAGAATGCTTTCTCCAGAAGTATGACCAAGAAATGTGTCATTGGAAGGCAGCTTGGGGCTTGGAAGGAAAAACTTTCTAACATTCAGAGATGACCTATAAATATTTGTAAAATAATGAATTCTGTCTCTGAAAGCTTTAGAGCCAAGGTTCAATGAATATCAGTCTTCAAAGGAGATTCCTGCATGGGATGGAAGGTTAAAATGGATGACCTTGAAAGTCTCTTATAGTGCCACAATTCTAATTAATGATTGCATTAACATCTTTTTTTGCTAGTTGCCAGCTTCAGTTAATATGTGATCTGTAGGGAGACTTTGGGTAGTTTTTAGTAGATTTCTATTGTTCTCAAGCATTAGATTCTGAAATAAGAGACTTTACCCCATTTTCTTATATTTCATCCTACCCTGAGCAATAGCTTAGCACATAATATACTTTGAATTAGTATTACAGTTTCGTGCACCTGCTTTAAAAAATTGTTGATATTTTTAACATTTTTGACAGGAAGTTCAAACATTGGATGTGGATCCAATTGCAGGTGTTGCCATTAAAATTGATTTTCAGTTCTTAGGTGGTTGATATTAGAATAGATGTAAGAGTTTGATTTTTACCAAGAAAGAAGTGATTGTTGTTCCAGTAGCAATGGCTTCTGGGATGAAACAAATGGATTGTGACATGGTACAACCCAGGAGGGCCATTTGTGGATTTGTATTCATTCCATCTGAACCAAAGGACTACAGATTTCAAGCTTGAAGGAGCTCTGGTAGTCACCTACACTGCCCCCCTCATTTTACTGATGAGGTGACTTTACCCAAAGTCCCACACATCTTAAGATTATTTAGAGGTCAGGATCTAAACAAATCCTGTAATCTTTTCCTACTGAGTGAGGTGATGTTACTGGATTGCAGAGTTTTCTGGCAATTGTGCATGTTCTCCATCAGTTTTAATGTGTCGGGGGATGAACATCCTTGGGGTGGGGAATGTTAAATAGTGAATTCTAAATAAGATCCCTAAGAGTTCATTTTTCTGCTCTTCAAAAAAGGACTTCTTCCCTTGGTAGATGTTTAAAGACAGTTTAGTCACTAGATGCTAGGGATAGCTTCATAATCAACAATGAGCAGTAGAATGCTTTAGATCCTGTAAACTTAAAAAAAAAACAACTATCTATTTTCACCATCTTTACCTGAAGTTTATTTCAAAGAATTTCCCAATATATTTCCAGATACCTCAGTTATAATAGAAACAACCAGTCATTTCAGACAATTCATTGGAAAAAAAAAAAAGAAAACAATTCATTGAATTGGTGATCAAAGAATTGATTAAAAACTGTTGTGCAGATAAGAGAAATTGTCTTTAGATCCATTCAGGGCATAGAAGGCCAAAGTGATTCAGAGGATAATGTGTTGGAGGCTGAGTAAGGAAGATCTGAGTTCCAATGTGGCTTCTAATGCTTATTAGTTGCGTCCTTGGCAAATATTTACCTTCTTTTTTCTTCAGTATCCTAATTTGTAAAATTGGAATAAAGATAGTACTTGCCTCTTAGGTTATTGTGAGGATCAAATGAGACAACTTTATGGAGATTGTCTTTGCATATATTTTGAAAATAGAAAGCTATTATTATGAAACAACTTTAAGTATTATATTGCTGCTAGCTATTATTGTTATTGGTGGTATTATTATTGTTATCTTACTAATCAGTTTGAATCAAAAGCAATTTCCCAAGTGTGTGATTAAGAAAGATGGGGTAAATAAGGTTATTTTTAGTCTGTAGCCAATGCTTCTATATAAAAACAATTTAAAAAATCTCTCTCTTGCTAATATAATTGTATTGTCTCTGGCATTTGTCTTTTCCCCCACTAAATAAAATAAACACATGTCAAGGATCAGAAAAGGAGGGGAAGGCTCTTCTAAGATATAGCTAGGTGATGCAGTGGATTGAGCGCTAGGCTTAAAATCAGGATGACTCATCTTTATGGATTCAAATCTGGCCTCAGACATTTATTAGCTGTGTGACCCTGGACAAGTCCCTTAATGGGGTTCGCCTCAGTTCTTCAATATCTTTGCCAGGTAGATCCCCAAATGGGGTCACAAAGCCAGACACAACTGAAAAAAAATGACTCGACAACAACAGCTTCTAAGAACTAAAGATGCACAGAAAGCTAAGTGAATATGCAAGGGAAGAGAACAAGTATTTATTAAATGCCTACTATGTGCCAGGTACTGTATTAAATGCTTTACAAATATTGACTCATCTGATAATTTGGTGGAATATTGGAAGGATGAGCAAAATTAAAAGCAAAAAAAAGTCAGAGATAGAAGAAAGAGTACTTTAAGCTACGTATTACCCCTTGAGGGATTCCTGGGCACCAAAATTTCATCATAATCCATGGACATCTTTCTTTCACCACCACCACCACAGACACCATCTCTGCCAATCCCTTCCCATTTCCTACACTAGGGATGCACAGTGACCTGGGAAGGACATATATATATACATATATATGCATATATATGTATATATACATATATATGTGTATACATATATAAAGATACACATATCTTTATATATATTCATATTATATATATATATGTATATATATATACCTTTATATCTTTATATAGTCCCCTCCCAAATAAATGGTCCCTGTTGACTTTGAACCTGTCTTAGCCCACAACAGGAAAAGAATGAGAAAAGCAGATACCTGACGCTGCCGGAAAGTCCTTTAAGTGTCCTGTCCCAATGATACCTTGGACCTAGTCACCAGTGAAGAGAAGATATCTTTTGATTCTGGGGTATTAGTAAAGTAGGAAACACTTAGCTTCCTGTTTTAAAGTGATTAGTTTAAGAATTTTTTGCAAACTTTCAAGAGTACATGAAGTATGAGGAAGTTCTTTTCTGATATTTGAGGATAGTATTCTCTTGGTGGGGCAATGTACCAGATGAAGTAGATAAGAGTTCAGTACCACTTCTCTCACCCTTGTTTGTTTTGCAGGCCCCCATGATGTTTATCTCTCTTGTGTGGAAGGGATTTTAAAAGAGAAGACACCCTATTAAAAATTCTTATCCTGTTGTCCAAGAACTTATTATTATTATTATTTGGGTAACTGTAAAGTACTTCAATAGAAGGATTTCTTTTGCAATGCTCTGTATTTTGTTTTATGCATTTAAAAACATGAGGAAGGATTCATAACTTCACCAAATTGCCCCAAAGAGGTCCACAATGCAGAAAAGAGCTTTAGAATCACTAGGGCATAGTCAAAAGTAGAGGACAGAAGCTCCATTCTTAGGCTGGGAATCCGCTCTCAAATCCTGGGTCGCTGTTTACCTTCTAGGCACTATGCATGTGCTTCAAGTCTTGAATTCTGATTTTATGCTTCCATTTTCCTCTAGTTGTTGCGTTACTGTCTTCTGAGATAAGGCAGTAGCATACCACTTTCCTGCCTCCTGCTCCTGTTTTTCACTCCTCCCTAGAAATGCTCAAGAAAACAAAAACAAAAATAAGATCAAACAAAAATCCCCCCAAAACAGCAACCAAACTCTTAGAAATCACTTAATTTTGGTTGGGGGGCAGAGTTATTGGCTCCCATGCCAGATCTTGGAGTGGCCAGTGGGCCCCTCTGTTGGTCATAGACATTGCTCCTCTTTCTGCCCTCATATTCTATTAATTAGTAAATATCTATACTTATTGATGCTTTGACCCTTAGGGTAGCTCAAAACAAAGGAATAGGAGCAGTTCTCATGGGTCTAGGGATCATTGCATGTGTTGAATACAAGCCTAACTTGGAGTCAACATTGGTCATTTAAGACTAGATTAGGGGTTTCTCAATGACTTATCAATGATCACTCCATCAAGAGATCAGTTCTAGCTGACACTACTCTTGTGAACATTGCTTACTCACTCCTGTGATATAATTAGAGGATGGGTGACAAAAGTAAAAAGTGTTGACTTAGTACATCATATACTCATGTGATGTCAGTGTAGCTTATACCTACCTCAGAGATCAGGAAGCTGGGGTTAACTCCACTGACATGACTTATAATTATCTACCTGTAAATATATAACCCTTAACTGACATGAGAAGTCCAATTATTCTTTGGGAATCTCTGGCTTATTTACCCCCATCCAGGTAGAATCTGGGAAGACCCTTATCTGGCATTTTTCCTAAGGGTAGTTATTAGTCTGGATTCCTCTATGGTACATTTGGCCTCATATTTATGGAAACCAGAAACTTTATTGTATTGCATTCTGCCAAAGATGACCATCACTTCCCCTTATAAACACTCAGGTTCACAAGGCATGCAATAAGTTTATTCACACAACATGGGACCAGAAAGTTCTTGGAAATGAATCGACAGCAAGCCCATAAATCCTTTCCAATAGGTTATTGCTTCTCTCCAAGGACTTGTTAAATTTTTCTGACTTTCAGTACTGGGTGTAGCCTCAGGAAGGGCAAAAAGTTAGCCAGAGAATCCTTAGAAAAGCAAAAGCAAAAGACACAAGTGACCTTCCAGTTAACCTTGTAGGAGCCTTCATCATCCTTCTTGTATATAGTACTATTCTGACTTGGGACTTAGTAAAAAGGAAGGATGAGGTGTTCCCTTTATGGCAGGTCTTCATAGCCCTTTTGAAGACTTCTCCTTTGGTCACTACTTCCTGAGAACCACTTTTTTTCTGATCTTTTTTTCACACTAGCTCTTTACCCTTCTTCATTGATTATCCCCCTTTTCTGTTATTCTCATCCATCCCTGGTGGGTTTTATTAGTTCTTTGTGCTGTTTGGCTTTTGTTGTGCCTTCTTTCTGTTTAGAAGTCATCAAGGATTCTCACTTGGTCATGTTCTCACTCAGTCTACTTACCTATCATAGCTATTATTCCATTTTCTACTGAATGGCATTTTCCTCCCAGGAGATCCTAAGGGTCATAGTTTCAGAAGTGTGATTATTGTGCATCTAGAAAGTCATCAGGAGAAAATTTTAATGAAGGGACTAACAGGTTTTCAAGTTACAAAATATACTTCTGCACTTTTTTGAACTTTATTACATATAGTGAGGTGATTATGAAAGTCACCTAAAATTTCCCCTTTACACTAATAATGGGAACTTGACTTTCATTCTTTGTGAATGTATCTTACACAGATACCAGAGTCTCTTTGAGTAGGTGCCCCTCTCTTTATTCACCAGTCACTGATGGTCTTTACAGAGTCAAGACACTGACTCACAAGAAATGAACATGGGCCAATGAGAAATCAGAAAGCAAATGAAAATTTGAACTGAAATAAAAACTGGAACCCATAGTTTAATCAATAACTCCATTTCTTCAGGACATCATGCACTCATATTGAATGTTTCACTGATAACCATATTAGTAATTATCAGTGTGCTCATAAAGTATTTTTACCTAAGCTGGTAGATTCAGGAGGGGGAAACAACTAAAAAGATTTTATTTTCTTTTCCTTCCATCTTCCCCCTACTGGGAAGGGAGTAGGGGGTAGGGTGAGAAAAGGCCTTGTATGACAAAAATGACTATGCAAGCAAAGCAAATCCCCACCATTGACCACATCCAAAAATGCATGCCTCTTTTTTTATCCTCAGTCATAGTCATCAGTCACTGAATCAGTCTTTCAAAGGTTTCCTTTATGATGTTATTGTATAAATTGTTTTCTGGGTTTTATATATCATTTCTTTTTTTTTCTTTATTAAAGCTTTTTATTTGCAAAACATATGTATGGGTAATTCTTTAACAATGACCCTAACAAAGCTTTCTGTTACAAATCCCCCCACCAGTCCCCCACCCTTCCCCTAGATGGCAGGATATCCACTACATGTTAATTATGTTAAAATACTTGACAAATCGTATATATGTATACATATTTCCACACTTATCATTGTTGTGCAAGAAAAATTGTATCCACAAGAAAAAAAAATCAGAGAAAGGAAACCCAATGCAAGCAAACATCAATAGAGAGCATGAAAATGTTATGTTGGTCCACATTTCACATCTCTCTGGGTGTATATGGCTTTCTTTGCTGAACAATTGGAGCTGGTTTGAAGCATTTCTATGTATCATTTCTTATGAAAATAGTATTCCATTAGATTCATAGACCATATTTTATTCAGTCATTTCTCCATTTATAGTTTCCCCCCTTAGTTTCTCATTTTGGGCTATGAAAAAAAGAACTCCTATAAATACTTTTGAATAAATGGATCCTTTTCCTCTTCTCACTCTGATGAATAGATCAAGTAGTAGTAGTATTACTGGCTTAAAAGGGTTTGCATAGTTCATTTTTTGTATATAGTTCCAAATTGCTTTTCAAAATGACTGGACCAATTCACATTTCCATCAATACATTAATACTGATCCAGTAGACTATTTTTAAAATCCATTTAACTAGGCCAAGTTGATCTCATTAGCAAATAACAATCCCTGGTTTCCTTTAAAGTTTAACTCAAGTTCCTCCTTCTATAAAAAATCTCCCTGATCCACCCATCTCAAATTTATATATATATGTACATATTTTTATATATCTTACATATACTTAAATGTGCATTGCTATCTTCCTCCATAGAATGCAAACTTTTTGAAAGGAGGAATTATTTTAGTTTCCTCTTTGTATCTCCAGTGCCTAGCAGAATGCCGTGCACATAGTAGGTGCTTAATAAAGCCTTATTGATTGATTGCTCCTCTCCTTTTCTATGAGCAGTAGCAGTAATAATTCCACAGACTTTTCTCTGACTTCCAAGTCACTAAAAACAGTATAGATTAGTAAGGGCAGGAAATTTTTGTCTCCTTGTCACCTTTCATGTCACACCTTTTGTTTGAATAAGTACAATTATTTGCTGGTAGTTCTCCCCTTCTTCTGTGTCTCTTTTTTCTGATCCATCCTTTACTCAACTAGTAGAATTATCTTCCTAAAATACTGCCTTTTATATGTCATCCCTACCACCTTCATCTTAAGTCTTTTAAGTCTGTTACACACAATATACAATCAATTTACTTTGGCCAGGCATTCAAGGCTCTCCACAATCTGATCCCACCTACCTACCACAATTTGATTGTGCTCTGAATTTTCTGCACTGACTTAAGCCTATTGGAATAATATGGACAATCCTGGTTCCTATATTTAAAAATAGAACAAACTTGAGTTCATCTAGAAGGGGGAGCTACTGGAATGATGCTATCATATTGTGTCTTGTAAGAAGTTGAAGGAACTGAAGTCAGTCAACTAACATTTTTCACGTGCTCTCTATCTGTCAGTTTCTGTCTTAAGTCCTGAGATTACAAAGAAAAGCAAAAGCACAGAGACTGTCCTTAAGGAACCCAAATTCTGCTGGGGGAAACGATACACAAATAGCCATGTACATATGACACACATGTGGTATAAATAGAAGAGAATCTCAGAGGGAAAGAAACCAACAATAAGGACTTACAGACCCGAAGGGAAGACCAGAGAAAGCCTCTTGCAGAGTGGGATTTAACCAACTTTTTTGTGAGGCAATTGGAATTAAATAAATTGTTCAGAGTCATACATTTAGTAAATGTTAAGTGTCTGAGGCCAGATTTAAATTCAGTTCCTTCTGACTTCAGGGCTGATGCTCTACCCACTGTACCATCTAACTGCTCTCTAACCAAGTCTTTAAAGGAAAGCCAGGGAAGCCAGGAGGCAGAGGTGAGGAGGGAAAAAGAAAGCTAAGTGAAGACATGAAAAGTGTTTTCAAATTGAAGTGCTGGGATATAAAAAAAAATGCATAAACTTGCTCAAATTTGTTCCAAAAGATAATATTAACAATACAACAACAACAATACTAACTAGCATTTTTATATAGCACTTTGAAGTTTGAAAACTGCTTTACAAATTTTATCTTATTTTATCTTCACAACAACTCTGGAAGGTAGATTTTTACCATTTTACAGATGAGGAAACTGAGGCAGGTAGAAGTTCATTAACTTTCCCAGAATCACCACAGCTAGGAAGTGTCTGGGGCTGATTTAAAATCAACTCTTTCTGACTCAAGGACCAGAATTCTATGGAGCAACCTAACTGCTTCTTTAATAAAACTAGGACCAGAGGATAAAATCAGTCATAATCTATTCTTGAAAGGGCTCTTAAGTACTGGTCATATGGGAAAAAATCAGGGCAATAAAAAAACCACTATCTCACTTCTGGGTAAAGAGGATCTGTTTTAATACATAGGATTCTACGTTTCTAAATCTAGAGCTGGAAGAGACCTCAGGGCATCTGTGCCAATATTAGTTGAAATAGTGAGACATACACTTCAGATGAAAGCCAAGGGGCCAGTACCTCTGGCTCTAGAGGTAATGGCAGTCCTGGAGAGACTGGTACCGCAGAAGGAGGGTCTGTGGGAGGACTTAATTCACTCTCTACTGATATCTTTAGATTTCCTTTTATCTTTTCTCAAGACTACTTATGTTCCCTGCTCTTGCCCTGAAATGACATGCTAGCATTTTAAAATTATATTGTAGAGACCATTCCTTTGGAAGCCTGGGTTAGATTAAATGACCACTGAAATCTCTTCTGACCCTTAACTTCTGTTCTTGTCTCAGTCTAAAAATGATTATCTATAGTAGGGAAAACAGAAGCAAAATAATTCAATGATTTTTTAGTCGGTCAATAAACATAAATGTTAGGCTGAGGGAAATAATTTTTAGGTTCAAGCTGGTATCCTGATTATTATCCTTTAATGTGGAAAGAGTTCCCCAAATTATATAGTCAACTCTCTTCCCACCAAAGTTTATTGGGATTGCCTTGGATTATTGAATCACTGAGAAGAACCAAGTCTTTCATAGTTGATCATTGCCCAATCTTGCTATTACTGTGTACACTGTATTCCTGGTTCTACTTATTTCGCTCAGCATCAGTTCATGTCAATCTTCCCAGGCCTTTCTAAGATCAGCTTGGTCATCATTTTTACAGAACAATAATATTCCATTACTTTCACATAACTTATTCCCCAATTGATGGGCATCTACTAATTTTCCAATTCTTTGCCACCACAAAAAGAGCTGCTGTGATCATTTTTGCACATGTGGGTCCTTTTCATTTGGAAAATTGTTCAGCCCTCCTAGTGGTCCCCAAATGCTTCCCAACACAAAAAACTAAAGACTCTTGTATTTTTTTATTGAAATTCTTCCAGTGATTTCTCTGAAAATGCTTGTGATTCATAGTCCACCACAATCTCTGATGAATCTGGCTCTAGAGGATCCACCTAATAATGGATAGATGCAAAGTGGATGTAAGTAATTTTTAGCATTTGACTAAGAAATGCAGAAAAGATGCCATCCAAGAAATGTTAAGATTGGAAAGGGAGATGGGTTAATCATATAATAGCCACTCACCACCCACAGATTAGTGAAAGATCCAGAGAAAGGTCTCCAACACCTACCTTAGTTTGATCTTTCCGATACAATTCATGGGAAGACTTTGACAAGAATCAGACTGGATGAGAAGCTAGAGAGGAGATGTCACAGAATCTTTAAAATGAGGGATGCTACATATAAAGTGCAGTTGTCCTTCTCTTAGAACATAGCAAGTGCTTAATAAATGCTTGTGGATTGATTGAGTGCATGATAGGAGATAGGGCTGAAAAGATAGCTTACTACCCTGATATAGTTTTAGATTCCAGGTTAGGGAGTGTAAATGTAATTCAGCAGGCACTAGAGAGCCACTGAAAGTTTCTGAGCATGAGAATGAGCAGCAGTGAAGTATCATGAAATTTAAATGGATAAAATAATTGTCATTAAAGAGGCATTCTATACCAGGCCATTGAATCTGAAATTTAATGTTTGTGTGTTGTATTTCCAATTCCTTCTCACCACAGACTTGAGCACTTTGTTTTCAAATGACCATAATTAAACAAAAGCTGAAGTTTCAGGGAATAATGGCCAGTGATAATATGGCTGTGTTTAGAGTAACTCCTAATGGGCTTATGAGAGTTTCTCAAGCAGGGGTGAAATGGTCACTGGTCACTAGTCAGGGATGTTACAGAAGAGACTTCTTGGGGAAGACTGGGCTAGGAGCTTCTAAGGTTGTTTCACCTGATATAGATTTATGTGTGTGTCCTTTCCCCCTCAAACCTCTCAAGCTAGAGGATGACTAGAGTGCTGAAATGTAGAAGGGGCTGGTTTCTCCACACTAGAAATAACTGAGCATAATTACATTTAGCCAGTAAGAATAATGGTATTTTATAAGACGTTAATAGAAAACTAATTTTTTTTGATGATGAGGAGAAGGAGGATGGATGGGTAGATTTGATACCAGGCAGGACTGAATTGTAAAAAGCAGCATTCAAAGTTTCTCTGTTGATCTGTCCTTGAGACCCAGAGCACCAGAACCAGAAGGGATCTTACAGGTCAATTGTTGCAACCTGTCATTCTACAAATGAGAAGATGGAGGGCCAGAGAGATGAGATGAATGTGGGAGAGCTTTGGC
The DNA here is from genome assembly GCA_023553655.1 of Myrmecobius fasciatus. Lineage (NCBI taxonomy): Eukaryota > Metazoa > Chordata > Mammalia > Dasyuromorphia > Myrmecobiidae > Myrmecobius > Myrmecobius fasciatus. Next base: position 8,289 of record JAJPUD010001648.1, on the reverse strand, counting down.
CCATTCTGCTTGGTCACAGAACATGAATAAGAAACAATGGGTGGGAGGCTGACTTGGGCTTGAATCAAGGGAAAACAATTAGGATGGAGTGAGCTGAGTATTAGGAGGTTGAGTGTTTCCTGTTCCTGGAGGTCTCCAAGCAGAGCAAGATGACCACTTGGTAGTTGGGTTATAAAGGAGATTTTGTTCAGGAAAGTGTTGGAATAATTGGTTTCTGTGGTCCCTTCTGTCTTGCCCAGGAACTCACACAATTAGAAGGAAAGCCAAGACTCACACCCAGGTCTTTGTTTCCTCATTCAGTGATCATTGAACTACAGCAGAAGGGAGTCTTGGATGCTATTTAAGTCTAACCTCCTCAGTATACATCTGAGGAAACTGACTCCCTAATGACACAAAAGTAGACCCAGCACTAGAGCCCAAATCTTCTGACTCCAATGAGAGCTTCTCTGCTTTGCCATGCTGGCTTCTGGGCATGAGCTGGGCAAGCTTTGCCTCATGCCCTTGGTTCCAAGCTTCAGGTCAAGGGAAAGCATTGAAAAACCCAGCAGTGCCCTTTAATACTCAAAAAAAATCCAAGAAATCTCTGAGCAAGAGGAGATGATGGATTGCCACAGTAGCATGTGAGAGAGAAGAGCTCTGGGAGAAAATGAAGGATTCAGAAATCAATGGATAGTCCAATGATTTCTCAGAAAAAGAAAAAGAAAAAGAAAGAAAAGAAAAGAAAAGAAAGAAAAAGAAAGATCAGACTAAGGTCATGACTGTGGGAAAGAAAAGGCTTACTAGAATCAAGGACACATGTGCAACACTCCCTCCTTGCGTCTTTTTCACCAAGATTATCATCATCAGGGGATGGGGAAGTCATTTAGCAAAAGAAGCCATCTGTGCTAATAGCTTATGTGTGTCTGAATTGGGAAAATCTTTAGTGAGCATTGCCTCAAAGGGTGTTGGAGACTGGTCACCTGGCCTGTGCCCAAAGTAGAGTGGCTGTGGAAACATCTGTTTGTGGACCCCACGCTTAAGGGATGGAGGGATCCTTGTGTGTCACTCAAAAATAGTAGTAATGAGAAATCTTTTCTAATTACTTGATTAGAGGATTGTTTCATAACAAAGGGAGTAAGTCAGACATCTGTGAAGACTGTAGGTCAATGATTTATAAATGCAATAGGACAGAGGAAGATTGACTTTATGGCAGCATTTATTGTCACCTCTTCAATAGATCTGTGATTTCATTGATTAGAGAATTTGAATAGGGAGATTTTCTTGCTCTGTAGGATGTTTCTTAGAATGAAAAGGAGAATTAATCAAGCCTTATCCATTTTATTTCCTACATTTAGTAGCAAATGCCTCCCTAAACAAGCAATTTTGTGATAAAAATGACATCCATTCTAGGAAAGAAAAAAGGGAGCAGCCCAAAATGTATGTATCCGCATGAGATTTATTAATTATCTTCTTTACAAGTGTTCAAGATCTCAGGGGGTCTGGAAGTTCTTGGTTCTGTGTTTTGAATTGAGATTTCAGTAGTTGGCTGCTCAATTTTCAATTTCAGGTCAGCTTAGGATAGCAGTACTAATGACTTTGACACACATATGTATTATGTATGTGTACATATGTATGTGCATACACAAATGTATATATTTGAATATGAAAAGATTCGTCTTTGATGTATGTCATTGATGTTTAACCAGTTTTTCTCATTTTCTAGGAAATGATTACCTCATTCTGGAGTGTGCTAGAGCCAATTTCTAAGCAAAGCTAATGGTCAAATTTTCACTTTGAAATTTCTGCCTTGGAAAATGATAAACTACAAATCAGGTCTTGATTGATTTTAGTGATTATCTGGAGTTAGGAAAGTGATAGAGAAAATGCTAATAATGAAGATTAAATTTATAAATGTGTCAAGCATACTTTTTTCCCTTACAAAGTCAGTTGTTAAACACCCTGCTTTTGTTGGTTGGTTCTCCAGGATGCCCTTTTTTATTGTATAAGTTAAAATAATTATATTAAACTTTGTTTACGTACTCAAAAGATGTACACATCATTGGTGATAGCATTATGCAAGTCTGTTCCTCTTTCTGCTGAGATATGAGATATGTATCTACATTTTCAGGGTGCAGGAGGTGAGCTTCCTATGTCCCACGTCAGAGCACTTAGATGCCACTTACCATTTCTAAATCAATATTCTGTAGGACCATAATTCTTTGCCATTACCATACTGATTTACAGAGTCAAAAAATCTACTTAACTGGGTAAAAATGCTGGGAATAAAATTGACAAAACTGATGTATATTTTTTAAAAATTCTCCATAAATATAACCTAAAGACTTCAGGAATTTCTGAGCGACATGATGGTAGAATGGAAACAACAACGGCTTAAGAGCCAAGAAACATGAATTCAGGGTCATCCACCAATTCTATATGTCCTTGACCTAGAACTGAAAAGTGACCTTATAGATTCATGACAAAGGTTCTATGTCAAGCCAGTTTGGGATTTGTAGTAACAGAAACAAAGCCTTTAATGTAACCACAGGGATTATTAAAGATAATAGCAAAAATCAAGAGCAAAGGTGGTTTAATGGAGAGAGAGGCAGCTCTGCTGCTAGAAAGACCTAAATTCAGGTCCTGCTTCTTACTCACACTGACTGAGCAAATTACTAAATTTCCCAGTGCTTCAGTCAACCTTCTAAAACTCTAGACCAGGATGAACTGTTGAGCTGGATCTTGGAAGAATTTCCATTCCACTTTAAACATAAGTCTGGACCCCAAACACATAGGATTCTGACACTTACATGAACACTTTATATGGTATAATCCCAGTTTATCTTCATAAGGTGAGGCAGCATATACATATATATGTGTAGACACACATATTGTAAAGGAAATAATGGTAAAGTAAATATGTATTTCTAAATACACAGACACAGACACACATACATATATATTTATGTGTGTATATATATGTACTCTTACCCATCTCTCTCCCTGTTTCTCTCCATCTGTCTCTTTCCCCCTTCTTTTCTCCCTCCCATCTTTATCTCTCTTTTTCTCTCTTCCTTTTTCCCTCCTTCCTCTCATGCTTTTCTCCCTCCCTCCCTCCCTCTTTCCTTCTCTGTCTCTTTGTCTCTCTGTCTCTATGTCTCTGTACTTCTCTTTGTCTCTGTCACTCTGTCTCTGTCTCTGACTCTGTCTCTCTGCCTCTCTGTCTTTGTCTCTCTGTCTCTGTCTCTCTTTTTTTCTCTCTTTCTCCTGTCTCTCTCTCCCCGCCATTTCCTTTCCCCCGGAAACACAGAAAAGGGGCATTATATATACATATTCAAAAGAACTCATTATTTTTTTAAAAAACTGTGAAAAGTTCCATAAGAAAAAATAATTTGCTTTCTGTACCTGTTGGGTAATATGATACATTTAGGAGTTTTGCATTCACATATGAATAGAGCAAGACCTAGAAAGCTACATGAGTCATGTTCCTGGTACCACTGAGGTCTGATTTAATCTCACACTATCAAACTTCTTAAAGTTGAGGGTTTTGTTGCAAGGCTGTATAGTTACTTCATAGTGATAAATGAACACTAGTTTATCTTTCATTAGAAGTCCTTGGCAAATTAACATGGATTTCTCATGGGCAGGAGTCAGAATTACCCTGTCTCCTTCTCCTTTCTGACTTTTTACTTTCCATACTTAAAAATAGAGCCAACTTTAGGCAAATTTGCTTCTAGTGCTATCCTCTGCTATCTGGAGCTCCCCATTATAGAACTACATCCAGATGAAGTAATGCTAGGTGTCTGGGATCTCACTATCTCTACCAACCCGTGTCTCTGTTGTCTGTCTGTTTTGTCTGTCTTTAAATCAACTACCAATTTTTAAGAGTTTTTAGGTAACTGGTTAATGTAATGAGTAATGGAAATGAAAATATAATTAAAAAATAAGTAGTAGTATACTCCAATGGAAAGAGCATTGGATTGGAAGTCAAAGTCCAAGATTCTAATCCTGGGACTGTTACTGCTACTCGTGAAATATTAGTCAAGTTCCTTCACCTCTGTGAGCCCAGTTTCTTCATTTGTAAGATGAAGGGAGTGGAGTTCATGATCTTCTAAGATCCCTTCAGACTCTAAAAAGAGATATTATGTTATATACACCACTTCCCCCTGTCATCTGCCCCATTTAAATGTAAACTTTGCCTTCCTTTGTATCTTTTTGTTTGTTTGTTTGTTATTTTGCTGAGGCAATTGGGGTTAAGTGACTTGCCTAGGGTCACACAGCTAGGGAATGTTAAGTGTCTGAGACCAGATTTGAACTCAGGTCCTCCTGACTTCAGGGCTGGTGCTCTATCCACTGCACCACCAGCTGCCCCTTTCCTTTGTATCTTAAATGATTAATATGATTCTTGGAGCACAGTAAGTCCTTAATGAATGTTTGTTGCCTGAGTATTTAGTACAATCATCAGTTAATCAACAAGTGTTATCCAAATGTAAGTTATCACACTGAGAAGAAAAGAAACTGCACTTTGGCCCTCTATATTATTATTTATCATGTTCTTTTTTATTGATAAACTTGCCTCATTTCCCCCTCTATATGTTATTTACTGTGACTTTTTCTTGGTAGACTAACTTGTCTCATTTCCCACTGTTCTTGTTTGTCTTTCATTTTTAAAGAAGACCACTGTCATCACAGAGTAGATTTAAATGAGGTGGAGTTGCACAAAGTTATCATCCTCACTCTCTCTTCCAAAGTCATCTAAATCCAGTGACAGAACAAAAATCAGATAAATTGCAATGGCCAGGGTTGAAGCACCTGTTGGAACAAAACCTAAGACAAGGTATGCTAGATATCTAGTATCTCACTACCTTTATCCTCAACCCATGTTTCTGTGGTCTGTCTTTCTGTCTCTTGACTTCATTTAAATCAACTGCCTATTTCAAAAAAATAAATATATATAACATATATAATATATTATATAATTATATAATATATATGATACATATAATATATATAATATATGTATATTGTATAATATATATTATATATATCATATATAATTAAATTATATAATATATATTATTATATAGTATATAATAAAACAAAATAAATATATATAATATATAATAAAAATATATAATATAATATATATATAATATATATAAAAATATAAATTTTTTTTATTAAAGCTTTATATTTTCAAAACATATGTATGGATAATTTTTCAACATTAACCCTTGCAAAACTTTGGGTTCCAATTTTTCCTTTCCTTCCTTTTCCCCTAGATGGCAAGTAATCCAATATATGTTAAACATGTTAAAATATATCTTAAATCCAATATATATATATACATATTTACATAATTGTCTTGTTACATAAGTAAAAATCAAAAAGAAAAAAAATGAGAAAGAAAACAAAACACAAGCAAATAACAACAAAAAAGTGAAAATACTATGCTGTGATTCCCCACTCAGTTCTCATAGTCCTCTCTTGGGATGCAGACGTCTCTCTCCATCACAAGACCATTGGTACTGGCCTTAATCATCTCATTGTTGGAAAGACTCACGTTCGTCAGAATTGATCATTGTATAAACTTGTTGCTGTGTATAATGGTCTCCTGGTTCTCCTTATTTCACTCAGCATCAGTTCATGTAAGTCTCTCCAAGCCTCTCTGAAATCATCTTTCTGACTGTTTCTTATAGAAAAGTAGTATTCCATGACATTCATATACCATAATTTACTCAGTCATTCTCCAACTGATGGGCATCCACTTATCAACTGCCTATTTCTAAGAGTTGTTGGGTAGCTGATTGATTGATTAAATTGATTGATAAAAATATATATGAAAATATAATAAAGAATAAGTAGCAATGTCATTCAGTGGAAAGAGCATTGGATTGGAAATCAAAGCCCAAGAACCTGGCGGCTATTGGAACAAATTGTTGTCATTTGCCGACCACATGCGTGAGACAGATAGCTTACCAATGGGTTTGAGGTCTGTTGGTTCCCCTCTATCTGGGTTAGTCTATCATTGAGATGGTTTTACTGGAGTATGGCTGCTGCATATACTATAGCTTCTTGGAGTCACAGGTGAGAGTTAGGTGGCAGGTGAAACCCAAAGATGGATGAGCAGCCCTCCTACCATAGATGCTAATCCTCCTATATACGCCCACTACTAGATAACAATAATAATAACAACAGTACTAGTAATTGTAAGATACTAGCCAACATTTATACTGTACAAAGCTTACAAAGAGGCCCAATAAGAGTAAGTTACTTATTCATGGTCATAGGTAGTAAGCCACTTAGGGGCAAAGAGCTTACTTTATTCCTTTTTTTATCCCCCAATGGATATCTTGCCCAGATAAAGATTTGTCCTGTTCAGCAAATGCTTGTTAAATGGATAAACCTGTGATAGGATGAGTACTAGCCTTCATCCAGCAGAACTTAAAAGTGACATGCCCCTTGGTAACAGGCTGGCCTCGGATCCCTTTAGATCCTCAATAAGAGGATGAATCTAGCTATTGGGGAAAGCAAGGCGTTTGGCTAGAGATCCCAAAGGACACTTTAGGGGATTTTTTTCACCTCTCTTATCTTATTGGCAGAGTGGTGTAGTGGTTAGGGAGCCATCCTTGAAGCCAGGAAGACTCAGGTTAAATCACACTCATTAGCTGTGTCAACCTGAGAAAGCCACTGAAGCTCTTTGTTCTGGGCTCTCTCTAAGACTATAAGTAGCAAAGAAGATGCCAGTCTATGTTGCTTGCTCATTCAGAAGTTCCCTAAGTCACTGAAATCACAGGTTCCCTATGTGTCCTTTCTTTCCAATATGACTGGAAAAATGTATTCTCTCCACATGTCTTCTCTACACAAACACACACACATACACACACACACACACACACACACACAGAATACACTTAGGCTGGTTCCTCTTTAGCAAATGGGTAAGTTCATAATATTACAGAGAAAAAATGCTTCAAAAGGAGGAAAATCAAAGAGAGTAACAACCAATCTCAATTTGTTGTTGTTGTTGAGTCGTTTTTCAGTCACATTGTGACCCCATTTATATTGTTGTTGTTGTTGTTTTTGGCAAAGATACTGGAGTCATTTGCTTTTCCTTCTCCAAATGATTTCACAGATGAGGAGACTAAGCTAACAGGATTAAATGACTTGCCCAGGGTCACACAAAGTATCTGGGGTCAGATTTAAACTCAGGAAAATAAGTCTTCCTAACTCCAGGACCAGAAGTCTATGCACCATGATGTCCCCTAGCCACCCAGCCAGACTGAAAGATGCAGGTACAGTCCAGCATCACTGATGGACCCAACTAAAAGTGATTCTCTGGCAGCCTCTTGCACAAGTCTCTGCCATGTTGCTCTCTGTAGGTTAGAAGTTGGGTTGGCTTAAGGAAGGGATAAGTAGACCACTCAACTGTAACTTTCTAAGTTCTCTGATCTCCCACAGGGGAAAAGACCTCCACTGTTTTCTTCTTCCATTTGGACACCACCTCCCCTTTTCTTTGTCTCTTTTCCTGAACTTCAGTCATGAGGTATCAGTCCTACTCTCTTTCAAACTTATTTTAGGCTAGGAAACTACTTCTTCTCACCAGACACTCAAACAAGAGATGGAGAGAAAAGGAAGAAAGATCTTGCCTCTTGATATTTCCAAAAGGAGCTTAACATAGTGGCTAGCACATTGTAGGAACATAATAAATGCTATTTCCTTTCCTCCTTCCTGCCATGTGGCAGGTGTTGTTGACTACAGGAGAAGGAACAGAAGATGACTTTTTTCCATCTCTATAACTAAGGAGTGAATAATTATACTCCAAATCAGGGAAATTGTTGTCACCCTAAGATAAGACTGTATGGAACAGGTCATTCAACTTCCATGGTAGCCTGCTGAGTAATGTCAATATAGTTTAATTCTGAGTTCTCATTGACTCCTGTCTTGGGCACTCAACTAACAACCGAAACAGGATCCTTAACTTTTTTTTTGATTATGGGTCCTACAGACTCCTTCTTGGAATAATGCCTTTAAATAAAGAAAATAAAATACACAGAATTGCAAAGGAAACCAATTATATTAAAATACAGTTGTCAAAAAAAGTTTTAACCAAACTCATGAACCACAGAGAAAGAGGGAGGTAGAGAGAGGGGGGAGGGAAAGGAGTGAGAAGGGAGAGAGAGAGAGAGGAAGAGAGATGGGGTGAGAGGGAGAGAGAGGAAGAGAGACAGAGAGACGGACAAATAGACAGAGACTGAGAGACTGAGAGAGAGACAGAATGAGAGAGACTGAGAGAGTGAGAGAAAGCATCAT
>JAJPUD010001647.1:376721-406597 GCA_023553655.1 Myrmecobius fasciatus | reverse complement strand
TTGGTGGAGCTGTGAACGGATACAGCCATTCTGGAGAACAATTTGGAGCTATGCTCAAAAAGTTATCAAACTGTGCATACCCTTTGACCCAGCAGCATTTCTATTGGGCTTATATCCCAAAGAAATCATAAAGGAAGGAAAAGGCCCCACATGTGCAAGAATGTTTGTGGCAGCCCTTTTTGTAGTGGCTAGAAACTGGAAATTGAATAGATGCCCTTCAATTGGAGAATGGCTGAATAAATTATGGTATATGAATGTTATGGAATATTATTGTTCTGTAAGAAATGACCAGCAAGATGATTTCAGAGAGGCCTGGAGAGACTTACATGAACTGATGCTGAGTGAAATGAGCAGAACCAGGAGATCATTATACACGGCAACAACAGTACTATATGACGATCAATTCTGATGGACATGGCTCTCTTCAACAATGAAATGTTTCAAACCACCTCCAACTGTTCACTGAAGAAAGCCATATACACCCAGAGAGAGGGATGCGAAATGTGGACCACAACATAACATTCTCATACTCCTTGATTGATGTTTGCTTACATTGTGTTTCCTTTATCTGATATATCGTTTGTGTAGATAAGATTTTTCTTGCACAACAATGATAAGTTTGGAAATATGTATACATATATTCGATTTGCCAATATTTTAACATAATTAACATGTAGTGGATATCCTGCCATCTAGGGGAGGGGTGGGGAGTTGGGGGGAAAAATTTGTAACGGAAAGCTATGTAAGGGTTATTGTTGAAGAATTACCCACACATATGTTATGCAAATAAAATAAAATTAAAAAAAAAAAGAAATGACCAGCAAGATGATTTCAGAGAGGCCTGGAGAGACTTGCATGAACTGTTGCTGAGTGAAATGAGCAGAACCAGGAGATCATTATACACGGCAACAACAGTACTATGTGACAATCATCCCATTCACATTCATAGTTATGATTATCAGCTCTGTAATTCCCTCCAGCCTATTTTTTCCCCCTTATATACTTTTGTCCTCTCTTTCCACTCTGTCCCTCCTTAGTAGTGTTTTGTTTCCAATTCAACCCACAGTCTATGTGTACTTCCTTCTATCACCCCATCTTTCTTTTCTTCTCCCTTTCTCCTAGTGTTTCTGTCCTTCCTTCTATCAAGCCCCTCCCTTTTCTTTTCCCTGTTTGCTTACATTGTGTTTCCTTTATCTGATATATCGTTTGTGTAGACAAGATTTTTCTTGCACAACAATGACAAGTTTGGAAATATGTATACATATATTCGATTTGCCAATATTTTAACATAATTAACATGTAGTGGATATCCTGCCATCTAGGGGAGGGGTGGGGAGTTGGGGGAAAAATTTGTAACGGAAAGCTATGTAAGGGTTATTGTTGAAGAATTACCCACACATATGTTATGCAAATAAAAAAAAATTTAGAATTTAAAAAAAAAGAATTACCCACACATAGGTTATGCAAATAAAATAAAATAAATAAAAAAAAGAAATAAGCAAAAAAGAACAAAGTGGTCTCTGTCATATGTAAATGAAAGACCAGAGAGCATGACTTCTACTTACAAGTATTTAGAAAAAGGAAGAAATGAACAGGAAGAGTCAGCATGGCTTTGCCAAGAACAGTTCCATGAGACTACACCACCCTCTTTGTATTTTTTTTTAAAGGGTTACTGGATTGCTAAACCAGAAGCAGAAAGCATATAATGCCTAGATTTCAGAAAAATCTTGATACCCCTGTGAATAAGATGGAGCTTGTGGGCTTGAGGAACACATAGGTAAACTCAAAAGTGATCTTTTATACAAAGAGAAATTCCATTTAAAATAACTTTCGATAGTATATTTGAGAATATATCTGCCAAGGGAAAGTCAGGATCTATATGAGCAAAACTATAAAACGCTCTCCACACAAATAAAGTCAGATCTAAACAATTGGAAAAATATCAAGTGCTCTTGGATAGGTCGAGCGAATATAATAAAGATGGCAATACTACCTAAACTAATCTATTTATTTAGTGCTATACCAATCAGACTCCCAAGAAATTATTTAACTGACCTAGAAAAAAATAACAAAATTCATCTGGAAAAAGAAAAGGTCAAGAATTTCAAGGGAATTAATGGAAGAAAAAAAAAAGCAAATGAGGGTGGCCTAGCTGTACCAGATCTAAAACTATATTATAAAGCAGTGGTCATCAAAACCATTTGGTACTGGCTAAGAAATAGAGTAGTTAATCAGTGGAATAGGTTAGGTTCACAGGACAAAATACTCAATGAATAGTAATCTAGTGTTTGATAAACCCAAAGACCCAAGTTTTTGGGATAAAAACTCACTATTTGACAAAAACTGCTGGGAAAATTGGAAACTAGTATCCACACCTAATACCATATACCAAGATAAGGTCGAAATGAATTCATGATCTAGATATAAAGAATGATATTATAAAAGTGGTCTCTTTAGTAAAGTGCTAAGCAGTTAGATGCCAGAGTAGATAGAGGACCAGGTCTGGAATCAGAAAGACCTGAATTTAAATTTGACCTCAGATACATATTAGCTATGTGGTTTGGATAAGTCACTTAATCCTATTTGTTTCAGTTTCCTCATCTGTAAAAATGAGCTGGAGAAAGAAATGGCAAGTCACTCTAGTATCTTTGCCAAGAAAACCCAAAACAGGATCACAAAGAGTCACATATGACTGAATAACAATAGTAAAGAATCCCTTGTTTTATGCTAGTTAGCATCTTTATCAAAAATGCATATGAGGCATTATGCAGGTAAAATCTGCAGATGTCATGAAGCTTGGCTTGGAATAAGCTACATGACACTATCCCAAGCTGCATTAAGACAGACACAAAGAGCAGAGTTAAGAAAGTTTCATATGCTGGCTTGGTCACATCAAAACTGTGTTCAGTCTGGGATACCACATTTTAGAAAAGTCACAAACTGAAGCATGACCAAGAATAGCAACCTGAATGTTAAGAGGGCTAGAGAACATACATAAGAAATGTTTAAAGGAATTGGGGGTGGTTAGCTTAAAGATTTAGGGAGGGACATGACAGACTACTGACATATAAAAATGTGAATACATCAAATACAAGATACAGGTTAACAGTTCATCTGGGGAAAAAAAAAAGTTGTTAAAGTTTTAGTGAACAGAAAGCTCAACCTTAAGTCAACAATATGATAAAAACAGACCAAAAAAAGCCAAAGTGATCTGAGGCTACCATTATTAGAACAAGAATTAGTATCCAGAAAGCAAAAGAAGATAAAGCCATTGAAATCTTTTTTTTTTAATTAAATCTTTTTATTTGCAAAACACATGTATGGGTAATTCTTCAATATTAACCCTTACAAAGCTTTCTGTTACAAGTTTCTTCCCCCTACTCCTCACCCCTCCCCTAGATGGCAGGAAGTCTACATGTTAATTATATTAAAATACTTGACAAATCGAATATATGTATACATATTTCCACATTTATCATTTTTGCGCAAGAAAAATCGTACCTACAAGAAAGAAAAATCAGAAAAAGGAAACACAATGCAAGCAAATATCAGTAGAGATCATGAAAATGCTATGTTGTGATCCACATTTCACATCCCTCTCTCTGGGTGTTTATGGCTGTCTTCACTGAACAACTGGAAGCCATTGAAATCTTACCTGGTCAGAAATGTCAGAAGCGTTTCAAACAAAATAATCAAAGCTATCTATAGCCACATGAAAAAATGCTCTAAATCACTACTGATTAGAGAAATGCACATTAAAACAACTCTGAGCTACCACCATACACCTATCAGATTGGCTGATATGCAGAAAAGGAAAATGACCAATGTCAGAAGGGATGTGAGAAACTAAAACAATAATGCATTTGGTGAACTTATATACTGATTCAACCATTCTGGAGTGTAATTTGAAACTCTGCCTAAAGGGTCATAAAACCATGCATATCCATTGACCAAACAATACTAACACTAGATATGTATTCCAAAGGGATAAAAAACAAAAATGTATACAAAAATACTCATAACACTTCTGTTAGTAGTGGCAAAGAGTTGGAAATTGAAGGGATGTCTATCATCTGGGGAATGGCTGAACAATGTCAGATATGATTGTGATGGAATACTAATAAGCTATAAGAATTGACAAATGCTTTCAGCAATACTTGATCTTACATGCTAAGTATAAGTGAAATGAGCAGAACCAGGGGAACATTGTATATGATGATCTATTGTAAATAACTTAGATATTCCCAGCAATACAATGATCCAAGACAGTTCTGAAGGAACTATCCATCTCCAGAGAAAAATCTTATAGAGTCTGAATGCAGATTAAAGGTAATTTTAATTTTTTCAATTTTGGGTTTTTTTTAAGCTGTATTTTCTTTCATAGAATGACTTACAAGGAAATGTGTTTTACATGACGATATGTATAACATAACAAATTACTTGCCTTTTCAAGGGGGCAGAATTTGGAACTCAGAATATGAAAAAAAATGTTAAAATTGTTTTTACACATAACTGGGGGAAAATAAAATATTAAATTAAAAAAAAAACCCTAAACAATAGTCACCAAAAAGAAGTCTTACCTAGTCAGACTTCATTTAAGAGTATGGTATTCAGTTCTGGTCATCACATTTTAAAGAGCATACTGATAAACTGTATATCTAGAGGAGGTCTGCTAGCATGGTAAAAGCATGGTAAGCAATCGGTTGTAAGCACTGGGAATGTTTAGCTCAGAGAATAGAAAAAATAGCTATCTTAAATTATCTTAAGGAATATTTTATGCTAAAAGGAATTAAAACTTGTTTTTCTGGGCCTCAGAGAATACAACAAGGAACAAAAGGTAGAAACAGAAGAAAGGCAAATTTAGATTCAGAATAATTACAAACTTCTTCCCAATGAAAGAGAGCCAAAAAGTGATAGAGGAGGTAGTGGCAAATTCTACCTCATTAAAGATCTTCACATAGAGATTACTTGAACAGTTGTCAATGTGATGTGTAGGGAAAATATTTATTAACATCAAGTTTAGTCTGGACAGTGTCCAAGGTCCCTTCCAAACTCAGAGATTCTGCAATTCCATGACATAATAACTACTATTAGACATCTGAAGGACTAGTTACTCTAGTTGGCCCAAGAGACCATAACAAGGAGCAACTAGTAGGAGAATCAAGAGAAGGAGATCTAAGCTGGAAATAAAGAGAACTTCCTAAAATTTTTAACCTGAGGTCTGAGAAGTTGTTTTAAATCTTTTAATGGCCCTATTTCTTTTCTAATATTATGTATTTTAAGTATTTAAAAATATTATTCTGAGGAGGGATCCAGAAGCTTTCCCAGATTGCCAAAGGAGTCTATAATACAAAAGAAATTTTTGGGCTTTTTTTTTCTTTTAATTCTGACTAGAAGCTATACAAAAGAGAAATGAGCCATCTCATTCTCACTGGAATTAAAGAAACCTTGACAATAGTTTCTGATCTCATCATTCAAACTGCTCTTTCCAAGATTACCAAAGAGACCATTCAACTGTTTAATCCTATAGCCTATTGTTAATTTTCATCTTTGTCGACTTATTTGCAGCATTTGACACTGTCCTCTCATGATATATTCTCCTAGTTCTCTTCATAGCTTACCAATTCTTTTCAAATCTCCTATGATGAATCATCATACATGTATACATGCATGATAGAGATCTTTAGTATAGTCGGGTTCTTCCAAGGTAAATATCAGTGATGGTATCAATTCCCATGAATTCCTTTATTTTCTTTTGAGGGAAAGGGAAGATCATACAAAAATTTATCTCCCTTCCACCTCCTAGTAATTAAAAATAAAACACAAAACCCTTGTAACAAATACCACCTCTTTGCTAAGAACTCCCAAATCTTATACATCCACCCTTAGTCTTGGCTGAACTCCAAGTTGTATTATCTATGTAGTCCCATGACTCTTTATTTATTAGGTTCTTATCTTTTTTTCTTTTTGCTGAGGCAATTGAGGTTAAGTGACTTGCCCAGGGTCACACAGCTAGAGAATGTTAAGTGTCTGAGACCAGATTTGAACTCAGGTCTTCCTGACTTCAGGGCTGGTGCTCTATCCACTGTGCCACCTATAGCTGCCCCGTCCCATGACTCTTTTTTTTTTTTTTGCTGAGGCAATTGAGGTTAAGTGACTTGCCCAGGGTCACACAGCTAGGGAATGTTAAGTGTCTGAGACCAGATTTGAACCCAGGTCCTGCTGACTTCAGGGCTGGTGCTCTATCTACTGCGCCACCTAGCTGCCCCCGTCCCATGACTCTTGATAGGGTTTCAAGACATAGCATTCCCAAAACAAAATTCATTATCTTCTCCCTAAACCCACCCTTCTTCCAAACTTCCCCATTTCTGGAGGAAACCAAAATGATGGAGACCAAGAGGAAGTATCAAAGATGAACTCTACCAATACTATCTTCCAAACAACTTTAAATGTATGTCAAATTGAATCCCGGAGTAAAAAAGCCAACAAAAACCTGGAGTAAGACAGATTTCTAGCCAAAAACAACTTAGGAAATCAGATGGAGTAGGGGCTGACCTGGAGTGCATGTGGAGGCAACACCATCTGTGGGTCTTGGTCAGGAAGCAGTGACAGAAAAAAAAAAAAAAAAAAAAAAAAAAAAAAACAGCAGCTTTGGGAGCACCCAGCCCAAGATGGTAATGGAACTAAATAACTAGTCAGAAAGAGAATACCCTGCACTAGCACTGGGCACCATCTGGGCACTGTTTGGCTGCTTTACTGCCCATACCCACTTCTGAGTGTAAGCTCCAGAGTGGTAGCAATGGTGATCACAAGGGAGCAGAGCCCTGAGAAGCTATCTAGTGCTTGTAGTTCCAAGGGATCAAGGGACCTTCTTGTGTAAAGACCAGAGGGCATTCCAGGTAAACAGTGATCATATCTCCTCCTGATCACACCACCTTATAAAGACTTCCAAACTCCAAGAACCAGCTCTGAAAATAGCAGTTGCTCAAGTTTGAAGTAGTGCTTCCCCCCATCACTCCCAGGTGAGCAGAGCCCAAATTTTCTTCTTTTTTTTTTTTGCATTATTATTTAATGAGTTCCAACAGAGTATCAAAGAGCAATTTACAAGGAAGTAAAGAAAAAATAGACAATATAATTTCTTCTACTAATATATGGTATGTGTGTACACACACACACAACACGATCTGGTAATTTGTTTTTGTACATTTTGAATCCTTCCTGATGTTCTGTGGGGGACATGACAATGTTCTTTTTTGTTTTGCTTTGTATTCCTTTTCTGTTTTTCTTTTTTTTTCTTACTGTTTTTTCAAATAAAAAAAGGAAAGAAAAAATAAAGTTTTGAGTTCCAAGTTCCATCACTACCTCTCCATCTCTCTCCCGGAGACAGTAAGCAATCAATATAAGTTATACAGTGCACTTATGTAAAACATTCCCATATTAATCATGTTCTATAAAAAGACTCAAATAGAAGAAAAATATGGGGAAAAAGCAAAAAAAAAAAAAGTTATTTTTCTGGAGGCAGATATGCTTCATCAGTAGTCCATAAGACTATCTTGGATCACTGTATCGCTGAGAATAGCTAAGCCATTCATAGTTCTTCATAGAAAAATATTGCTATTACTATGTAAAATGTTCTGGATCTGTTCATTTTCACTATGCCATCAGACATGTCTTTCCAGATTTTTCTGAAATCATCCTGCTTGTCATTTCTTATATCATAATAATGTCCCATTATAATCATATACTACAGCTTGTTAACTATTCCCCAAATTATGGGTATCCCTTTGATTTCCAATTCTTAGCCACTACAAAAAGAGCTGCTGTAAATATTTTTCTACAAATAAGTCCTCTCCCCCTTTTTTTGGATTTCTAGCACCTAGCAGTGGTATTGCTGAATCAAAGGATATGCACAGTGTTAAAGCCATTTGGGGATACTTCCAAATTATTTTCCAAAATGGTTGAATCAGCTCACAACTCTACCAACAGTGCACTAGTGTTCCACTTTCCCCACATCTCCAACATCCATCATTTTCCTGCGTAGCTCAGAGTTGTTTTAATATGCATTTCTCTGACCAATAGGAATTTGGAATTTCATTTTTCACGATTATAGATATCTTTCTCTGAAGACTGCTTGTTCATATCCTTTTATCATTATTGAGATGGCTCTTATTTCTATAAATTTAACTCAGTTTTATATATATTTTAAGAAATAGGATCTTTGTCAAGAAAAACATTGTAAAACATTTTTCAGTTTTCTGTTTTCCTTATTATTTTGGTTGCATTAATTTTCTTTGCACAAAAACTTTAATTTTGATTACATCATTTTATTTTTTGTACTTTTTTAAATATTACATTTTGTAACACTCTCTATTATCTTCTTTGGTCCTAAATTCTTCTCTTACCTATAAATCTGACATAAACTATTCTATGCTCTCTTAATTTGCTTATGGTATAAACAATGTATGCATTGTTTCTTTAGGTGTAAACAATGTATGCATTTTGGTACATATGCCCAAATATATCATTATCTTGGTATATGGTATGACATTAGCTTAAACCTAGTTTTCTGTCACACTATTTTTCAGTTTTCCCAGCAGTTTTTGTTCCAAAGCTTTGATCTTTGGATTTATCATGGACTAGATTACTATGATAATTTATTACAATGTAATTTGTGCCTAATCTATTCCAAATTTGTTTCTTCGCTAGTACCAGATTGTTTTCATAATTACTGCTTTATAATACAGTTTGAGATCTGGCATGGCTACGTCTTTTGCATTTTTTCATTGACTGCCTTGATTATCTTAGAGCTTTTGTTCTTTTCTATAATTTTTTGATAGTTTGGTATGATACTAAATAAATAAATTTAAGAATTGCCATTTTTATTATATTAGCTTGGCTACCTATGAGCAAATGATATTTTCCCAATTGTTTAGATCTAGTTTTATTTGTTGAAAAGTGTTTTATAACTGTGTTCATATAGTTCCTGGATTTGTATTGGCAAGTAGACTCCCAAGTATTTTATATCATCTACAATTATTTTAAAATTAATTTCTCTTTTTACCCCTTGCTGCTGGATTTTGTTGGTAATATATAGAAATGCTGATGATTTATATGGGTTTATATTGTATTCTGTAACTCTGGTAAAGTTGTTAATAATTTCAAGTTTTTTAGTTTAGTTGATTCTCTAAGTAAACATCATATCATCTGCTGGAAAAATAAGCAAACAATACAAAAATAGCTATGAACAGAATCTCAAAGAAAAATTCAAAGTGGATACAAGCCCAACAAGAATTCTGGGAAGAAATAGTTTAAAATACACACACACACACGTATAGTTACATATAATAGATAAATACAAAACTGATAGAAGACAAATTGGGGAAAGAAAACAGCTTGGTAAAATAGACAAGAAAAAATACTGAAGAAAATAACTTTTTAAAACATATAATTGGCTAAATGGATCAAAGAGAGATCCTTTAAGAATTATTAGAGTACCTCGAAAGTCATGATTGAAAGAGTCTAGACATCATATTTCAAGAAATTATCAAGGAAAACTGCCCAAATATCTTAGAACAAAAGAGCAAAATAAAAATTAAAAGAATACACCTGAAAGAGACCCCAAAAGAAATACTCCCAGGAATATTATGGCTAAATCTCAGAGGTCCTAGGTCAAGGAGAATATAGAAGGCAGTCAAAAAGAAATGACTAAAAAATTGTCAACCAATTAGGATCACACAAGAGCTATAATAAAGGATCAGAAAGCTTAGAATATGGTATGACAGTATTCCAGAAGGGAAAGAAACCACAATTACAATAAAGAATAATCTACTTAGCAAAACTGAATATAATTCTTTGGGGGAATAAGGAGGAGGGATAGATATTTAATGATATAAGAGGATATTTGAGTATTCCTGATGAAAAAAATTAGAGTTGAATATAAGATCTGACATTAAAACGCAAAACTCAAGAGAATCATAAAAAGGTAAATGTGAAAGAACTTTATTATAATTATTACAGCAATTAGAAGTCTACATAGAAGACAGATGACTCGATTATGATGGGATCATGTAAATTTAAAAAGGGGAAGAGTGAAGAAAAGGGATACACTAGGACAAGGGAGAGAAGAAATGGGAAAAAATAACATTACATAAAAAAGGAATGCAAGGAGGAATTTGAGGGTAAAATGGAGATGGGGGGCAACATGAACCTCACTCTCATGTGAACTGGTTTAAAGAGAAATATATTTCTATATGTATATATAGTATGTATGTATGTATATACACATAATCATAGGATTCTGGTTTTAAAGCAGAAAAGTGCTCTTAGAGACCATCTAAATCTAACTTTTTCACTTTACGGATGAAGTACTAAGGTCCAGAGACTTTATGACTTGGCCAGTTATACAAATACTAAGTAGCAGAGCAAGTATCCAAAATCTAGCCCTTAGATTTCAAATCCAGCATTTTTCCCTACTGTATTACACTACCTCCTATTTCTTGCTCTCCAATTCCATGACTAACATGCTAACTCAAGCCCTCATTATCTCTTGCCTGGACTATTTTGACAATATTCTAATTAAACTCCTAACTTCTAGTAGCTTCTCTTCTTCAACCCACTATAGCTTCCATTATCATCTCACTCAGGCACAAATCTGACCATACTGCTGTCCTGTTTAAGAACTACCATTACTGAGGGGCAAGGCGGAGCCAGGATGGCGGAGTGAAGACACAACTCTCTGTGTCCCCCTCTGACCTTCTCTCAAACCAAAAGCAGATTAAGCCTCTGAACTGATTTTTAAATCAAAGAACCCACAAATATTTGGACTACAAAACATTCCTTGCAGAAAGTATCTTTGAAGAGCTCCATAGTAGGTCTGTTTCAGTCAGACAGGGGATTGGCAGTTTGTGGGGAGACAGGGCAGAAAACCGGGTGGGACTCGGTGTGGCAAATTCTAAACACCTGGGGAGTCTATCTGAGGCTCTCAGGACACTCTGCCCTGATTGCGGGCAGGTGCTTTGGCAGATCTGCCTTTTGTAAAAGGCAGACTATAACCCTCTGCAAACACAAGGACCTAGCCCTAATAGCCCAGCACTGGAAGTTAATTATCTGAATTGCCCCAGGGCAAATTACCACAGCCCCGCCTTCTCTGCTTTAAACAGACCCCAAGCTTTTTAAAAAATGAGTAAGAAACAGAAGAAAGCTCTCACTATAGACAGCTTTTATGGAGAGAAAGAAGGGCAGACCCCAGTACCTGAGGTTCCTATAGGCAAAGCAACTCCAGAGGAAGCCACAAATAAGAGACATGACCTGGTCCCCCTTTCACAAGGCTTTCCTTGGAAGATTGCTTAAGGAATCTCAAAAGAGAGTTAGATGATAAATGGGAAAATGAATTGAGATCAGTGCAAGAAGGATATAATGCCCTCCAAGAGATATGATAAAGACACCAATTCATTGAAAAACAAAATTGGTGAAATGGAAAAAGTATGCAATGAACTAATTGGCCAGTTACAAAAGGAGCTAAAAAAGGGTTAGGGTTAGAAAGAAGAAAATAATACATTAAAAATTAGAAATGAACAAATGCAAATGAATGACTCAATAAGACTTCAAGAATCAGTCAAGGTGGGGGCAGCTAGGTGGCGCAGTGGATAGAGCACCAGCCCTGAAGTCAGGAGGACCTGAGTTCAAATCTGGTCTCAGACACTTAACATTCCCTAGCTGTGTGACCTTGGGCAAGTCACTTAACCCCAATTGCCTCAGCAAAAAAAAAAGAATCAGTCAAGGTGGTAAAATAAGGTTTAAAAGAGGTTAAAAACAAGGTAAAACCTCATGAAGAGACAAAGAAAACTTAATATAACTGAGGGAAAGAAGGGAGGGAGATGAGCATTGTGTAAATCTTACTCTCATCAGATTGGGCTCTAAAAGAGTATATCAGACACATTTGGTTTCACAGAGAAACTTGTTCTTCCTTATAGGGAAGAAGGAGGGAAAGGAGGAAAAGAGAGGGAAGGGCTCTAAAGGGGGGAGGAGGTCATCAAAAGCAAAATACTGGGGAGGGGGAAAGGGAGAAAGGGGAAAGGAAAGGGGAAAACATAACTTGGGTAAATAAGATATCAGGAAATACAGAATTAGTTATTTTAACTGTGAATGTGAATGGGATGAACTCTCCCATAAAGCAGAAGTGGATAGCAGACTGGACTAAAAATCAGAATCCAACAATATGTTGTTTACAAGAAACACATCCCGAGTGAAGGTAAAAGGCTGGAGCTGAATCTATTATGCTTCAGGTAAAAAAAAAAAAAAAAAAAAGCAGGGGTAGCAATCCTGATCTCAGATCAAGTAAAAGCAAAAATAGATCTAATTAAAAGAAATAAGGAAGGAAACTATATTTTATTAAAGGGTATCATAGATAATGTAGCAATATCAATACTAAATATATATGCACCAAGTGCAATAGCATCCAAATTCTTAGAGGAGAAATTAAGAGAGATGCAAGAATAAATAGACAGCAAAACTATACTAGTGGGGGATCTCAACCTTGCTCTCTCAGAATTAGATAAATCAAATCACAAAATAAATAAGAAAGAAACTAGGGAGGTAAACCAATTGTTAGAAAAGTTAGGTATGATAGATCTATGGAGAAAATTGAATGGAGACAGTAGGGAATTTACTTTTTTCTCAGCAGTCCATGGAACTTATACAAAAATTGACCATATGTTGGGGCATAAAAACCTCAAAACCAAATGCAGAAAAGCAGAAATAGTAAATGCATCTTTTTCAGATCATGACGCAACAAAAGTCACATGCAATATAAGGCCAGGAGAAAATAGACCAAAAGTTAATTGGAAATTAAATAATCTAATCCTAAAGAATGAATGGGTGAAAGAGCAAATCATAGACACAATCAATAATTTCATCCAGGAGAATGACAATAATGAGACAACATACCAAAATTTGTGGATATGGTCAAAGCAGTTATAAGGGGTAATTTTATATCTCTAGATGCTTACTTGCATAAAATAGAGAAAGAGAAGGTCAATGAATTGGGCTTACTATTTAAAAAAAAACTAGAAAAAGAACAAATTAAAAACCCTCAATTAAATACCAAATTGGAAATTCTGAAAATAAAAGGGGAGATTAATAAAATTGAAAATAAGAAAACTATTGAACGAATAAATAAAACTGAGTTGGTTTTATAAAAAAAACCCAACAAAATAGATAAATCTCTAGTTAAATTGATTAGAAAAATAAATGAGGAAAATCAAATTGTTAGTCTCAAAAATGATAAAGGAGAAATTAGAGTAATAATTAGGAATTACTTTGCCCAACTTTATGCCAATAAATTTGATAATCTAAATGAAATGGAGGAATATCTACAAAAATATAGATTGCCCAGGTTAACAGAAGAGGATATAAATTATTTAAATAGCCCCATATTAGAAAAAGAAATAGAACAAGCTATTAACCAACTCCCTAAGAAAAAATCTCCAGGGCCAGATGGATTTACATGTGAATTCTACCAAACATTCAAAGAACAATTAATTCCAATACTATGTAAACTATTTGAAAGAATAGGGAAAGATGGTATACTACCAAATTCCTTCTATGATACAGATATGGTGCTGATAGCTAAACCAGATAGAGTGAAAACAGAGAAGGAAAACTATAGACCAATTTCCCTAAGGATTATCTTTGCAAAAATTGTAAATAAGATATTAGCAATGAGATTACTGAAAGTCATTCCCAGGGTAATACATTATTACCAAATTGGATTTATACCAGAAATGCAGGGTTGGTTCAATATTAGGAAAACTATCAGCATAATCAATTATATTAATGGCCAAACTAACAAAAATCATATGATTATCTCAATAGATGAAGAAAAAGCATTCAACAAAATCTAACACCCATTCCTAAAAACACTAGACAGTATAGGAATAAATGAGCTTTTCCTTAAAATGATTAGTAGTATCAACTTAAACCATCAGCAAGCATCATATATAATGGAGATAAACTAGAACCATTCCCAATAAGATCAGGAGTGAAACAAGACTGTCCACTGTCACCATTACTATTTAATACTGTATTAGAAATGTTAGCTTTCGCAGTAAGAGAAGAAAAAAAGATTAAAGGAATTAGAGTAGGTAATGAGGAAACCAAATTATCACTCTGCAGATATGATAACATACTTGGAGAACCCTAGAGAGTCAAGTAAAAAACTACTAGAAACAATTCACAACTTTATTTATTATTATTATTAAAACTTTTTATTTGCAAAACATATGCATGGATAATTTCTCACCATTAACCCTTGCAAAGTTTTCTATTACAATTCCCCTCCCCCCCTAGTCCCCACACCGCCCCTAGATGGCAGGAAGTCTACTACATGTTAATTATGTTAAAATACTTGACAAATCGAATATGTGAATACATATTTTTACAATTATCTTGCTGTGAAAGAAAAATTGAGTCTACAAGAAAAAAAAATCTGAGAAGGGAAACACAATGCAAGCAAACATCAATAGAGATCATGAAAATGTTATGTTGTGGTCCACATTTCATATCCCTCTCTCTGGGTGTATATGGCTTTCTTCACTGAACAACTGGAACTGATTTGAAACATTTCATTGTTGAAGAGAGCCATGTCCTTCAGAATAATTCACAACTTTAGCAAAGTTGCAGGATACAAAATAAATCCACATAAATCAGCAGCATTTTTATATATTACCAACAAAGTTCAGCAGCAAGAGATACAAAAAGAAATTACATTCAAAATAAATGTTGATAGTATAAAATATTTGGGAATTTATCTGCCAAGGAAAAGTCAAGAACTATACAAACTAAACTACATAACACTTTCCACACAAATAAAGTCAGACCTAGTCAACTGGAAAAAACATTAAGTGCTCATGGGTAGGCTGAGCAAATATAATAAAAATGACAATACTACCCAAACTAATTTACTTATTTTGTGCCATACCAATCAAACTCTCAAGAAATTATTTTACAGATCTAGCAAAAATAATAGCAAAGTTCATCTGGAAGAACAAAAGGTCAAGAATTTCAAGGGAATTGATGAAAAAAAATGCTGTTGACGGTGGCCTTGCTGTACCAGATTTAAAACTATATATAAAGAGTGATATTATAAGCATAACCATTCAAAATAACTACCATTACCTCCCTATTACCTCTAGGATAAAATACCCATTTCTCATTTAAAGTCCTCCATAATCTGGTTCCAACAAATCTTTCTAGGCTTACTGCACATGACTTCCCTTTCCACAATCTACATTCTAATTTAGGGCTCAACTCCACACTTTTATCTCCTATCTTTGTACCTCTACAGAGGCTATCTTATGTTCCTAGAGTACTCTCTTTCCAGAACATTGCCCCTCAATTCAATTCAATAAACACTTACCACGTACCCATTATGTTCAAGGTACTGTGCTAAGTATCAAGAATACAAAAAGAAGCAAAAGACAGTACCTGTCCTCAAGGAAGCTGAAACTTAAATGGGAAAGACAACATATAAATACCTACAAAGCAAACTACATACAGGCTAAATAGAAAATGATTAACAGAAGAAAGTGAGTAGAATTAAGAGGAGTTAGAGAAGGCTTCCTATAGAAGGTGGGATTTTAGGAAGCTAGGCAAACAAGTAGGAAGAGTAGAGGAGGGAGAGCAATTTATTCACAGGGAGCACAATCAGGGCAGAGTGTCCTTTTCATGGATCAACCAGGAAACCAGCGTTGCTGAATCAAATGGGAAAAGCAGGGTATAAGACTGGAAAGATAGGAGGGGGCAAGGTAATAAAAGGCTTTAAATACTAAACAAAGCATTTTGTATTTATTCCTGGAGGCAACAGGAAGCCACTGAAGTTTACTGAATAAGGGGTGAGGTGAATAGATGAGAAGATCAGACAAGATTTTTAGGAAAAATACTTTGGTGGCTAAGTGGAGATTGGATAGGATTGGGGAGAGAGACCCACCAGCAGGCTCTTCAGTAATCAAGACATGAGGTAATAAACCTTCACTAGACTAATAGGACTATCGAAGGGGAGAAGGGGCCATATTCAAGAAAAGAGGGTATACTTGAAATTTACTGACCTACTAGTTCCTTTCTTGCAATCGACAAACATGTCCAGGTTTCCCTCATTTTTAAAAAACACTCACCACACTCTACCATCAATCACCTCAAGCTTTCATTCTCATTCTCCTTCCTTTCCAATCATCTAGTAAAATTCTCTAAATGATTCCACTTATTTTCCTTCTCATTTTTTTTCTCACTCTCTTCTAAGCTTAATACAATCTGACTTTCATCTGATATTACCCTTCAACAGAAACTGTACTATTCAAAGCTACTAATAATCTTTAATTGTCAAACTTGATGTCATCTTTTTTGACTACTCTGTAGGGGCACAACACTACTAATCGCCTTTTCTTTCCCAAAGTGGTATCTCCTGATACCACTCTCAGGTTTTTTTTTTTTCCTTCCAGTTTGTTTAAGCACAGGAACCAGAAAAAAACATTAGAGTGAAGATCAATGGAGGAGATTTTTATCATTAGCAAACACTGTAATAGGCATATAGATGAGGCATTTGGGACAAAGGTCACAAGGCTGGCATAGAGGCAGGATATGGTAGTGTCAGAGAACTCCAATTATCCAGACATTATCTGATGCTCTATTTCTCGGCCAAAAGCAGAATGGCAAATAACTTCTTGACTTGCCTTGATTATTTTATACTTGAAAAGGTTGAGAACTCAGAGAAAAACTCTACTGTGGAACTGATTTTTACTTATAGGGGAATAACTAGTTGCTGGGGTGGAACAGATGAGAAACCTGGGGAGAAGTGACCACTCTTTTCTAAATTTGTGGTACAGAAGGAGAGGAAATCCAGGTATAATGTAACATGCACCTAGATTTTGGGAAAGGATAGGCATGGATTCCATGGAAGAAAATGCTACAAGGAAAGTCAACCTAGAAAGGATGGACAATGTTCAAGAAAAAAACTAGTGACAAAGGGAAAATTCCAATGAGGAGGGAAAATATGATTTGTCTGAAGAGATGGCTGTGGATGCACAAGGAAATTAGCATTCACTTAGATTTTTAAAAGAAATTTCTAGAAGATGGAAGTAAGGACAGGTAACAGAAGGTACTTATAAGAATGTGTCACTACCAATCAATTAGCAAGCATCAATTAAGCACTTACTATAAGCCAAGGCACAATCCTGTAAAAACAGCAAGTCTCAAAACTGAAATTGAGGAGTAAAACTAAGGCAATAAAAGGCCACTTTTTTTTTCTTCCTAAGTATATGACTTCCTTAAGGTAGATGCCTATTTGTAGGATTTCTGGGTCAAGAGACACTCATGTAATAATATAATTCATTTGGAGGAACAAAAGGTCAAGAATCTGAAGGGAAATAATGGGGAAAAAAGTGTGGAGAGACGACTTTTAGAACCAGATCTCAAGTCATATTACAAAGCAGTAATCATCAAAACAATCTGGTGCTGATTAAAGGTCAATCAGAGGAACATATCAGATATACAATATATGGACCTAAGAGTAAACAAATCTAGTAGCCTAGTGTTCAATAAACTGAAAGACTCCAGCTGTTAGAATAAGAACTCATTTATTTAGCAAAGAATTCTGGGAAAACTGGAAAACAGAAAAATTAGGTTTAGTTCAACACTTGACACCATAAAAACTCCAAATGGAAACATGACTTAGATATAGAAGGCTGCATCACAAATTAGAAGCAAGGAAGAAATTGTCTTTGCAATTATGGATAGAAGAGTCTTAAGAATTTATCACACATTGCATTGTATTTGTCTTTGAATCTTGCTTATATAATGTTCTGTTGATGACAACAGCTGATATTTACGTAGTGCTTAAAGTTTTTTTGTTTTTGTTTTTTTTTTGCTGTGGCAATTGGGGTTAAGTGACTTGCTCAGAGTCACACACCTAGGAAGTGTCTGAGGCCAGATTTGACCTCAGGTCTTCCTGACTTCAAGGTTGGTGCTCTATCCACTGTGCCACCTAGATGTCCCATGCTTAAGGTTTGCTAAGTGTTTTAGATATTAATTTACTGAGTCTCATAAAAATCCTCTATAATAGTAGCTAATACTATCCTGTTTTATAGATGAAGAAACTGAGGGTTAGAGATTTTAAATGACTCATCCAAGATCACACTACTATTTACTTTCCTAGTTTTTAATCAATATGAAAGAATTTTAATGGTTATAGATCTATAGTTTGGTTTGAAATCTGCTAATGTTTTGCTTCATTCCCAATCTCCTCCCCTCCTTCCCCTCTCAGAGTCTAGGTCTTTTGCTCTTCCAAAAGAATTCTGCTATGGATTTTTCTATTTCTAAAATAACCTACTGGCAGTTTGACTGGTTTAGCAATACACATTTCTAAACTCCCAAGTGCTTTACACCCCACCAACTCACACAATGAAGACAAAGTGTTCTTAATCTTAAATATTCATTTCTGTTTGTCTGATAACTGATTTAGACTTGAAACTTTACAGATCACCATATCCTTTCATCTTACAGATGAGAAAACTGATTCTCAAAGATGAAGTGATCTGGCCAAAGTCATACAAACAGTAAACAGTAGAATATGGTGTAGTGAAAAGAATACTGAATTTGAAATTAAAGGAGCTATCTGGATTTGAATACTGACTGTTGCTTACTCTTAGTGTGGCCTTGGACAACCCCTCTGAGCCTGTTTCATCATGTACAAAATGAGATGGCTAAACTGAAGAACATCTGAAGTCCCTTTTGGCTTTCAATTTATAATGTAGTATTTGTTTTTTTAAATCTCCCCCCGCCTTTTTAAAAACTACTATCAAAGCTTTTTATTTTAAAAACATATGCATGGCTATGAATGTAATAAGAAACATTAATATGAAGAATTCAAAGGAGCATGGGAAGACCCTTATTAACTGATGCAGAATGAAGTAAATTGAAAGAGGATGATATAAATAATAACTATAATAATAAGTAAAAAATTACCAAAACAAAACAACAAAAACAACAACAACAACAACAACAACAACAAAACCATATGCATGGATAATTTTTCAACACTGATCCTTGCATAGCCTCGTGTTCCAAAATTTCCCCTCCTTCCCCGGGCCCCTTTCCCCTAGATGGTAAGTAATCCAATATATGTTAAACATGTTAAAATACATGTTAAATCCAACATATGTAAACATATTTATACAATTATCTTGCTGCACAAGAAAGATCAGATCAAAAAGGAAAGAAAATGAATAAGAAAATAAAATGCAAACAAACAACAATAAAAATAGAGGATTTTATGTTGTGATCTACACTCAGTTCCCATAGTCCTATGTGGGTGTAGAAGGCTCTCTTCACAAGATCACTGGAACTGGCCTGAATCATCAGAATTGATTGTCATATAGTCTTATTCTTTCCACACATAACGATCTCCTGGTTCTGCTCATTTCACTCAGCATCAGTTCCTGCAAGTCTCTCCAGGCCTCTCTGAAATCATCCTGCTGGTCATTTCTTACAGAATAATAATATTCCATAACATTCATATACCATAATTTATTCAGCCATTCTCCAATTGATGGGCATCCATTCAGTTTCCAGTTTCTAGCCACTACAAAAAGGGCTGCCACAAACATTTTTACACATGTGGATCCCTTTCTTTCCTTTAAGATCTCTTTGGGATATAAGCCCAGTAGAAACACAGCTGGGTCAAAGGGTATGCACAATTTGATAATTTTTTGAGTATAGCTCCAAATTGCTCTCTAGAATGGATAAATCCGTTCACAGTTCCACCAACAATGTATCAGTGTCCCAGTTTTCCCACATCCCCTCCAACAGTTATCATTATCATTTCTTGTCATTTTAGCCAATCTGACAGGTGTGTAGTGGTACCTCAGAGTTGTCTTAATTTGCATTTCTCTGATCAATAGTGATTTGGAGCACCTTTTCATGTGACTAGAAATAGTTTCAATTTCGTCTGAAAATTGTCTCTTCATATCTTTTAACCATTTATCAATTGGAGAATGGCTTGAATTCTTATATATTTGAGTCAATTCTCTATATATTTAGAAATGAGGCCTTTGTCAGAACTCTTAAATGTAAAAATGTTTTCCCAAATTATAATGCAATATTCTGAGCCCAGGCTAATTCAGGTTCAGGTTTATATCATCTCTACTACTTCATTCATTCCTCAATTTATTTATTGAATTACACATGTTTGATTTGCAATGTTTAAAGAGACCCAATAAAACATGAGATCTTACTCTCCAAACTTTTATAATCAAACAGAGGATATAAAGATGAGTCACTACATCATAGGTTGAATGCTAGGTACCATAACAGCAGTATTTACCAAATGCTACAAAGAAGAACAAATATAAATAAAAAACATAGCAGCTCTTTTTTGTAGTGGCAAAGTAGGAACAACATCAACTAGTTAATGGCTGAACAAATTATGGTATATCAATGTAATGGAATGCTATTATGCTGTATGAAATGATGAAAGGGTTTCAGAGAAACAAAAAATTAACAGGTGCAGAGTGAAATTAGCAGACTTCAGAAATACAAAAACATCATAAAGAAAAAAAATGTGGAAAGACCAATGCAAAGAAATAATAAACATGACACCTACTTCTAGAGAGAGTTGATGAATTCAAGGTCCAGAATGAAATACATATTTTTTTGGACAAGGCCAATGTCTTGTTTGACTAGACATAGTGGTTACAAGGGACTGTTGCTGTTAGACTAGGAGAGATGGGAAGGAATACAATAAATTTTTAATTAAAAATATAATTTAAAATGTTTAAATGACATGGCGATTTGAGGAAGAAATAACAGTTTAATACAGTGGGAGAGATTAGAGAAAGTTCATAAAGAAGTTACCATCTAATAGCAAACTTGGGGAGATGGTAGACAGAAGCAAAACATCAAGGAGTGAAAGGGCAAAAGGAGATAAGAGGACAAACATTAGTTAACTATGAATGTGAATGTAATGAATTCTCTCTCCCATAAAATGAAAGCAGATAGCAGAGTCAAAAACAAGAATCCTATAATATGCTGTTTATAAGAAATACATTTGAAGCAGAGAGACACAAGAGTAAAGGTATGAGGCTGGATCTGAATCTACTGTTCTTCAAATGAAGTTAAAAAAAAAAAAGCAAAGGTGGCACTGATAAATCTCAGACAAAACAAAAATAATAATAAATAGATCTAATTAAAAGAGATAAGGAAGGAAACTACATCTTGCTAAAAGGTACAATATGCAATGAAATAATATCAATACTATATACACGCACACACATACACACAAACACATAAATATATATATGCACCAAGTGGTATAGAATCCAAATTCTTAAACGAAACTAAACAGTTACAGATTTATGACCAAACTAGAGATAGAAAACATTATAAAATGTAAAATAGATAATTTTAATTACACTAAATTAAAAAGCTCTTGCACAAACAAAACTAAAAAGGAAAAAGTTAGGAATCAATATTAACAGCAAGTGTCTCTGATAAAGGCTTCATTTCTTAAATGTATAGAGAACTGAGTCAAATTCATAAGAATCCAAGTCATTCCCCAATTGATAAATTGTCAAAGATATGAAGAGGCAGTTTTCAAATGAAGAAACCAAAAATATATAAAGAAGTGCTCTAAATCAAAGCTTCTTAAACCATGGGCCATGACCCCATATGGAATCTTGTATCTGAATATAGGGGTCACCAAAAAATCGGCAATAGTAAAAGATATCAAATATTTCAACAATATCTAATTCTCTATGTATAAAAAACTCACATCCATCTCATCAGTATACAAATTCACTTTCATCTTTAACACATTATGTATATACAAAAAAAAGTTATACTATATACCAAGATAAGATCTAAATGGGTTCATGATCTAGATATAAAGAGTGATATTGTAAGCAGATTAGAGGAAGATAGGATAATTTACCTCTCAGACTTGTGAAGATGGAATAAATTTATGTCCAAAGAAGATCTGGAACTCTTAACTGAACACCAGATAGATAATTTTGATTATATTAAGTTAAAAAGTTTCTGTACAAACAAAACTAATGAAGACAAGATTAGGAGGGAAGCATCAAATTGGGAAATCTTCACATTTAAGGGTTCAGATAAAGGCCTCATTTCTAAAATATATAAAGAACTGTCATATTTATAAGAATTCAAGCCATTCTCCAATTAATAAATGGTCAAAGAATATGAACAGACAATTTTCAGATGATGAAATTAAAACCATTTCTAGTCATATGAAAAGTTGCTCCAAATCACTATTGATCAGAGAAATGCAAATTAAGACAACTCTGAGGTACCACTACACACCTGTCAGATTAGCTAAAATGACAGGAAAAGATAATGCTGAATGTTGGAGGGGTTGTGGGAAAACTGGGACACTGATACATTGTTGGTGGAACTGTGAACGGATCCAACTATTCTGGAGAGCAATTTGGAACTATGCTCAAAAAGTTATCAAACTGTGCATACCCTTTGACCCAGCAGCATTTCTATTGGGCTTATATCCCAAGGAAATCATAAAGGAAGGAAAGGGCCCCACATGTGCAAGAATGTTTGTGGAAGCCCTTTTTGTAGTGGCTAGAAACTGGAAACTGAATGGATGCCCATCAATTGGAGAATGGCTGAATAAATTATGGTATATGAATGTTATGGAATATTATTGTTCTGTAAGAAATGACCAGCAGGACGATTTCAGAGAGGCCTGGAGAGACTTACATGATCTGATGCTGAGTGAAATGAGCAGAACCAGGAGATCAGTATACACAGCAACAACAATACTGTATGACGACCAATTCTGATGGACATGGATCTCTTCAACAATGAAATGTTTCAGGCCACTTCCAATTGTTCACAGAAGAAAGCCATATACATCCAGAGAGAGGGATGTGAAATGTGGACCAAACATAACATTTTCATGCTCTCGATTGATGTTTGCTTTCATTGTGTTTCTTTTCTCTGATTTTTTTTTCTTGTAGATACGATTTTTCTTGCACAACAATAAGTGTGGAAATATGAATACATATATTCGATCTGTCAAGTATTTTTTAACATAATTAACATGTAGTGGACTTCCTGCCATCTAGGGGAGGGGAGAGGACTGGGGGCAAAATTTGTAACAGAAAGCTTTCTAAGGGTCAGTGTTGCAGAATTGCCCATACATATGTTATGCAAATAAAAAGCCTTAATAAAAAAAATAATAAAAAATTTAACAAGTTATTATCTGAACTGGACCTTGAAAAATAGGCAAGCTTTAACAAAGTCAGCAATAGTGGTGGGAGTAGAAAAGAGGCCATTCCACAAATCAGGATGAGAGAAATTGTACAGATTTAATAAAGCATTGACTGTATAAGGAACAAGTATTTCAGTTTAACATTGAATAGGTCCCGAAGGACCAGTAAGGGTGCATGGAAGACTACAGGTAAAAATTGGTACCAGGTTTTGCCCCTCTCCACCCTCTGTCCCCCCCCTTCCCTGCCTACGTGCAGTTTTTCTGTCAATTTCCTTTCCCCTCCTGGTAGACAATGAACTTCTATACTTGTCAGAAACCCAGAATATTCTCTTCACACTATTAGAACCACTCCCCCTTTCCCAAAAGTGTTTGGCTGTTCTAATGGAACAGAAACTCTTATTCATACTAAGGACTCTCAGTCTTGCCACTGATCCTGTAATATATCCATTAGGCCTTTCCTTATGTCCCATAAACAAATGCTACTCAGTGATGTTTTTCCCAATTAGAGTATAAATACCAAGAACAAAGATTATCTTCTTTTTCTAATTGTATTCACTCCTAGAACTTAGCACAATAAGTAACAAAATGCTTTTTTATTCATTTCATTTAGGAAAATTCAGAAAGATGAAGCTAGAAAGATGCAGCAAGAAGACCATTGAATGAAATCCAGCCTAAGAAGTAAGGCAATAGAAGCCACTGAATGTTTTTGAAAAGGAGAGTGACATAAAAGTACAGATTAACAGCTGGAAGAAAACTTAAGTGATCATCAAGTGTAAAGCCCTCAGTTTAAAGACAAGGAAACTGACAAATGATTTTTAGAAAAGGTAGAATTTCAAACGTAGGCCCGGTGCTCTCACTCACAGCTTTCCATTAAAAATTAATCTGGTAAAGACCTCATTTCTAAAATATATAGAAAATTGACTCAAAATTTTAAGAATACAAGTCATTCTCCAATTGAAAAGTGGTCAAAGGATACGAACAGACAATTTTTAGATGAAGAAATTAAAAAACATTTGTAGCCATATGAAAAAATGCTCTAAATCCAATTTGGAACTATGCTCAAAAAAGTTATCAAACTGTGCATACCCTTTGACCCAGCAGCATTTCTATTGGGCTTATATCCCAAAGAAATCATAAAGGAGGGAAAGGGCCCCATGTGCAAGAATGTTTGTGGCAGCCCTTTTTGTAGTGGCTAGAAACTGGAAACTGAATGGATGCCCATCAATTGGAGAATGGCTGAATAAATTATGGTATATGAATATTATTGTTCTGTAAGAAACGACCAGCAGGACAATTTCAGAGAAGCCTGGAGAGACTTGCATGAACTGATGCTGAGTGAAATGAGCAGAACTAGGAGATCATTATACACAACAACAACAATACTATATGATGATCAACTCTGATGGACATGGCTCTCTTCAACAATGAAATGTTTCAAACCCCTTCTAATTGTTCACAGAAGAAAGCCATATACACCCAGAGAGAGGAATGTAAAATGTGAACCAAACATAACATTTTCATGCTCTCTCTTGATGTTTGCTTGCATTGTGTTTCCTTTATCTGATTTTTCTTTCTTGTAGATAAGATTTTTCTTGCACAACAATGGTAAGTGTGGAAATATGTATACATATATTCAATTTACCAATATTTTAACATAATTAACATGTAGTGGATATCCTGCCATCTAGGGGAGGGGTGGGAAGTTGGGGGGAAAAATTTGTAACAGAAAGCTTTGTAAGTGTTAATGTTGAAGAATTACCCATACATATGTTTTGCAAATTAAAAAAATAAAAAGAAAAAATGCTCTAAATCATTATTGATGAGCAAAATCCAAATTAATATAACTCTGAGGTACCACTACACATCTCTTGATTAGCTAAAATGACAGGAAAACACAATGGTAAATGTTGGAGGGGATGGGGGAAAACTAGGACACTTGGTAAAATTCTGAACTTATCCAACCATTTTGGAGAGCAATTTGGAACTATGTCCAAAGGGCTATCAAACTTTGCATACCCTTTGATCCAGCAGTGTTTTTACTGGGTTTATACCCCAAAGAGATCATAAAAAAGGAAAAAGGAGCCACATGTGCAAAAATGTAACAGCTCTTTTTGTAGTGACAAGGAACTGGAAACTGAGTGAATGCTCATCAGTTGAAGAATGGCTGAATAAATTATGGTATATGAATGTTATAGAATATTATTGTTCTATCAGGAATGATCAGAGGATGATTTCAGAGGCCTGGAGAGCCTTACATGAACTGATGTTAAGCAAAGTGAATAGAAAAAGGAGATTATATACAGCAACAGCAAGATTATACGATGAACAATTCTGATGGATATGCCTCTTTTTCAACAATGAGATGATTCAGGCCAATTCCAATATACCTGTGATAAAGCCATCTGCATCCACAAAGACAACCATGAGCACTAAATGGGAATATCAACATAGTACTTTCACCTTTTTGTTTGCTTTTTGTTTTCTTTCTCATTTATTTTTCTTTTTTGATTTGATTCTTCCTGTGCAGAATGATTGTGGAAATATGTATAGAAAAATTGCACGTGTTTAAAATATTGGATTACCTGCTGTCTAAAGGAGGAGTTGGGGAGAAGAGAGAGAGAAAAAATTTGAACAAGGTTCTGCAAGGGTGAATGTTGAAAACTATTTCTGCATATCTTGAAAATAAAGGGGCAGCTAGGTGGCACAGTGGATAGAGCACCAGCCCTGTAGTCAGAAGGACCTGAGTTCAAATCTGCCCTCAGACACTTAACACTTCCTAGCTATGTGACCCTGGGCAAGTCACTTAACCCCAATTGCCTCAGGAAAGGAAGAAAGAAAAGAAAAAGCTATTATTAAAAAAAAAAAATTTAATCCAGCCATGGTATGAAGGGTGCTAAAACAAGGCACAGGTATTAGCTGATGAAGGTTTCTTTTTTTGTTATTCTGATCTTGATAAACATCAACCTAAAGAAGCATGTCCATTTACAGAGAAAATAAAATGAGGTTTACACCTGAAACTACAAATCTCTATTGTATATAGCTTTCATTTTTAAAAAAAAGAATAAAAAACTTAATTATGTCATTTTCAAAGTTATATTACTTCTCTGTCTCAGCTGATAAGTTTAGAAAAAGTGTGATTTGAAGGTTTGACATTTTGCATTCTAAACAGAAGGGGTTGGGGAAGAACAGAAGCTGAACTAGTAATATTGTTTGAATTCATCCATGCATTTATTAAATACCTACTATATATGTGCCAGGAAGGCTCTGGGGAGACA
Source organism: Myrmecobius fasciatus (assembly GCA_023553655.1). Classification (NCBI taxonomy): domain Eukaryota; kingdom Metazoa; phylum Chordata; class Mammalia; order Dasyuromorphia; family Myrmecobiidae; genus Myrmecobius; species Myrmecobius fasciatus. The sequence goes on along the minus strand of JAJPUD010001647.1, from coordinate 380,035 downwards.
AAGCAAAACCAAAAGATTCTTGAAACTCAGAGTTTATATTCCATTTAAAATTATTATAGAAAGTCAAATATAAAAGACATACAAAGTAATTTTCCAGAAGGAAGGGCACTAACAACTAGGAAGCTTCTCCTTTAAAAGGAGATATTTGATCTTAACTGAGAATGAAGTAGAGGGAGCACATTCCAGGCATGGGGGACAGAAAGCTTGAGCAAAGGGCACAAAGATAGGAAATAGAACAGTTTGTCCAGGGAAAAGCAGGCAAGCCTGTTTGGCTAGAACACTGCACGAAGGAAAGTACCATGAAATCAGCTTTTAAAAGGTAGTCTGAAGTTAAGGTAGAAAAGATTTTGAAAGCCAAATTTGTATTTTATCTTAAGCAGCAATAGGAAACCACTGAAGCCACCAGAGCAGGGAAAATCAGAGAGTCAGATATATGCTATACAAATATCAATTTGGCAGATATATAAAGGATGGTTTGGAGAAGGGTAGAGAGATGAGAAATTGAGAACCTTTGGGATGACTATGAAACTCAGTCCAGATGAGACGTGATGAGGGCATAAACAAGGAACGTGACTGTGAGTGGGGAGAAGTGAATTGACACAAGATATATTATGGTGGCAGAATCTACCAGATTTGGCAAAGACGATGAAGTGTAAGAGTAAAAGTAGAGGATGACAGCACAAAAGGTTGGAGAGGGGAAAAAAACAAGGAATTAAAAAAAAGATTAGGTAATTAATCCCAATCAGGTTTTTTCCTGGAGAACTGGCAAAATTCAGTCTAGAAAGCTAAAGATAACCATATTTCAACAGAAGTTTTAAAAAAAGCAAAAATCTTGACCCTTAATATTATAAAAGATGCAATTTTAAAAACGAATCTTGTAAACCTTGGGGGATTTGATGTTATTTCTTAAAAAATGTCTGGGGGGAGGAAGAGTCAGAATAGGGGAGGTGAGCAGAATTACAGAAAATCTACACCACTTGAAAATACAAGCTCTTTTTAAAGTATCTGAATAAAAACCTTGTTGGATAGCTTCTTTATCATGTCAAAAGATTCTGGGAGTCTCATTTTCCTTGGCAAAAAGGTCAGAGTTAACACAAAAAAGGTAACTTCCATCCCACTGAACTATGAGTCCAAGAACAGAATTATTCTTTCCTTTCATGACAAGAAATGAGATTTTTTTAAATAGAAACAGTATGTTTTACCCCATTACATGTAAAGATAATTTTTAACATTCATTTTTTTTTTAATTTTGAGTTCCAAATTTTCTCCCTCTCCCCATACCCTTTGCCTAAGACAGTAAGAAATTTGATATAGGTTACATATGTAATATCATGTAAAACATATTTCCATATTATTCATGTTGTAAAAGAACCACAAAAAAAATAAAGTGAAAATAGTATGCTTTAATCTGCATTCAGATGCCATCAGTTCTTTGGATGTGGATAGCAAAATGAGAGATCTTAAATGTATAGTCAACTCTGGCAAAGAACAAGAATGAAAACTTAAAATAGATTTTGGTATCTTGGAAAGCAATTTGTAACTATATCCCACAGGTCATTAACCTGTGATCTTTACTCCTTTAACCTAACAAATTGTTATTAGGGAGAGAAAATGAGAAAGTACCCATGTTATAAAAATATCCATTACAGTACTTTTTACTGTAGCACAGTAGTGGAAATAAAGGAAACTGGAGAACTGCTATTGGTATGTAGTTTAGTTCGTATAGTTTCTGACTTTTCCTTGGCAGATAGATTCCCAAATATTTTATCCTATCATCCATTATTTGGAATGGAATTTCTTTTTGTATCTCTTGTTGCTGAATTTTGTTGGTTAATATATAAAAATGCTGATGATTTATGTGGATTAATTTTGAATCCTGCCACTTTGCTAAAGTTGTGAATTGTTTCTAGTAGTTTTTTAGTTGAGTCTCTAGGGTTCTCTAAGTATACCATCATGTCATCTGCAAAGAGTGATAATTTGGTTTCTTCATTACCTACTCTAATTCCTTTTATCTCTTTTTCTCTTATTGCTAAAGCTAACATTTCTAATACAATATTAAATAGTAATAGTGACAGTGGGCAGCCTTGTTTCACTCCTGATCTTATTGGGAATGGTTTTAGTTTGTCTCCATTACATATGATGCTTGCTGATGGTTTTAAATAGATGCTACTGATCATTTTAAGGAAAAGCCCATTTATTCCTATGCTCTCTAGTGTTTTTAATAGGAAGGGGTGTTGGATTTTATCAAATGCTTTTTCTATATCTATTGAGATAATCATATGGTTTTTGATAGTTTGGTTATTAATATAATTAATTATGCTGATAGTTTTCCTAATATTGAAACAGCCCTGCATCCCTGGTATAAATCCTACTTGGTCATAGTGTACTATCCTGGGGATGACTTTCTGTAATCTCATTGCAATCTTATTTAAAATTTTTGCATCAATATTCATTAGGGAAATTGGTCTATAGTTTTCTTTCTCTGTTTTCACCCTACCTGGTTTAGCTATCAGCACCATATCGGTCTCATAGAAGGAATTTGGCATTATACCTTCTGTCCCTATTTTCTCAAATAGTTTATATAGTATTGGAATTAATTGTTCTTTGAATGTTTGGTAGAATTCACATGTAAATCCATCTGGCCCTGGAGACTTTTTCTTAGGGAGTTGGTTAATAGCTTGTTCTATTTCTTTTTCTAATATGGGGCTATTTAAATAGTTTATATCCTCTTCTGTTAACCTGGGCAATCTATATTTTTGTAGATATTCCTCCATTTCATTTAGATTATCAAACTTACTGGCATAAAGTTGGGCAAAGTAACTCCTAATTATTGCTCTGATTTCCTTTTCATTGGAGGAAAGTTCTCCCTTATCATTCTTGAGACTAACAATTTGATTTTCCTCTTTCCTTTTTCTTATCAAATTAACTAAAGGCTTATCTATTTTGTTGGTTTTTTCGTAGAACCAACTCTTAGTTTTATTTATTAATTCAATAGTTTTCTTATTTTCAATTTTATTAATTTCTCCTTTTATTTTTAGAATTTCCAATTTGGAAAAGGCCCCACATGTGCAAGAATGTTTGTGGCAGCCCTTTTTGTAGTGGCTAGAAACTGGAAATTGAATAGATGCCCTTCAATTGGAGAATGGCTGAATAAATTATGGTATATGAATGTTATGGAATATTATTGTTCTGTAAGAAATGACCAGCAAGATGATTTCAGAGAGGCCTGGAGAGACTTACATGAACTGATGCTGAGTGAAATGAGCAGAACCAGGAGATCATTATACACGGCAACAACAGTACTATATGACGAT
>JAJPUD010001647.1:349985-371721 GCA_023553655.1 Myrmecobius fasciatus | reverse complement strand
CGTTGATGTTTTCTTTCTCTATTTTATGCAAGTAAGCATCTAGAGATATAAAATTGCCCCTTATAACCGCTTTGGCCGTATCCCACAAATTTTGGTATGTTGTCTCATTATTGTCATTCTCCTGGATGAAATTATTGATTGTGCCTATGATTTGTTCTTTCACTCATTCATTCTTCAGGATTAGATTATTTAATTTCCAATGAACTTCTGGCCTATTTTCTCCTGGCCTTATACTGCATGTGATTTTTATTGCATCATGATCTGAAAAAGATGCATTTCCTATTTCTGCCTTTCTGCATTTGATTTTGAGGTTTTTATGCCCTAACACATGGTCAATTTTTGTATAGGTTCCATGGACTGCTGAGAAAAAAGTAAACTCCCTACTGTCTCCATTCAATTTTCTCCATAGATCTATCATACCTAACTTTTCTAACAATTGGTTTACCTCCCTAGTTTCTTTCTTGTTTATTTTGTGGTTTGATTTATCTAATTCTGAGAGAGCAAGGTGGAGATCCCTTACTAGTATAGTTTGGCTATCTATTTCTTCTTGCATCTCTCTTAAATTTCTCCCCTAGGAATTTGGATGCTATTGCACTTGGTGCATATATATTTAGTATTGATATTGCTACATTATCTATGGTACCCTTTAATAAAATATAGTTTCCTTCCTTATCTCTTTTGATTAGATCTATCTTGGCTTTTACTTGATCTGAGATAAGGATTGCTACCCATGCTTTTTTTTGTTCACCTGAAGCATAATAGCTTCTGCTCCAGCCTTTTACCTTCATCCTATATGTGTCACTATGTTTTAGATGTGTTTCTTGTAGACAACATATTGTGGGATTCTGGTTTTTAATCCACTCTATCTGCTTCCACTTTATGGGAGAGTTCATCCCATTCACATTAACAGTTAGAATAACTAATTCTTTATTTCCTGCCATCTTATTTACCCAAGTTATGTTTTTCCTTTTCTATCCCCTTTCTCCCTTCCCCCCTCCTCAGTACTTTGCTTTTGATGACCCCCTTCCCCAAACAAGACTCCACCCTTTAGATCCCCTCCCCCTGTTTTTACTCCTTTCCCCTGATTCTTCTATTTTCCCTTCTATTAGTTTATCCCTTTCTTTTCCTTTCTCTCCCACTTCCCTCTAGCAACAGACAAGTTTCTATGTGAAATCAAGTGTCTGAGATACACTTTTAGAGCCCAACCTGATGAGAGTAAGATTTACACAATGCTCATCTCCCTCCCCTCTTTCTCTCAATTATATTAGGTTTTCTTTACCTCTTCAAGAGATTTTACCTTGTTTTTACCTCCTTTTTTTAGATCTTATTTTACCACTTTTTCCCTCTTTTCCCCAGTATGACAACTTTTCCCTCTCTAGTTTTCTTTTTCATATTATCAAAGTAATATCTAGTTAATTATACTCCCAAACTTTAAGTATCCCCATAGTAGAAATAAAGTTCTCAAGAGTCCTTTCCTTTTTACCTTTTTATACTTCTATTGAGTTCTGTGTTTGGATGTCGAATTTTTTGTTCAGATCTGGTCTTTTCATTAGAAATAGGTGAAATTCACCTATATCATTGAATGACCATCTTCTTCCCTGGAGGATAATGCTCATTCTAGCTGGATAGGTTATTCTTGGCTGTAATCCAAGTTCCTTTGCCTTTCGACTGCTATTGGTATGTAGATGCTAAATGTAATCATGCTATAAAAAAATGATGGAAGAATATAGCCAGAAAAAACTGGCAAGACTTGTGTGAAGTGAGGAAAACCAAGGATATAGTTACAACATAGTAAAGAAAAAAAACTGTGAAAGACTTAAAAACTCTGATCAATGTAACAATTAACCATGACTCCAGAGAACTAAGAACAAGCACACTTCATGTAGTAGTGCAGAAAAAGACATACCTTTTCAGATATGGTCAATATGTGAACCTATACTTTGCATGACTATGGATTAATATGACTAAAAAGATTACAAGAAGTTTTTGTTTTTGTTTTAATTTAGGGAAAGTTAGTAGTAGCAGAAAGCTAGTTATAGTGATTTTTTTTTTTTTTTTGGCTGAGGCAATTGGGATTAAGTGATTTGCCCAGGGTAACATAGCTAGGAAGTGTCAAGTGTCTGAGGCCACCTTTGAACTCACGTCCTCCTGACTTCAAGGCTGGTACTCTCCACTTCACTACCTAGCTGCCCCTAGTTATAGTGATTTGATTAAAAAGGAACAGCAGCAACCAACAGAAGGAAGAAGTATGCAATCAATGACTGTCAAATGTATAGTTTTGATTGAATCTAGGCACCAGAAGGTAGAATCCAAAGAATTAGGCAGGAAACAGCTGAGAATGGAAATTTGGCTTAGATAAGTCATTTGGGAGTAATGCTACAAGGAAAAATAGTGTAAAAAAGTTTTTTATAGAAAAGGAAAAATGATGTACCACCCTGCCACCTAGCCAAGTCCAATCTGTCTTTAAGACCCGGTTCAAGTTTCATCCTCTCTAGGTAATGTCTGAATTAGATGGTAGAGTAGGTAGCACACTGAGTGAAATGCTAGATTCAACAGTCAAGAAGACATATTCAAATTCAGTCTCAGACAATTTTAAGTGGATAAGTCATCATGCTTCCCCAGTTTTCTCATCTGTAAAATAGCATCTATTTCCTAGGGTTATTGTGAAGAAAAAATGAGATATTAAGTACTTTGCAAACCTTAAGGTACTATGTAAATGATAGTGATTGTTATTATCTCTGAGGGTCCTTCCAACTCTATGATTCCATGATCTCTTGCTATTCCAGCATGAAATACTTGCTTTAGATTAGGGGGAGTAAGACTAAACATTAAACACACTAAACACTCTATATATTCAAACTCATTGATGGTAGGAAAGCTAAGAACCCTCTGGGTAATGAGTAAAAATAAAGTGAATTACTGAACTTCACCATAAAACTTGAGTACAGCAAGTCAATCAGGTCAGCAAGCATTTACTGAGTATCTTCTGGCAGATATTGTAATAGGAACATAAACAAAGACAAAAACCCATCCTGTCATCAAGGATCTCACAGTCTTAACAGTAGAGATGACATGCAAACAAACAGGTACAAACAAGATATAGAAAAATGGTAGATAATCTCAGAGGGAAAGCTTTAGCATTAAAGAGACAGGGAAAGTTTTCTTGTATAAAGTGGGGTTTTAATTGAAACATGAAGGAAGCCAGAAGGTAGAAATAAGGAGAAAGAGAATAGCAGGCAAACATCACAAAATAATTGAGTTGTTGTATGTTTGTTTCTATCATTATTCCTCTTTACTGAAATGAATTTTATGTATTAAAATGGAATATGCAAAGCAAAGTATTTAAAACTAATTTAAACTATTTTGGTTGTGAGCCAATTTGGCCTTCAATCTCAAATGAACCTATAAGACAAAAATCCATTTCATCCATACCTTGGAGTTTTACATGGAGTCTACAGAACCCTTTCTATGGTACAAAGGAGCTACACTGGACATATTTTCTTCTTGCCTTTATTTGGTTAGAAAACACATTAAAGATAAACTAAACATGTCCTACAAAAATTAGTACTTTCTACTTTCTATGGGCCTATCATTTGACTTTTGGAAAGAAAAAAATCAATGCCTTCTTTACTGAGTAGAAAAACCATGCTCCATGCTGGCAAAAAGCTGCCTATACTGATCAATGTAACGATTAACCATGACTCCAGAGAACTAAGAACAAGCACACTTCATGTAGTAGTGCAGAAAAAGACATACCTTTTCCAGATATGGTCAATATGTGAATCTATACTTTGCATGACTATGGATTAGCATGACTAAAGGATTACAAGATTTTATTTTATTTTTTTAACTTAGGGAAAGTTAGTAATAGCAGAAAGCTAGTTATAGTGATATAGCTAACCACATGCCAGTTAGTTTATTAGCTGATAAAAGCTCCTTTAAATACAGCACAAAATTCACTAAAATCCATTTTCAAAGCACCAATCCATTAAGAAAATTGTGGTAAATGACACTCTTGAAAACAACAAATATAACCTGGAGCTAAGGGTCTCTCCCAAATAGTTACAGCCTTCTGCATTTAGAGCAAGAGTGCCCAACTTCTCAAAACCCTACCTGTTAAGACTTCCAATACAGTTTTTATGGCCCCAACATCCTGATTACATATAGAGTTTACCAGAATTAGTATACCTTCACATGCTCTAAAGCAGTGGTCCTCAAATTTTCTGATTGAGAATATCAGTAAAAAAAAAAAAAAAATTAACTTGAACCACACTATAAATTATATGTACATGTTCTACTTTATTATAAAACTTATACAAAAAGATTAATTTTTAAAAGAATAAATTATAACAAATACTTTTTGACCCTAACACCAATAGGGAGCCGCAAGAGTTTTCTGAGTAGGAGAACGACATGGATCAACCTGACTTTTAGAAAACTCACTTCAGCAGCTGTGTGGAGCCTGAACTGAAGTCTGGGAGAAACTTGAAACAGGAAGAACAATTTGGTGACTACTTCAATAGTCCAGGAAAGAAGTGATAAAGGCTGGAAATAAGCTTAAAAAGTGGCTATTATAAGTATAAGAAAATGGTTGTGGAGGTAGAAACAATATTTGGCAATTGGATATGTAAAATAGGGATAATAATAGCTTCTACCTCACTGGGTTGTTATGAAGGTGAAATGAGATATTTATAAATCATTATACAAATGCTAGCTATCCTTTTTACTGTTGTTATTTAGTATAAATGATAGTTAACTTGAGGATTGTTTTCCGTCCCAGAACAGATGCAGGCATCCGCAGCCACAAGGTGATCTGGGATGTAGCCTAAGTAATAACAGTAATGAAGGTTCTCCACATATCAAAGAGGAGGAGAGACTGGAAATTCACAAAAACCACTGCTAAAGGAAGTAAGATAGGCTGGTAAATAGTAGATGAAAGGGGTGTTGCTGGAGACAAGCTCCAGGCCTGGCAATGGCAGGGAATGTGACAACTCCGGCTCTCACCTTCCCATTAGTTGATTATGAAGCCTTTGGGACCAGAGAGGTCCAAATCAGTCAATAAATATTTATTGTCTACAAAGCTAGGCATAGTGCTAACACTAAGCATACAAGGAAAGGTAAAAGTCATTGTTCTCAAGACCTCAGATTCTTGATAATATGCAAACAATTACATAAAAACAATATACAGGGCAAAATGGAAAAAACCCACAGAGGGAAGGCACTGGAATTAAGAGGAATAGGGAAAGGTTTTTGCTAAAAGTTAGGATCTTGTATGAAACTTGAAAGAAGTCAGAAACACCAAAAGGTAGAAATGAGGAGTTTTTCAGGCACTAGGGATAGCCAGTAAAAATGCCCAGAGTCACAAGCAAAGGGTTCTAGGGACAGCAAGCAAGCCAACATCACTGAAACAATACATTGGGAAAATGAGGTTAAAGGGCTCTGAATGACAAACAGAATTTTATATTTGACTATAGAGCTACTGGGAGCGTGTGGTGTTTACTGAGCATTGGTGGTGAAGGAGAGTGGAGGACAATGTGTGTGGCTCAGTCAGACCTCCATCTAAAGATCGCTTGTTAAAGCTGAGTCAAGGATGGACTGCAATGGAGAGAAAGAAGCGGCAGGAAGAACAACCAGGGGGCTACTGCAAATAGTCTGGGTGTGAGGTGATGAAGGCCCCCACCGGACGGGTGACCATGTCAGGAGAGAGAAAACACAGGAGAGATGCGATGAAGGTAGAATCAACAGGACATGGCAGCGGCTTGGATATGAGGAATAAGAGGAAGGGTCTAAGGGTGAATCCTAGGTTTCAAGTCTGGATGACCATAAGGATAGTGGTACATCTGGAGGCCAAGAAGGGGGTGAGGGTAGGAGGGGTTGGGGGAAAGATGAGTTGGGGGAATTCATGAGTTTGACCATGACCATTCATGAGTTTTAACATGTGTATAGGACACTGAATTCAAGATAACCAGAAGGCAATTAGTGATGGGATCCTGTAGGTCAGTGGAGATGCTAATGTGGAAAAGTAGATTTGAGAATTGAGTGTAACAATCAAAGTGAAGACCTCTCACAATTATTGACTAGATTAAGCAAGGCCTGAGGGCTTAAGTTTGGGTTTCCAGAGAATCATGTAGTCAAGGGGGGAAAGTAGAAAGTAGTTTGATTTATAAGCTGTCAACATTCCAGTTCCTAAATAAGGAAAATAAAGCATATATAACCAATTAGAATGTATGTAAAGGAAAAGGGGGGTGGGCTTAGGACTTTCTTTGTTTTGGACTGTGTCATCCTCCCTTTTGCTCAGCTGTTGAACCACTCGAATTTCATGAAATTCTAAATTAAATACTTTTCTGCTTTTCACTTTGGAGAGACTTCTGAGTAGTCATTTTGGGTGAGGGTCTGTCTGAACGTCCTACACAAGAATCATCAGGATAATATGATAATTTAGTCCAAGTGAAACTATGTTTCACTTGGGGAGTGAGGGAGAAAAGAAGAGGTCTCAGGACCCAGTCCTGTGGGAGGTACATCCAGAGTTGACAAGATTAGAGATGTGATTTGAATGAAGATTCAGCAAAGGAGACTGAGATGGAGGGGTCAGATAGAGAGAAGAGGAGAGATCAGTGTCTCTTTGAAGACCACTGTTCAAGAAAATCAGAGACTTTACAGTAAGTCACCAATATACAGCCCTTTTTCTAGCTCCATATTCCATATCCATACCTCAATATTCTGAAGACTTGGGGAAATCAAAAATACTTTTCTTCATAAAAAAATTTAACTACAGGGACACAAAGAAAGGTACTGTTATACTTCAACTATTTGTTCCTCAAAGGAAGAATTGACAGAAAAGCAGTGTTAGCAAAGGAGATGTTAGAAAAGGGGAATAGTAGTGAATAAAAGGAAAAGGAAAGAGAAGAAAATCTATAAAGAAGAGTAAGTCAATGAAAGAAAGGTTAGGGGCTGGGGAGAGAGAAGAAAAGAGCTTTCTTTTTCTTCTCCACCTTTCCCTGCTAAGTTAAGAAGACAGACTAGAGAGAGAGAGATCAATCTCTCCTGGTATACACCTGACATAGTCACTTTTCAAGACACAATTTCCCAACAGGTCTGCCCTTCAAAGGGCTACTCACTTCTCTTGCATGGCCTCATATTAGGGTTTATGTGAAACAAGGAAATCTTTATTTCAGAAGAGTACCCACAGCTCAATGCACAAATAACTATACTCAGAAGTTCCTAGTTACCAATACAAAGAAATCCACTACATCAACACTAAAGCATATTCTACTAACTCTTTAAAGAAGCAACAGGCATTCAAAGTATAATCGGCATTGTCAGATCCGCTCATTTAAAGGCTAATGAAATCATAGCTGAAAGCAGTCAACTGAGTTATTTCTCTGTATCCACATACCTTCCACATATTTCTCTTTCCTTCTGTTTTCAGCCAATGAATTCTAAAAGCTGAGGCCTTTCAGAGCTAAAAGGTTACCAAGGACAAATGTTAGCATGATGATGTTTCAGATGTCTGTAATTAGAAACACTGTCACCAACCTACTTCTCTTTATGCAGGAGATAGAGGAGTTTAAAGTGGTTTGTGATAATGATGATTAAAAGATTATTGTTCTTTATCCCCCACAAGACCTTGAAAAATAATTTTAAATTTTTCATACATGAACAGAAGGAACAGTAACAGTCAGTATCAATAGAGCTAACTCCACTGCATAGTTTCAAGAATTTAATATAGTATATTTCAGTATAACAAACAGATAATCCCTTCTTTTATGAAAGGCCACAACAAAACAGTGCTGGTTTCAACCTACTTTCTTTTGATATAATAACAATAATCAATCACCTTAATAAAGGGTTTTAAGATTTGTCAAGCATGCCTATCTAAATAGCCTGGGGATGTGGAGAACCTCAAATACAAAGAGCAATCCTCTTTTCCACTTCAGGCCTTCCTTCTGCTACACCTGTCCTTTAGCAGGTGAGGAGTGACACCCTCTACTCATGTTCTAACATGTGGCTCTATCTTTCACATTCCAGTGACTGAATTCTTATAGGCATCAACCAAATCCTACTCTAAACACCAGTTATCACTCAATTCTTCATCCCCATTTCCCTCAACCCTCTCACTCCAAAGTTGTATCCTAACTCAATCCAGCCCTTCCACTGTGCCCTCTGAATGCCAATTTTATAGGTAAACTGTTTCTCTATTCCTCTCCCACTCTTTCTATCTACTAGTACACTAAAACTTGTCTGTCCCCTGATGTGGCCTCCCTGGCCACCACTAGCAGGGCTAGCTGTATCTTCAATTATACTTGGCTCATTGGTCAAGGGGAAGGTAGGGAACTGGAATGCTCCTTGCACTCCATTGATACTTTTAGGTTCTCCTTACTCCATCATTTAATGTTTAGTGTCCTCTCTGCATTTCATGCTATTCATATCTATCACCCAATGAAAATTCTGGTAGCTATTATACAGATCCCCAGATCATTCCCCTTCTTACCTCAATGAATTCAATACCTGGTCTATAATTTTTCTCTACTCCCCAACTCCTGATTTTTCCTCAAAAACTCTAATTACTCAGTTCAATCTATCTCCCATGAGCTATTCCTTCTACCTCAGTCACACACAAAAATGGTGAGTCTTGGTCTCATCAACACTCAAAAATGTTATCACCTTGTTCAATAATTCTGAAATTCCCTTTACCTGCTCACTTTTCACTTCTTCCTCTTCCTTCCCTTAAAAAATCCTACTCTTCTTTCTCACAAATCCAGTTATACTCACTTTTCTCCCAGACTCTCCCCTGCATCTTTTCTTTTCCTCTCATCTTGACTCTTTGGTAAACTAATTCAACTCTCCACTGTCCTCCACTAAGTCCCTGGCCTCTCTGTCATCTTCAATTATTTCCAGCCTTGGATCACTCTCACCATTCCTCACCTTCACGTCCACACACATGTTGCTGAATTGTGTGAATGAATCACACAACCATTGTGACTGGATCCATTACAAATTTATGTTATATAACCCCAACTAGGCCTTCATTGTTGCTAGGCAATCCTACTATAGCTCTGTTATAAACTAACAATCTCACTTTCCATAGCAGCTCTTCCAATTCTTTTTAATCTCTCCTCAAACCTTTCATAGCTTCCCCTGCTCCACATGATGAAGTAGCTACCAAATCTAATCCTTCTACTTGTTCAAGTGATCCTATTTGATCCTGCCCCCTCTGTTGTCCCCTCTCATTACTAGCTCATTTTCTATCTATAAACATGCCCATATCTCTCCAATTCTGAAAAAAAAAAAAAAAACAACCAAAAACCCTCACATGACCCTTTCATCCAGACCACCTATTGGTCTTTATCTCCCTTTGTAACTAAATTTCTTAGAAGGCCATCTACATTAGGTGCCTTTATGTTCTTTCTCACTCTCATCTTATAATCTAGTTCCTGACCTAATATCCTACTACATTACTTTCTCTAAAGTCACAGATGATCTAATCATCCTCTCCTCCTTGATACTTTCTTCTCTCTAGATTTTCAAGACACTACTTCCTGGTTTTTCTCCTTCTCTGAATTCTCCTCCACATCACACACTCAGGGGTCTGTCCTGGATACTTTTCTCCTCCTATACTGATGATATCATTAGCTCCCATGGATTTAATTACCATTTTTATGCTTTCTCAAATTGACCTCTCCTGTCCCAATCTCTCTGATGACCTCCAATCTTATATCTCCACAAAAGATGCCTTTCAGACATCTCACACTGGATTCCAGGAGATATCTTAAACTCAAAGTCCAAAACAGAACTCATTATCTTTGCACCTAAGCCTTCCTTTCCTCCCACCTTCTCTCTTACTGTAGAAGGCAACCCCATCCTCCCTCCCTTCCCAGTCTGCCAATCTTGCAGTCTAGGACTCACCTGGATTCCTTGTGTTTCTCACCTCCCATAACTAAACCTGCCAATTTCACTTTTGCAACCTCTCTCAGTTACACCCCCTTCTCTCCTCTGACATAGCCACCTGTGACATTGGCCTCCTGGTGGTTTCATGAACTAAACATTCCGTCCCTCAGGATTTTCTATCTTTGTCTTTCACAACTAAACTCTTCCTCCTTTGCTCTAATGAATGACCTCCCTGGCTTCCTTTAAGTCACAACTAAAGTCCTCCCATTTGGAAGCATTACTAAACCACTCTATTTCAGGGTCTTCTCTCTGTTAATTATTTGCTGTTTATCTTGTAATTTGCTTCATATATGTCTGCATGTTGTCTTTTCTCATTAGACTTTAAACTCCTTAAGAGCAGAGACTGCCTTTTGCCTTTTTTTTTATTCCCCAGCTTTTAAAACAGTGCCTAGCATATAGCAAGTGACTAAAATAACTGTACTGAATAAGTGAATAGAAGCAGAGCTATTCCAAAGAGATGTTATAGAGGTAGAATATAAACAAGATTTTGATATATAAAGTGAGGGAAACGGGATGAGGTTGACTCTGAAATTGCAAACCTGGGTGACTAGAAGTATGATGATGCCCTCAAGAGAAATGAGTTAGTTAGGAAGAGAGATGCATTGGGATGAGAAAGATAATCAACTCTATTTTGGACATTTTAGGTTTCAGATGACAAGTTTAAAATGTACAACAGGCAGCATCAACAGAAGTCTAACACACAATAGGTCTTAATAAATGTCATTGATTAACTGATTGGGAGTAGAACTCAGGAAAGTGACTATAACTAGAGATAGACACCTAGGGAGTCATCTGCATAAAGCCAACAACTGAATCCACAGGTGCTTACAAGGTAATCAAGAAAATATAGAAGAGAGAAGAGAACCTAGGGTGGCGGAGTACCCTCATATTACAGGTGCAGTATGTAGATCAACCAGTAAAAGGCAAGATAATCCTATAGGCATAAAGAGAACAAAGAGTGGAAACAACCAGAGAAGAAAAAATAGTCAACAGCTTCAAACAATGCAAAGAAGCTAGAAATGCAAATGGAGGGGAGAGAGGGGAGGGAAATAACTAGATTGGGCAGTTTCAAAAACCACAGGTCTCTTTACAAAAGGCAATTTCAATTGAATAGTGACAGTGGAACTCAAAGTGTAAAAGATTGAGAATTGAATAAAAAAGTGAAGGACAGATTTTTTCCAGGAGTTTGACAACTAAAGAGCAAACAGATCGAGGATAGGTTAAGGGGATGTCAATATACAGTAAAGTTTTAAAGACAACAAATCCCACAGAAAGGTAAGATTAAAAATTATAAGAAATGGGGGAATAATTGCTAGTTACAAGGAAATTATGGGATCAAGAATATAAATAGTGAGGTTAGTCTTGACAAAAGGGCCAACTTCAAAGACTAAAGAAGAAAATATGGGAATTATGAGGAAAAGATCAACATTTGGTTTTCTAAAAAAAATCAGATCACATGTTATTTGCATATACACTCAAAAGGTGGTAGAGACAAAGGAGACAACCACTACTATAAATTTTATCTTAAATCTTGTTTCTTTAGATTAAAGCTAATCTTGTGTTTGGCAACTAGGTGGTGCAGCGGACAGAGCACTTGGCTGCAATGAGGAAGACCTCTTGAGTTCAAACCTGACTTCAGATACTATTAGCTGTGTACCCCAGAGCCAGTTACTTAACCCTGTCTGCCTCAGTTTCCTCATCTGTAAAATTAGCTGAAGAAGGAAAGGGCAAACCACTCCAGTATCTCTTCCAAGAAAACCCAAATGGACTCAGGAAGTCAGTCAGACATGACTGAAACGATTCAACAATAACAAATCTTGCTTCCTTCAGTCCCCTGTCTTCAGGGGTTTTTCAACTTCAGGCCCAAAATGTGAGATGGAAAAAGTATGAGTTTGGAGTGTGAGGACCTGGATTTAAATCTGGCTCTGCTCCTATGCTGGTGACCACAGGTAAGCCATTTAACTTCTCTGAGGACCGAATTGTTCTCAGCTGGAAAGAAACCCCCCTTTAACTGCCCTGATTCCAAGAAATGGGCTGCTAGGAAGACTGGAAAATTGCTATCATTTGGAGGTGTTCTGGAAAAAATTAGGTAACTCCCTAAACACTTAACAAAACTGTTAGATTTGTGATTCAGAGATTAGAAAACTAGATAACTTATGGGTACCTATCTCTGATTCTGTGACAGGTAAGTTAGGTAATAGCCTAAATGAATAAATCAGGGAGGGGAAGACCTTCAGGGTTTCTGGCTAAAGCAAAAATGACTGCTACTTAAGCCAGCATCTTCTATTGCATTCAGGGCCATCTCTAGTCATCCTGATCTGTACCTGGTCACTGGACCCAGAGGGCTCTGCTGGGAAAAAATAAGGTAGGTAACCTTGCACAGCCCACCCTCACTTAAATCCAATTCACTTGCAATCTGAACTAGATGGCCTAAAGTCTTAATCTATTCTTCTGATTTTACAAACAGGGCCATAACTTTCAGTAACATCTCAGTAGCTTTCTTTCTTCAAACCCTTTCTGTACAGGCTGTTCCTTTTACATTTTGAATAATATGAATGCTGGATGGGAACTTATTCACCTAATTCCACAATCTATTTATGCTTTTAGGTAGTAAATTTTTTCCAGGTTAGTCCTTCAAGGCCTTTGTTAATGATTTTTCATTCCCAAACCACTTTTTAAGGAGCTGGGAATAAGTACATTTGAAAAAATAATTTTTAAAAGGACAGAATTTCCTTCTCCCATTTCAAAGGACAATTTCTCTGGATTATTTCCTTAATTTAACTTTTAAAACAGAAGTGTTAAGAAAAATGTAAACTATTCTAGTTATTCTTGCGTGCTGGCTACTCAGAAACACATGTCAAATACTCTTGTTTCTGGTTCCTGGTCCCGCCATTCCTTTCATTAGTCTTCATAAAAAAGCTGTATCTGTTGCATACACACTTTAAAAAGCTCCCTCCTCTATCAAAGTACTTATTCACCAGGTGAAAATTATTTAGCTACTCTAGTACTTTTTAGAGGAACTCTGAAAGAGATAAATTTCTTTTGAAATTCAGAATTAGAAAAGAGTCTAATTCCCAACAATAACTGCATGTGATCCCTAAGGTATGTCTTAGCTCATTTCCCAGTACACAAATACCCAGAAAAAAAAAATTTACATTTGGGATTTGGGAGGCCTAATTATCTCCTTGCTTTATAAAAATAGTTGCCATCCATTTTATATGTGTAATAATTGGCACCCTTGATCTGGAACTCAAGAGTCAAAAGCTTAGCAAATGGAAATCAAAATTCTTAATCATTGCTCTCATGGATTAAAGGAATCACATTTTCTCTTTGTGACTCAATTTTCTTCATCTGTAAAGTGGAGACAAGTCTATTTTGTTATAATTCAAAAAACATGTCATTTGCAAAGTCTAGATAACTCCAGATTTTTTTTTGTCCTTAGTCACATCATCAAATAAGAAATATGAATGCTTGACTACTAATGTTAAAAATTTTAAGAAAAGACTCATTTATTTATCATGTTACTTAGAATTAGCATTACTTTAGTTTGGAATCTCCTACTCTAAGGAATAAGAATACTTCCTTGGATGCTATTTAAAATACTTGTTTGAACCAAATACACAATCCAAAGTAAAAGTCTAAGTGGCAACAAACACTGATAATATAAAACTCAGAGCAATCTAATTAATGCTTTTACTTACTAACAAAAAGACTGAGGGATGAAATAATTTAATAGATCCAGAAGAAGCTGGACTCACACAGTTGAACCAATTTATACAATACAAAGATTAAAATATTTTGTAGGTCAGGTCTTAAGATTAGGTTAATCAATAGCAATGCCAACTTTGTTTAAATAGTGCAGTTTCACAACATTTTTTTTTTAATCTCAACATTTACCACCATCTTATACTGAATTTTGTTTGAGTAATGTTTGTTCAAGTATCTTTTAAGTGTTTCATTAACTCTTTACAGCATTCCTGTAATATAGTAAAGTGACTATAATCCCTATATCTATAAATGGGAGAAAATCTTGTGCAACCAGTGAGATTTTCAATGTATTGAAGGCTAGAAACATAATTTAAGATGTTTCTTTCCTCCATTGTTCTTTTGTCATTTCTATCCTCTTCAACATTAAAGCCTTGTACTGATTGACCAGGTCAGATTCTTTAAGGAAGCATATTTCTTTCTTGTTTTTAGCCCCTATGTAGTAATATACTTCCTGCTTAGAAAACTTTAGGGCACAAAGTTGAACAAATATTTTCCCAACTCAACTTGGCTTTCAGCCAACAGGAATGTTAGGAGCAAAAGAGGGGAAAGATGAGCCAATGGAAAATTTACAAAAAATGCTGGCCTACTTCACTGCCCCTACCCCAAAGGCAATTCTTATTTTTGCCACAAGACTTAAAAAAATAAAAAGCTTTGGAAAATATTGGCAAGTGGACAAACTATTTGTATGTTATTAAATTAACTATTTGTTTTGGAAACTGTCTAGGAAGAACACATACCAGTTTAATGTGATTAGGGTATCCAATTTCTAATCATTCAAGTCATATCCCTTGGAATTCCTACAAAAAGTCCCAAGTATAGCTGAACAGAAGAGGGCACCACTCAGTGAGGACTTCCCTAAATTGCTTCTCCAGTGGAGTTTTTAAAGCAAGTACACACAGAATTCAAGTCACCTCTGATAGACTTTTTTTTCCAAATGATACTTTATGAGATTTATATTTCTTCTTAGAAATATACTGTCAAACATTAAACAGCATACTCTGTCATAGCTTTTTATGGATCCTCTCATGTCACATGTTTGTCATTCACATGTAATGATATAAAACATTAATGCAAGAAGGGACCTTAAAGACTATCCAGTCCATTTTAGTCTCCTCATTTGAGGAGTTGAGGAAATAGTACTTCTTAAGGGTTCTTTACCTGCAGTCTGTAAACTCCTTAAAATATATATATATATATATATATATAAACAAAAAACAGTATTCCAATATATTTCCTTTGTAATCCCATTTTTAATACAATAAAAAAATTATTCTGAGAAGGGGTGCAAAGGAATCTACACCATAGGAAGTTCGAAAATCCTTGCTTTAAAATACAATCTGTCATCATCTCCAGTTAAGTCAAGCTAGGGACTGGGAATACAAAGCAAAGCAGACTAAAGAGCGTCTACCCTCAAAATAATTATAAGGCATTAAATTACCTTTCTCAAGGTCACTAATCCTCTGGTTCCCTTTTTTGGAGTTTAGTTTTGGTCACAAGAAACAAAGCAAACTAGTGGTAATTCCTGGAAAAATAGTTTCCTGTCAGAAAAAAAGAGAAGTTACTACACCTTTAACAAGCCAGGTAGCTATCTCCTGACAGAATTTTAGAGAAAGAACCTTAGGAGACAACAGTCTGTATTACAAAGCCATTCTGTCATCAAAGTAGTTCAAATATTTTTAATCTCACTTCTCTGTCTCCTTTGCTGGATTCATCTGGACTAGTCAGGCCTGCTAATTATGGGTATCTCACAGGGGTGTTAGGGTCCTCTTCTGTTCTCCCTCAACCTCATTACACTTGGTGATCTCATCAGCACCCAACAATTCAATAATCATCTCTATGCTAATGATCCTTGATTCTCAAATCAAAAATGATCATTTCCTAAATGATTTCCTTAACCCCTCTGCTGACCTCCAGTCTTCATATCTCCATCTGTCTATTGGTCATCTTGAATTAGATGTCCTGTAGACATCTTAAACTGATTATATTCAAAACTGAACTCATAATCTTTCCCTTCTCTTTCTAACTTCCTTTACTGTCAAATGATCCTTCTAATCATTTGGACCTAGGTTTCAGACCCACACAGTGACTCTCTCACCCCTTTCCCCCAAATCTTACCAGATGCCAAGTCGGTTGATTTTGCCTTCACATCTCTCCCATATGTCCCCTTCCTTCATACTGCCATCATCCAGGTGAAGAGGCCCTCAAACCTGGATTCTTTCAATAGCCTTCTAGTTGGTCTCCCTACCTTAAATGTCCAATCCAGTCTATCTTCCACTCAGCTGCCAGTGATCTTGTTTAAATGCAGGCCTGATCAAGTTACACACACTCCCCTCCTCTCATACTCAACAAATACTGATTCCCTATTCCATCCAGATCAAATATAAAATACTTTTAGGCATTCATAGCCTAACATAGCCTGCCCCACCCCTTTAGTGCCCCACCTTTCCAGTCTTTTTACACCTTCCCCTCCCCCCAACTTACTTTTTATCCAGTAACAGCCTTCTTGCTGTCCCTAGAACACTACAATCTATTTCCGATCTCTGGGCATTTTCAATGGCTGTCCCCCATTTCTGAAATGCTTTCCTTCCTCATCTTTGCCTCTTGGCTTTCCTGGCTTCTTTCAAATCCTGTCTAAAATCTCAGAAAGCCTTTCCTATTCTCTTCCAATTTCTCCTTTTCATAGCTTATTTGTACATAATTATTGGCATCTTATCAAGAATGTGAGCTTCTTGAGAGTAGAAATATTCTTTTACTTTTCTTTCTTTCCTCAATGCTTAGAACAATGCCTAACACATAACAAGCACTTAACAAATGTTTACTGACTGAAAAATGAGAACAAATTCAGAAAGGTTAAATGATCTTGTGCAGTCAGAAAGCTACAGTTGAAATGATTCCTAATTCCCAAGTCTTATTTCTTTTTATTCTTCCTCAATACCTCTATAGATCATTTGGATCATATAGCCATAATTTCCCAGAATAAAAAAAGCATAAGGGGCTCTACTTATAATGCACAAATAATGCTTTTTAAGTAGCTCTTACACAGTGAGAATGAAATGATGGGGGAGGATGGTACACAAATGCTAGGTGCTCCTCCCAGCTGGATCTGATCTTTTTGCATTTTAAAGGATATGGAAATCTTTCCGGAAATATTCACTTGAAAATACCTCCCTCCCCCTAATTTTGTGTTGGGCCAGATTCTTTTCCAAAAAAATATGCTCTGACTATTAAATCTGTTTCACCTCTGGTAACAGTTGGTAAAACATTATTGAATCCTTTCTCTGTGCTAAGAACAA
This sequence comes from Myrmecobius fasciatus, assembly GCA_023553655.1. Taxonomy (NCBI): domain Eukaryota; kingdom Metazoa; phylum Chordata; class Mammalia; order Dasyuromorphia; family Myrmecobiidae; genus Myrmecobius; species Myrmecobius fasciatus. Next base: position 354,712 of record JAJPUD010001647.1, on the reverse strand, counting down.
GTTATTAAAGTCAAACTAATTAAAATCAGAACAGTGGGGGGCATAGATGTTTTAAGCTTTATGAAACATTACTTCTTAAACTTTATAAAAGAAATTATTCAAAAACATAAGCTAAATGTCCCATTACTAATGAAGAATGGATTTCAGATTTTTAAAGTCCATGCCACGATAATAATATACTTTCTCAAATAACTTGTTTTAATAAACTTATTTGTTAACAAGCTGAGCCCCATTTTCCCTCCCTTTATCCCACCCACCCTTCTAGAAGTTCCTTGAGAGCACTATTTTTCACTTTTGTATTGCACTGCCAATCTGAAACAATGCTTTGAATATAGTATTAACAAATATTTTAAAATTTAGACTGAACCTTGGCCATACTAATTTAATATGAATATTTAAAAGGCAATCATCATGGAATCACATCTGGATAGTTCTCTGAGAGATACAGGGCACAGATATCCACTTCCATCTCATTAGTATCCCTAGGGATAGGGTGCGGCAAGCCCTTGTTGAAGATATTTTATTTTTCAGAAATTTCTGTGTTAACAGATAAAAATGTAGGTCTATACCGGCTATTACTTACACGAAGAACTTATTAAATTGCCCCCAAACTCAAAGGAAAGTAGAAAAATAGTATAAGAAGTTTGAAAAGGCATTACTTTAAAAATCATGAACTACTGCAAAATTAATGCAAAAACAGTTATTCCATAGACAAGGTCTTAGCAAAGAGCCCATTCTCTAACCTTTTTAAGTATCAACCCCAACTCCACCCACCACCCCCAACATAACAGATTCAGTTCCTAAGCATTTAAACTTGTCTTTTCTCTAATTCCTCAGTTTTCCAATTTCGGGGAATAGTCTCTGCCTTTTCGAAGCTATGAAGGATGAACACGCAGAGAAAGTGCAGCCTGGGTCAGTAGCAACAATCAACCCTCAAAGCTGAAGTGAGTGGAGCTTGGACGCCTAGAGTTACTGGAAAACTGATAGGATGTTTATTTTATTCTCAGTACTCATGCCTTGGGGGGGAGGGGAAAGGAACCCAACATATCCTTCGAGTTCTTCCCTCGCTAAACTTTACCCTAAGAAAACTAATTTGGTTTTGCCTAAACCCAAAAGCTACCCCGAAATCTGCTTTCTCCTCCCCATCCAGCAAAGCTCTGCTTCTGGCCTGAGTCTTTTCCCAGGACTAGTCTTCCTCAAACTCGCTCTTCCCGGTCCCATCAAGACAGATCCAACTTTGCCAGCCACTCCGGCCCCAAGGCCGATCTAATGTAGCCCTCACTCCCTGCTCCCTGAGCCCTACGTCCGGGACACCTCCTCCTGGCGGCATCCCCTTAAGCCCTCGCATCCCCGCCGCTCTGGCGACCCTCAGGCTCTACCCGGTTTCCCCTTCCCCACTTTCCTCAGCCCAGGCTTCCCGGACTAGCGACCCCGATCACATCTCCCAGCCTCCCACGGGCCAGTGCCCCGGCTCCGCGCTCCCTTAGCCTGGGACTCTCATCCCGTCTTCGGGGAGAGAAAGAGGGGTGGACGATGGCTGAGAGTATTTACCTCCGGCTGAGCCGCGGCCAGTTGGTAACACCCTCACTCGGACGCCGGACAACAGAGAAGGAACGCGAGCACCCGCCGCACCTGCCGCTTCGAATGCTGAAACCACGGGTGCTGGCGTCAGACCGGCGATCTCCAGGGAGGGGGGGAAGGAAACTGGGGTCGAAGTCACGGGATCACCCTAGTTACAAGATGGGCGTGACCAAGGAGGTGACGTCACAGCGCCCCCTCCAGGTCGGTTTACCGAACCCGCCTGAAGCTCTGAGATCCCAGGAGCGGGAAAAGAGCCGGCAGGGCGGAGCCGGGCGGGGACAGGCACCAGACTCTTTTGGTCACCGGACACTGACGCGCGTGTGCGGGCATTTGGCCAGACCTGGAACTGATTTTTCTCTAGGGGGTGTGGTTGAGGCCAACCCTTACCCCAGAGATCTTGACCTTACCTGGGCTACTTACCCTCTCTCTGGTTTTGCTGTATCTTTCTGTATCTTTCCAATAAGGCTTAAATATAACAATGACTTAAAATAAGAAAGCGCCTCAAAATGTTTTTAAAGTTAATATCTCCTACAAGTAATTGGGTACTATTTAATGACAATATATTGAATTTATTAAAATTAAAAACCATCTTGGCAGCATTTATAAAACACCCTTTGCTCTCCGATCCTATGCACCCAGCCGAGAGACTGGAGTAAAAATAACAGTAATAACAATAGTTCCCTTTGATTTGAGGTTTTTAAAGTGCTTTGAATACATTAATTCTGAAACTGGGAAATCTTGAAGAGTTCAGACTGAAGGACTCTTGGCAGAGGAGTAGGGAGTGGAATTGTAGTTTTAATCACAGTTGTTAAAGAGGGTAGTTTTGGACCAGAACTAGTTTGTTTTAAAGTACCTTGTTTTAGTAAATCTCAAAATATTTTTAAAACCCCATTCAACAAATGTGCCCAGAGGTCTGGAAAAAAAGCTTATTTACCATAGGCCTGACCGCTGGACATCGTTGGGGACATTTGGGTTTGGACTAAAGAAAAATGCATGTATAGACACCTGACTTTCTTCCCAGAACAGAAAGGAGCAGGCTTATGTTAACTGACTTTCTTCTCCGGGTTTGTTTTACTGTAGGAAATCAATTTACTCTCAGGGTCTGTTTTCCACAGTCCATACAAGAAACTTTAACCTGGTGAGGCAAGTGTGAGTCACAGTTCAATGAGTCCCTGCTCATTCTTCAAACCTCTCATTACATTCAGATTGAATTTCTCCAGAAGTTTCACTCTATTGCATCTAAAGTGCTTTATAACCTGGGCCTGCACGCCTTGTGCCAGATTTCCTTGGAACTTCCAGATCTAGCTCCCACTATTGCTGACTCCCCCCAGAAACTTCCTTTAGAGCCTAGGACCTTCTAGTCCTGGAACAGCCTATCACCACTAGACTCATCAGGAAATGCTCCTCCACAAGACCATGCCTCTTTTCCCTTCAGTCTTGTCTTCCAGAAGCAGACTTTTTGTGAAGGGTCTCAGGTTGGGCTGCATTGGTCAAGTCCCTCCTTGTCCCCATCTTTCTTCTGAATTTTTTTCAAAAGCAAGCCACCAATTACCTTCATCCCCTTCCATTGTTCCCTCCCCACCCAACCCTCCTTTTCAGCATCCTTTTGTGTTTTCTTCTTTTCTATTCTTTTTTTTATTAAAAGCTTTTTATTTACAAAACATATGAGTGATTTTTCTATATTGACCTTTGCAAAAAACTTATTTTTCCCAAGCTTTTCCCCGGCGGGGCGGGGGGGGGCGCGGCTAGATGACAGGAAATCTAATACATGCTAAATATGATAAATTATACGACAAATCCAATATATGTATACATATCTATACAGTTATCTTACTGCACAAGAAACATCAGATCTAGAAAGAGAGAAAAAAAAACAAAACAACCTAAGAAGGAAAACAAAATGCATGGAAATATTCACAGAAAGTGTTAAAATGCTGTGTTGTGCTCCACACTCAGTTCCCACAGGCCTCTCTCTGGATGTATATGACTTTCTTCATAGCTTGAACATCGTTGACTTTCTTCATGGCGCATGCTGTTTAAATAGGAACTGGTTTGAACCACATCATTGTTGAAGAGAACCATGTCCATCAGAATTGATCATCGTAGAGTCTTGTTGCTGTGTATAATGTTCTTCCTGGTTCTGCTGATTTCACTCAGCATCAGTTCATGCAAGTCTCTCCAGGCCTCTCTGAAATCGTCCTGTTGGTCGTTTCTTACAGAACAATAATATTCCATAACATTCATATACCATAATTTATTCAGCCATTCTCAAATTGATGGGCATCCCTTCAGTTTCCAGTTTCTAGCCACTACAAAAAGGGCTGCCACAAACATTTTTACACATGTGGGTCCCTTTCCCTCCTCTAAAATCTCGTTGGGATATAGGCCCAGTAGAAACACTGCTGGGTCAAATGGTATGCGCAGTTTGATAACTCTTTGAGCATAGTTCCAAATTGCTCTCCAGAATGGTTGGATCCATTCACATTTCCACCAACAATGTATCAGTGTCCCAGTTTTCCCACATCCCCTCCAACAGTTATCATTATCATTTCCTGTCATTTTAGCCAATCTGACAGGTGTGTAATGGTACCTCAGAGTTGTCTTAATTTGCATTTCTCTGATCAATAGTGATTTGGAGCACCTCTTCATGTGACTAACAATAGTTTCAATTTCTTCATCTGAAAATTGTCTCTTCATATCTTTTGACCATTTATCAATTGGAGAATGGCTTGAATTCTTATATATTTGAGTCAATTCTCTATATATTTTAGAAATGAGGCCTTTATCAGAACCTTTGGATATGAAAATATTTTCCCAGTTTACTGCTACCCTTCTAATCTTGTCTGCATTCATTTTGTTTGTACAAAAACTTTTTAACTCGATATAGTCAAACTTATCTATTTTGTAATTAATGATGATCTCTAGTTCTTCTTTGGTCACAAATTCCTTCCCCCTCCACAGGTCTGAGAGGTAAACCATCCTACATTGTTCTAATTTGTTTATAATATCATCCTTTATGCCTAGATCATGAATACATTTTGACCTTATCTTGGTATATGGTGTTGGGTGTGGGTCAATGCCTACTTTCTTCCATACTACTTTCCAATTATCCCAGCAGTTTTTGTCAAATAGTGAGTTTTTATCCC
>JAJPUD010001647.1:276224-344985 GCA_023553655.1 Myrmecobius fasciatus | reverse complement strand
TTGGCATAAAGTTGGGCAAAGTAACTCCTGATTATTGCTCTAATTTCCTCTTCATTGGTGGAAAGTTCTCCCTTTTCATTTTTGAGACTAACAATTTGATTTTCCTCTTTCCTCTTTCTAATCAAATTAACTAGAGGTTTATCTATTTTGTTGTTTTTTTCATAAAACCAACTTTTAGTTTTATTTATTAATTCAATAGTTTTTTTACTTTCAATTTTATTAATCTCTCCTTTTATTTTTAGGATTTCAAGTTTGGTATTTGATTGGGGTTTTTTAATTTGTTCTTTCTCTAGCTTTTTTAGTTGCAAGCCCAATTCATTGATTTTCTCTTTCTCTATTTTATGCAAATAAGCATCTAGAGATATAAAATTTCCCCTTATTACCACTTTGGCTGTATCCCACAAATTTTGGTATGTTATCTCATTATTGTCATTCTCTTGGATGAAATTAGTAATTGTGTCTGTAATTTGCTGTTTCACCCATTCATTCTTTAGGATAAAATTATTTAGTTTCCAATTGCTTTTTGGTCTATTTTTTCCTGGCCTTATATTGCATGTGATTTTTATTCTGTCATGATCTGAAAAAAATACATTTATTATTTCTGCCTTCCTGCATTTGATTTTGAAGTTTTTGTGTCCTAACACATGGTCAATTTTTGTATAAGTTCCATGGACTGCTGAGAAAAAATTAAACTCCTTTCTGTCTCCATTTAATTTCCTCCAAAGATCTATCATACCTAACTTTTCTAACATTTTGTTTACCTCCTTAACTTCTTTCTTATTTATTTTGTGGTTTGATTTATTTAGTTCTGAGAGAGGGAGGTTGAGATCCCCCACTAGTATAGTTTTGCTGTCTATTTCTTCTTGCATCTCTCTGAACTTTTCCTCTAGGAACTTCCATGCTATACCACTTGGTGCATATATGTTTAGTATTGATATTGCTTCATTGTCTATGGTACCCTTTAGGAAGATATAATTTCCTTCTTTGTCTCTTTTAATTAAGTTTATCTTTGCTTTTATTTGATCTGAGATCAGGATTGCTACCCCTGCTTTTTTTTGTTCACCTGAAGCATAATAGATTCTGCTCCAGACTTTTACCTTCACCCTGTATGTATCTCTATGTTTTAGATGTGTTTCTTGTATACAACATATTGTTGAATTCTGGTTTTTAATCCAGTCTGCTATCCGCTTCTGCTTTATGGGAGAGTTCATTCCATTCACAATCACAGTTAAAATAACTAATTCTGTATTTCCTGCCATCTTATTTACCCTAGCTTATGCTTTTCTCTTTCTTATCCCCTTTCCCTCCTCCCTATTTTGCTTTTGATAACCACTTCCCTCAAACAATCCTTCCCCTTTAGAGCCCCACCCACCCCTTTTTTTCCCCCTTTCCCTCCTGTTTCCTTATAAGTATGTCTATTCTTCCATGAACTGATGCTGAGTGAAACGAGCAGAACCAGGAGATCATTATACACAGCAACAACAATATTACGTGATGATCAATTCTGATGGACATGGCTCTCTGCAACAAAGAATTGTCTCAAACCAGTTCCAATTGTTCACTGAAGAAGACCATATACACCCAGAGAGAGGGATATGAAATATGGACCACAACATAACATTTTCATGCTCTCTATTGAGGTGTTGCCTTTCTCTGATTTTCTTTCTTTTTTTTTTTCTTGTAGATAGGTTTTTTCTTGCACAACTTGTCAAGTATTTCAACATCATTAACATGTAGTGGACTTCCTGACATCTAGGGGAGGGGAGGGGACTGGGGGTAAAATTTGTAATGGAAAGCTTTGTAAAGATCAATGCTGGTGAACTACCCATACTTATGTTACACAAATAAAAAGCTTTAATAAAAAAAATAATAATAAGTATGTCTATTATTCCCTCAGAGCCAAATCTGATGAGATGGAGATTAACCCAATTCTCCCTTTTTTCCCCTCAATCATTATAGGTTTTCTTTGCCTCTACATGTGATGTAATTTCCCTTATTTTACCTCCTTTTCCTCTTCTTCCAGTGTTATCCCTTTTCTACCTCTAATTTCTTTTTCAGTTTATCATAATAATCATAAAATCACAATAATCATAATAATCATAAAATCACAATAACCATATCAAAGTAATCATAATGTAATAACAGATTCATAAAATCAACCCTCATTCTATAAGTATCTATAACATAAATATAGTTTTCAAGAGTTTTTTTTTTCTTGTTACCTTTTTATGTTTCTCTTGTGTTCTGTGTTTGTATATCAAATTTTTTGTTCAGTTCTGGTCTTTTCAGTAGAAATAGGTGAAATTCTCCTATATCATTGAATGACCATCCTCTTCCCTGCAAGATAATGTTCATTCTAGCTGGGTAACTTATTCTTGGCTGTAATCCAAGTTCCTTTGCCCTTCGGAATATCTGATTCCAGACCCTTCGATCCTTCAAAGTAGAAGCTGCTAGGTCCTGTGTGATCCTAATTGTGGCTCCTCGATATTTAAATTGTTTCTTTCTGGCTTCTCATAATATCTTTTCCTTGGTATGATTGTTCTGAAATTTAGCCACGAGATTTCTGGGGGACTTAATTTTTGGGTTTCTTTCAGGAGGTGATCGGTGGATTGTTTCAATAAGTATTTTGCCTTCTGGGTCTAAAATATCAGGGCAGTTTTCTTTTATGATTTCCTGGAAGATAGTGTGTAGGTTCTTTTTTTCATCATGGCTTTCAGGAAGCCCTATAATCCTTAGATTGTCTCTCCTAGATCTATTTTCCAGGTCAGTTGTTTTTCCTAGGAGATATTTCATGTTTTTCTCTATCTTTTCATTTTTTTGTTTTTGTTTGACTGCTTCTTGAAGTCTTGATGAGTCATTCATTTCCAATTGTTCAATTCTAATTTTTAATGTCTTATTTTCTTCAGTTACTGTTTTTAGTTCCTTTTGCAATTGACCAATTACATTTTTTTGTTCATTGCATTCTTTTTCCATTTTTTCTATTTTATTTTGCAGTGATCTCATTTCGTTTCCCCATGTTTCTTCTAACTCTCTTTTAAGATTCTTTATGCAATCTTCAAAGAAAGCCTTGTGACATGGAGACCAGTTTATGTCTCTCTTTGGGGCTTTTTCTGGAGTTGCTTTACCTTTAGGGGCCTCAGGATTTGAAGTCTGTTCTTCCCTCTCTCCATAAAAGTTGTCTATGGTGAGAGCTCTTCTTGGTTTTTTATTCATTTTTTTTAAAGGTATGAGGTCTGTTTAAGGCAAAGGTGGGACAGCTGCTCTAATTTGCCCTGGGGCAGTTCTGCTAATTGAGTTATTTCAGATACTGGGCAGTTCTGCTGATTGAATTACGTCAGGTGCTGGGCAGTTCTGCTTTAGTTCACCCTGCGGCAGTTCTGCTGATTGAATTATTTCAGGTGCTGATCAGTCCTGCTGATTGATTTGTGTAATGGCAGCTAGGTCCCATGCTCATTCAGGGGTTCAGTGGTTCACAATCTACCCCCCACAAAAGGCAGATCCTCCAAACCACCTGCCCACAATCAAGACAGATTGGCCCAAGAGGCCCCCCCCCCAAGACTCCCAGGTGTGTGAAAAGCACAATGCTCCCACTCCTGTTCTGACTCCTGTTCTGATTCCTGTTCTAACTCCTGTTCCAGCTCCCTGCTCCAGCTCCTTGCCCTGGTCTCCCTGTGCTTCAGTCTGGGTTCAGCAGACCACCCCCCCTGCCCAATTAAAACAGACCTGTTTTGAAGTTCTTCCAGAGTATCTTCTTCTAGAATCGTGTTGTCCTCCAGATATTATTGATTTTTTTGCTTCAAAATCAGTCTAGAGGCTTCATATGTTGTTGGTTTGAGGGAAGGTTAGAGGAGGTTACAGAGACTCCTGTCTGATCTCCACCATCTTGGCTCCACCCCCGGAAGCTCTTCTTTTCTATTCTTTTCATTAGAATATAAACTTCTTGAAAGATAGAACTGGCTTTCTTTTTGCATCCCCAGTTCTTAGAACATTGCACATAGTAAGCATTAAATAATTAATAAAATTAATAAAAAATTGAGATGCTTTCTTCTTTCCCCTATCATATCTTTCTATCTCCTTACCTTTGTACTAGCTACCCCCAAGCTTGGAATGCCCCCTTTTCTCACCTTTGCCTCTTAGAATCTCTGACTTGCTTCAATATTCTACGAAAACATTTCCTTTTGTTAGGAGGGTTTTTTTTCATAGCCCCAACTACTATTACCTTTCCGTATAAAATTAATTTTGAGCTCTATTCATTTCTTTTTCTATGCCCCTTTGTTTAGTATTTTATTTTTCCCCAATTATATGTAAAAAAAAAATTTAGCACTGTTTTTAAAACTTTCAGTTCCAGATTCTCTCCTTTCTTCCCTTTCTACTCCTCCTCATTAAGAAGGCAAGCAACTCCATATAAATTATACATGTGTAGTCATGCAAAACATTTCCAAAATAGCAATGTTGTGAAAAAAAACATAGGCAAAAAACAAAAAACAAAACAAAACAAAACAAAAAAACAACCCAAACCCTAAAGAAAAATAAAGTTTAAAAATAAAGTATGCTTGGGAGCAGCTAGGTGGTACAGTGGATAGGTCACTACCCCTGAAGTCAGGAGGACCTGAGTTCAAATGTGGTCTTAGACCATCAGACACTTCCTGGTTGTGTGAGCCTGGGCAAGTCACTTAACCCCAATTGCCTCAGGAGGAAAAAAAGTATGCTTGAATCTGTATTCAGATACCATTAATTCTTTCTCTCGGTATGCATAGCATTTTTCATCATAAATCCCCCAGAATTATAGCTAAGTCATTTCACAGCTGATCATCTTATAATATTGCTATAACTTATACATTTTACTTTACATCTGCTCATGTAAGTCTTTAGAAAAAAATTTTTTTTCTGAGAACATCTTCCCATCATTTCTCATGACACAATAGTATTCGATCATAATCATATCCCACAATTTGTTTAGCCATTTCCCAGGAGATGGGCATCCACTCAATTTCTAACTTTCTACGATCAGAACAGAGATGCTATAAATATTTTTATACATGTATGTCCTTTTCCTGTTTGTTTTTTATCTCTTTGGGGATACAGACTAGTAGTGGTGTTACTAGGTCAAAAGGGATGCATGGATTTACAGCCCTTTGAATATAGTGCCAAATTGCTCTGCAGAATAGTTGAATCAGTTCACAACTCCACCCACCATGTATTAATATCTCATTTTTCCTACATTCCCTCCCATTTTCCTTTTCTATTCTATTAACCAAATACATATAAGGTAGTCCCTTAAAATTGTTTTTATTTTAATTTCTCCTATCAATAGTGAGATGGAACTTTTGTTTTCATATGGCTATAGATAGCTTTGATTCCTTTGTCTGAAAACTGTTCATGTCTTTTTGATGAGGCATGTCTTTGGCAGTGTAATGCCCAAGACCTCTCAGATAAGACCCCTGAACTAATCACTCTCCAGCTTTCATAGGACAATACCCTTAAGATCCATAAGCATTCATTAGCATCAATCTCCAACCTCCCTCCCAATAGTATGATTCAGCACTTAGACTATATATAAACTTGTCTACTTCCCAACTGGAGGATTATTGCTGCTGCTCCTTTGAGGAGAAGGGCCTGTTAAATGCATTACTTTAATAAATGTCTTTGCTCAGTTTGAAGACAGTTTGGGCTTTAATTCTTTAAAGATGAACCGTGTTACATATATACCCTCAACATTTTGACCATTTATCAATTAGGGAATGGCTCTTATTTTTTTTATTTTTTATTTTTTTTACAAATTTGACTCAATTCTTTATATATTTGAGAAATGAGGCCTTTATCAGAGAAATTTGCTTCAATTTTTTTTTTCCACAATTGCTAGTGCTTTTGGAACGATCTCCAAACGGATATAAAACTGTGTATACTCTTTGATTCAGCAATACATACCATTACTGAGTTTATATCCCAAACAAAAAGAAGCACATGTGCAAAAATGTTTGTAGCAGCTCTTTTTGTGGTGGCAAGAAATTGGAAATTGAGAGAATGCCCATCAGTTGCGGAATGGCTGAATAAGTTATGGTATATGAAAATAATGAAATACTATTGTTCTATAAGATGTGATGAGCAGGCTGTTTTCAGAAAAATTAAAATAAACTGATCCTGAGTGAGGTAAGCAGAATCAGGATTACACAGTAATAACAAGATTATGTGATGATCAACTATGATAGACTTAACTTTTCTTAGCAATAGTGATTTGGGGAAGCTAGATGGTGCAATGGATAGAACACCAGCTCTCAAGTCAGGAGAACCTGAGTTCTGGTCTCAGACACTTAACACTTCCTAGCTGTGTTATCCTAGGCAAGTAACTTAATACCAATTGCTTCAGAAAAAACAAACAAACAAACAGTAGTGAGCCACAACAATTCCAATAGAAAAATATTATGGAGTCTGAATGCAGATCAAGGCATTCTATTTTCATCTTTTTTTTGTGTCTTTTCTTTCTCATGCTTTTTCCCTTTTGTAATTTTCTTTCACAACATGAATAATATGGAAATATGTTTAAAATGATTATACATGTATAATCTATATCAGATTGCTTCCTTTTTTGGGAAGGGGAGAAGTAAAGAAGGGAGGAAAAAAGAAATTGGAATTAAAAATCTTACTAAAAAATGAATGTTGAAAACTATCTTTACATATAGTTGGAAAAAATAAAATTCTATTAAGTGAGGGGGGAAACAAAAAAAATTACTATTGCTAATGATATTCATCCCCTCCATTTATTCTAGTCTTTCTCTTTTATCCTTTACCACCTTAAAAGTGTTTTGCTTCTGACTATCCCACCCAATCTGCTCACCCTTTTATCATTTTTCCTCCCCCTTTTACCTTCCCTTCCCATTTTCTTGTAGGGTAAGATGCATTTCTATACCCAATTGAATGAGTATGTTATTCCCTCTTTGAGTCAATTCTGATGAGAGTAATGTTCATTCATTCTGCCTTACTTCCATCCTCTTCCCCTCTATTATAAAAGCTTTTTCTTGCCTCTTTCATGTGAGATAATTTACCCCATTCTACCTTTCCCTCTTCTAGTATATTCCTCTCTTATCCCTTAATTTTATTTTTTTAGATATCATCCCTTCACATTCAATTCATACCTGTGTCTTCTGTTTATATATGTCCTTCTAATTGTTCTAATAATGAGAAGAATCTTGTGAGTTACAAATATTATCTTCCCATATAGGAATGTAAATAGTTTGACCTTATTAAATCCCTTATGATCTCACTTTCCTGTTTTATCTTTTTATGCTTCTCCTTGAACCTTGTATTTAAAAGTCAAATTTTCTATTCAACTCTCATCTTTTCATCAAGAATGCTTGAAAGTCCCATATTTCATTGAATATCCAATTTTTCCCCTTAAAAGATTAAATTCACTTTTGCTGGGTATGCAGTTTTTGGTCATAACCTAGCTCCTTTGCCCTACAGAATATTATATTCCAATTCTTGCAATCCTTTAATGTAGAAGCTGCTAAATTTTATGTTATCCTGACTATGGCTCCACAATACTTGAATTGTTTCTTTCTGGCTGCTTGCAGTATTTTCTACTTGACCTGGGAACTCTGGGATTTAGTTATAATATTCCTGGGAGTTTTCATTTAGGAATTTCTTTCAGGAGGTGATAAGTGGATTCTTTCAATTTCTATTTTGTATTTTTATTTATTATTATTATTTTTTTTTTTTGCTGAGGCAATTGGGGTTAAGTGACTTGCCCAGGGTCACACAGCTAGGAAGTGTTAAGACTTGTATTCTTATAAATTTAACTCAGTTCTCTATATATCTTAGAAATGAGGTTGTTATCAGAAATACTGGCTATAAAAATTATTTCTCAGCTTTCTGCTTTCCTTCTACTCTTGGCTGCAATGGTTTTGTTTGTGCAAAATCTTTTTTATTTAATATAGCCAACATTATCCATTTTGTATTTTGTAATGTTTTCTCATTTTTCGTTGGCTGTAAATTCCTTCTTTCTGCACAGATCTGTAGACTATCCCTTACTCTCTACTAATTTGCTTATAGTATCACTCTTTATGTCTAAATCCTGAACCCATTTCAATCTTATTTTGGCATAAGGTATGAGATATTGATCAATACCTAGTTTCGGCATGCTATTTTCCAATTTTCCCAGCAGTTTTTGTCAAATAGTGAGTTTTTATCCCAGAAATTGGAGTCTTTGGGATTATCAAACAGTGGATCACCATAGATATTAACTGTTGTGTCTTGTGTACCTATTCTGTTCCACTGATCCACTACTCTATTTCTTAGCTAGTACCAAATGATTTCATGACTGCCACTTTATAATTATATTTATTATTTAATTTATGATATATATATACATATATATGTACATGCATATACATATATATACACACACACATATATATATATATAGTTTTAGGCCTAGTATGGCTAAGCCACCTTCCTTTGCATTTTTTCCCCATTAACTTCCTTGCTATTCTTGACCTTTTGTTCTTCTAGATGAATTTTATTATTTTTTTCTAGTGCAGTTTGATTGGTATGGTACTGAATGGGAAGATTAATTTAGATAGAACCTTCATTTTTATTAAATTATCTTAGGCCTACCCATGAGCAATTGGTATTTTTTCCAAATTTTTTAGATCTAACTTTATTTGTGTGAATTTTGTAATTGTGTTCATATAATTCCTAGCTTTATCTTGCCTGATAAACTTCCAGATATTTTATATTGTCTATAGTTATTTTTATATGGGATTTTTCTTTTTATATTTTGCTGTTGGATTTTGTGCGTAACATATAGAAATTTAAGGCATTCTTCTCATTGGCTTTTTGTACTTTCTTTACCATTTGGCCTACTGTTTTTTGTTGTTGTTGTGTTTTTTTGTTTTGTTTTGTTTTGTTTTTTATTAAAGTTTTTTATTTGTATAACATATGTATGGGTAGTTCCCCAACCTTGATCTTTACAAAGCTTTCCAATACAAATTTTACCCCCAGTCCTCTCCCCTCCCCTAAATGGCAGGAAGTCCATTACATGTTAATAATGATAAAATACTTGACAAGTTGTGCAAGAAAAATCCTATCTACAAGAAAAAAAATCAGAGAAAGGAAATACAATGCAAGCAAATATCAATAGAGAGCATGAAAATGTTATGTTGTGGTCTACATTTCATATCCTTCTCTCTGGGTGTATATGGCTTTCTTCAGTGAACAATTGGAACTGGTTTGAAACATCTCATTGTTGAAGAGAACCATGTCCATCAGAATTGATCGTCATATAGTATTGTTGTTGCTGTGTATAATGATCTCCTGGTTCTGCTCATTTCACTCAGCATCAGTTCATGCAAGTCTCTCCAGGCCTCTCTGAAATCGTCCTGCTGGTCGTTTCTCACAGAACAATAATATTCCATAACATTCATATACCATAATTTGTTCAGCCACTCTCCAATTGATGGGCATCCAGTCAGTTTCCAGTTTCTAGCCACTACAAAAAGACTGCCACAAACATTCTTGCACATGTGGGGCCCTTTCCCTCCTCTAAGATCTCTTTGGGATATAAGCCCAATAGATACATTGCTGGGTCAAAGGGTATGCACAGTTTGATAACTTTTTGAGCATAGCTCCAAATTGCTCTCCAGAATGGTTGGATCCGTTCACAGTTCCACCAACAATGTATCAGTGTCCCAGCTTTCCCACATCCTCTCCAGCATTCATCGTTATCTTTTTCTGTCATCTTAGCCAATCTGACAGGTGTGTAGTGGTACCTCAGAGTTGTCTTAATTTGCATTTCTCTGATCAATAGTGATTTGGAGCAACTTTTCATATGACTAGAAATGGTTTTAATTTCATCATCTGAAAACTGTCTGTTCATACCCCTTGACTATTTATCTATTGAAGAGTTGGCCTACTGTTTTTTAAAGCATAATTTTCTCCAATATTTTTTGTGTCTCTTTTACCACGTTGTTGACTCCTTTTTCATTATTTTCTTGCATCGTTTTCATTTTTCTTCCTAATTTCTCTTCTACCTCTTTTACTTGATTTTCAAAATCTTTTTTTGAGCTCTTCCATAACCTGAGATGAATTCACATTTTTCTTGGAAGCTTTGGATGTAAGAGCCTTGAATTTATTATCTTTTTCTGCATATTTTGATTTTGTTTTTCCATAGTAACTTTCTATGGCTAGAATTTTTTTTTCTATTTTTTGTTCATTTTCCCCATCTTGAATTTCAACTCTGTTAAATTAGGACTCTGCTTCCAGGGTGGAGGGTGCACTGTCCCAAGCTGTTTTCAGAGATATGTCTAAGGATCTGTAAGTTTTCTGTTCTTCCAAGGTAGCATGACCTAAGGAAATGTATTTACTACTCTCTTGGCCTGTATTCTGGTCTGAGAGTGATCACAAACACTCTTTTTCTGCTCTGAAACTGTAATGAGGGTTCCCACTCCAATGTGGCCAAAAACTCTGGTGTGCTATGCTCTTCCTTGCCCTAGGGCTGCCATGCAGGACTTTGCCTAGGATCTAAATATGGACAAAGGAATAGAGCCCTGCCTCAGTATTAGAAAAAAAGACTCTCTCTCCTTCTGACCAGCTGAGAACTCCAGTGGCTCCCGAGGCCTGCTCCTGCTTTGCTGGGGCTAAGGCTATGCTGGCACAGTATACCCTGGACTATATTCTACTCTCACCCTGGTATAACAGACCTGTCCTCCCAATCTAAGTTGTCTTGGGCTGGAAAATTGTTTCATTCCATCTTTTTAAGGGTTCTGCTAATTTATTATTTGTTATAGTTATTATTTAAGGGTTTTCAGAGAAGTTTTGGGGAAAGCTCAAGTGAATCCCTCCTTTTACATCACCATTTTGGATCCCCCTCTCCCCATCCATTTTATATTTTATCTTATATGTACCTGTTTATATACAAGGTATCTCTACTCATTAGAATGTAAGTTCTCTGGGGTTGTTGGGTTGTTTTTGTTTTTTTTTTCCTTATACCTCCCAGCTCTTAGCACCGAGTATGGCACGTAGGAAGTGCTTTACTAAATGCCTGCTGACTGATGGATTATGTCAGCATTCTTTGGGGTTTTCAGAACAATTGCTCATCCTTCAAAGTGGAAATAATTATTTTTGTCATTAAATTGTCTATGGACATGGGGTTCCTTTTGGAAATCTTAGGAGCAAAAAGGGATAGTTTTTCTTGTCAGAGGCTTAAAGACCTGCAGAAGTATTCCCCTACTAGATATTGAGAATTATTAATTCCATAGAAATTAGAAATGATCTTCTAGGATAAAAGGGATAGAAAAGCATTGTTCTCAGTTGCTGACTGCAAATCAGGAAACACCAACTCTTTTTTTCCTTGCTCTCTCCTCCTTCCCAGCACTAAAATGCTGTTATTGCGTTATTATAGTTTTTTAATTTTGGGTGTGCAGACATGGGTGTTCCCAATTGTTAAAGAGGTGAACTTGAATTGTCAAATGCCATGCCAAGACCACTGAATTGGTTTCATGTAGTGGTCAGCCACTAACAGTTCTCCAAAACAATTCACTAATTTAAGGAGAAGTTGCAATCTCTGTATGGAGGGAGTATCCTCACCCACAAAATTATGAAATCTTTGAGATATTGAAATATTTCCTCTTTTGTAAAATCGAGCAGAGAAGTAAGTGATCATCCTGTATAAATACAGAAGTCAATCATTTTCCTCATCAGTGAGTAAATTGTTTTCTCTCAAAAAAATGAGTGTATAGATTAACTTGGGAGGGGCAAAAATTCTGTCCAAGAGTAGTGTGAATTTTTCCATGATGCTATGCTATAGTAAGGAATGCAGTCTGGCTGATAGTATCCAGGAGCTTTAAGGGACTTACCAATATTTCCAAATTTTTTATCCTCCAAGAAGGTCTTTACCTGAAGTGCCTGACTTAGCTAATTCATTTTCAGGGTTTTGGCCATAAATAACGAGTACAAGGGGTCAGAGTCTCTTGGCAAGGTTTATGTAGAATGAATCAATCTCAACATATTTATGATATTCCTGAAGAATGAAAAAAAAAAACCACCTTGTTTAAGGGGCAAGACATTATTTCAATAATCACTATTCAGTGAAACAGAGATACAAAAACTTCACTGACATCTTAAAAACCTCCATGAAGGCAGATGCACCAAATCTTAAATAGAATTTCAAAGAAAATAGGCCATTATCCTTTAGACTTCTAAGATGCTGTATTTATCATAATTAGAGGGTAGGGACAAAATTTATGATTTATTTGGCACAGGAAACTCCTAAATGAGGACACTCCCTATACCAAAGTAGACTGGCATCTTTTCTGCAATTTATAATTATAGAGCAGAGGTTAGAGCACTGAGAACTTAAGTGACTTACGCAGAGTCATATAGTATTAGAAGTTGGAAGCAGGCTTTTTATAAAAGATGCCTTTAATGAATTAAAGTAGCTTACATTTATAGGTCACACCAAGGTTTATAAGGGATTCATTCTTATGGCAACTCAACTGAATATAAATCCATTGGTTTTGCATAGTTTAAATCTTCCTTTATTTATACTTCTGAGAAAAGTGTGTTGATAAACATTTAATGGCTATAAAGATTTTAAGTTACTTGAACTCTCTATCAAGGTACTGTGCATAACTATATCCATTTTTAATGTAAAACCTTTTAAGGCACTGCTTGCTGAAGTAGCCCAATTCCCACCAATCTGCTGAAGTTGCTTAGGAAGAGCACAGCAGACATCTCAGCTCTTAAGAACCTTATTCCTTTGTGGTTCTTATTCCTTATTTGAAAAGATTAAGAAAGAAAATCTGCACATGAGCTAGAAAAGCAGAACTCATCTCTTAAGTTAATTTGCCATTGTCTTTAAAGATTTTCAAATACCATATGGTTTAATTGGCTGTACTCTTCCTTTCTAAATTTCATTTATACTTTAGTGTAGTCTAATTTTGTGTTTTTAGTGGAAGAATATTAGCAAAATTGATGACAATGAATGCAGAACTGGTGATAAAAATGTATAAAATATTTATTTGAATTGAAAAATTTAAAGAATTTTAAAGGATTTTTTTTTTTGGAAAAAAAAATGTATAGGGGTAGCTAGATGGTGCAGTGGATAGAGGACTATCCCTGGAATCAGGAGGACCAGAGTTCAAATGTGATCTCAGACATTTAACACTTACTAGCTGTGTGATCTTAGGCAAGTCACCTAATTCTAATTGCCTCACATACATACACAAAAAGTACCACTAGAGGTAATATGCTTTCATGCGGTAATTGTGTGAGAGACTGATTGTGATAATACAGAGTACTAGTTTTTGATGTAGAAAGTTCTATATCCAAGAACTGCCTCTATATGTGATTCTGAACACGTCACCTTCACTCCTTAATTTCCCAATTAAAACTATAAATTGACAAGTGGAGGGAATCTCAACAAAAGAGAATTAGCTCCTCTAATAAAATCACAGGGTGTGGACATGCCCATAAATATTCCAGAAAAGTTAGTGTTATTTTTTAAAGTGTAAATCTAAGTTTTGTTTTGTTTTTTTCTTTTTTAAAAAGATCAACTTTCCTTAGTAGCTGTCTGACCCTGGACAAATCATTTAACTCCAATTTCTGAGAGACGGAGACAGAAACACAGAGGGGAGGGGGAGGATGGGAGGAAGAGAGAGAGGGAGGGGGGGGAAGGAGGGAGGAAAGGTGGGAGAGAAGAAAGGAGAGAGAGTAAAAAGAGAGAGCGTGAGAGAGAAAGTGAGAGTGAGAGAGAAAGAAAGAGAGAGAGAGAGATCAATTTTTAGGGACATAATGTATATTCAGACCAATATACTAGTTACTTGATAAGCAATAGTAGTGAAACTTTAAGCTCCTATGCCATCTATTTCTTCTACATTTAGCCATAAATGTTTCCAAAAGGCTGTAATGATTATAATTATTCAAGTAAAGAGTTAAATTTTTGGTAGTAAAAATTAAAATAATAATAGCTACAATTTACATAGTGCTTTGAGGTTTAAAAGGCCCTTCACAAATATTATTTCATAAATGTGAAAATATTTTTAGAAGAATTGCACATGGATTACTTGCTATCTAGGGGAAGGGAATGAAGGGAAAGGAGGGAGAAACACAAGATTTGGCAAGGTTGAATGTTGAAAATTATTTTTGTATGTATTTTGAAAATAAAAAGTTTTTATTAAAATTAAAAACAAAAAAAACCCCAAGTATTATCTCATTTGATCTTCAAAACAATTCTGGGAGAGAGGTGCTATTATTGTCCCCATTTTAAAGATGAGGAGTTTGAAACAATAGAGGCTAAATGATTTATCCCAGAGTTGCAGTGATTTGTTGTATTTTCATATAGCTAAGTGTCTGAGGCTAGATTGGAACCCTGGTCTTCCTGACTCCAGGTACATTACCCGGCATCTAAGTAAACACAGGTGATGCCATCCAGGAATAGCACTTACATACAACTTTAATGCATTATGCATCATAGAGAATATCTGGTTGGTAATAGACTGTTTATAGAAAGATAGGGCATTTTTGTTTACCAAAAGAGTATGCAAATTCGTCTTATCCTTGCCACCATTCTGTTACTGTCATGTCCCACCCATCAATTATCCCCTTTTTCTTTAATCTTCAATCTCTTTCTATCTGGTGGTGACTTTTTGCTGCCTACAACTTTCCTAATCTTAAGAAACTCACTTGACCTGCTATTTCTTCAAGTTATCCTCTTAGATATCTCTCCTCCCTTTCACAGCCAAACTCCTAGAAAAAGCTGTCTACACTCTGTCCCTAAGTCCCTTTTCCTCATTAATGTCTTAGCACTTTGCAAGCTGGCTTTCAACTTTATCACTCAGCTGAAACAACTCTCTTCCAAGTTTGTTTCTGTTCAATTGTGTTTATTTCTTCCTGATCCCATTTGGGATTTTCTTGGCAAAGATACTGGAATGTTTTGCCATTTCCTTCTCTAGCTCATTTTACAGATGAGGAAACTGAGGCAAAGAGGGTGAAGTGGCTTGCTGAGGTCATATAGCTATTAAGTGTCTGGGGCCAGATTTGAACTCAGGAAGATGAGTCTTTGTGACTGCAGGGCAAGTTCTCTGTGTACTGTGGCACCACCTAGCCATCCTTCTCCAAAGTTTCCTTTTCTATTGAATAGTTTCAATATTGCCCAACTTAACGACCAGCTCTGCAGTTTAAAAAAAAATGCACACACTTTAAGTTTAACTTGTATTATTATCATCCATGGCCATCTCCAGTCATGCTAATCTATATCTGGCCACTAGACTCAGATGGCTCTGGAGGGGAACATGAGGCAGGTGACCTTGCACATCCCTCCCTCACTTAAATCCAGTTTCCTTGCACGTCATGACATCCCCTTCCTGATGCCATGGTTCCCTATTAGACTGAAGGACAAACAACAACTTTTATTATTAGCACTTTCTTATGAGCCTGTTCAGTTATTTTCAGTCACATTCAGCTCTTTGTGATCCCATTTGGGGTTTTCTTGGCAGATACTAGAGTGATTTACCGTCATTCCTTGCTTCAGCTCAGTTTACAGATGAAGAAACTGAGGCAAACAGGGTTAAGTGACTTGCCCAGGGTCACACAGCTAGTAAGTGTCTGTAGTCAGATTTGAACCCAGGTCTTCTTGACTCCAAGCTGGGTGTGCTGTCCACTGAGCCATCTAGCTATAGTCAATTGTTTTTTCTGTCTTTATTTTTGATCTCTCTACAATATCTAACACTGTTGACCTCCATCTTCTCTTAGATATTTTCTCTTCTCATGACACTGTTTCTCCTGATTATCCTCCTTCTTCCTCCTTCTTTGGGGAGAGGGGTTCTTTCTCAGTCTCCTTTTCTGAATCATCTTCTATGTCTCACCTTCCCAATGCAAATATACCCCAAGGTTCTGTCCTAGGCTCCTTTCTTTTTATTCTCTAGAAATTCTCTTAGCTTCCAGGGGTTTAATTGTCATTTCTACACAGATGATTCTCGGACTTATGTATATACAACCTTAGTCTCTCCTGAGCCCCAGTTCTGTATCACCAGAAATTTCCTCCTGAACATTTTTCACAATATCCCCAAAGCATCTCAAATCTAACAGGACCAAAGTAGAACCCATTCTATTTAGTTTCTCTTGAATTCTCCTATTTGTTCTGCCAACTTTCCAACCATCATTCTAATCACTTATATTTATAACTTTGGAGTCATCCATTCAGTTGCCAAGACTTGTCAATTCTACTTGGACAATATATCCCTAATGCATCCTAGTCAAATGACTATCACCCTCTCCCACTCTCATTGGCACCCCACACTTAGTCGTTTGCCAGTTCTTGTCCTTCCCTTCTCACTATTCACACTGCCATCACCCTAACTCAGAGCCTCACTACCTCTCACTTGCACTATTACAATATCCTACTAACTAGTCTCCTTGGCTCAAGTCTCTCCCCTCCATTATCCCTCCTTCATAAACTACTAATGTGATATTTCTAAAGCTAAGGTCTGACCAAGCCACTCCCTTGCTCTAAAAGCTCCAATGATTACATTGCCTTTAGATAAAATGAAAACTCTGTTTTGCATTTAAAGTCTGTCACAATGTGGATCCTGCCTACTTTTCCAGACTTAGACCTTGCTATGTTGGCCAAATTGGACTTTGCTATTTTTCATTCACAGGATTCCATCTCCCATTTCTTTGTCCTCCAAGCCTAGAATGAATTTCCTTCTCATTCCAGTCTCTTTGAATACTTAGCTCCCTTCAAAACTTAGTTCCTGTGTCCCCTCCCACTTAAAGTCTTTACTGTTTTCTCCCCATCAGCCTGTGCTCTCTGAAATTATTTTCATTTACTGTATATATATATATTTTTTTTTCCACTTTCATGTATACATGCTATCTTCCCCCATTGGAATGTAAACTTCCTGGAAGCATAAGCAGGAAGGGATTTAATTTTTGCTTTGTATCCTCAGGACCTAATACAGTGCCCGTAATACAGCCTGGCCCAGGGTAGGTGATTAGTAAATGCTTGTTTAAATTGCTTGATTGATTCACAAAAGGGTAAGCATTCAGGCATTCAAAATGCCACCCATTATGGAGGATGCCTGGAAACAACAACCTTATACTACCAGTGTTGTCAAACCATTTTTATTTGAAAAGGAACATTTAACTTCAGGGTGGGTTACATGTTCGATTTGAGGTCTTAATAATGATTATTATCTTCCTGACATATGATACTTTGTTCAAAACAATACTATTCCTAGAAGTCATGTTCCGCCTCCTTTTCTGTCCTGCTCTGTCCCCTCCCCTGCTCCAATGTGTCCTCAGAAAAAAAAGGCTGAATGGTAAAAGTAAAGAGACATCCTGAGGACTATTTCAGTGGGGTGGTTTTTACCCCACACAAAAGAAGTTGAATTATCTAGCTTAGGAAAGTAGCTAGTCTATATGTTAGGGTTTTGAAAAGAATGTAGAACAGGTTTCTTATTTGAAAATATTTGTACTTGGAAGAGACTCTACTTGCTCTCAAGATAGTAATATATATATACATATATATAAAATTTCATAATAATCAAAGTCTTTTATAAATAGCTTATATAAATATATACATATATAATTCCATAATAACAAAGTCTTTTATAAAGATAAATTTATAAATAGCCAAATAGATTTGTTTGCTGGTTATTCACTACTGTTATGGATGTATCTTTCTGTTGCAGAGGAAAAGCTGATGTATAAAGTCTTGCTCTTATGTTGTTGTTTTGTTTTTTTAAAAGGCTAAGGCTGATGATCCTATTTGGACTCTACCACTGGGTTTGGTACATGGTGTAATATGCTTAATACACATATGCCACATACTTCTGGGGCCCATCTAAGGGATTCCTTAGGGGGCAGGAGGAAGTCACTATCTTAAAGTCATTAGGCAGAAACCAATTTCTTTTCTCCTGAAAATGCTTGAGAATTGCTAATAATAAAGAGAAGTCAGGATATCTCAGTTTTTATATGCTGCCCAAAGTAGCCCGTGGTTACCTTATCAAGCCTAGTAACAGACAAGACAAGCCACTTTTATTCTTTCAGGGTCCTCTGGTGTCTGACTGTAGAACAAAATAACAATGACCTTAGCAGGGTCTGCAGACTGAAACAGAAATGAGGGCAAGCCTAAGGCCTAGAGCTGTTGCTGATCTGTTATTTAGATCATGGCCCCATCAAAGATTCTGTGCACAAGGTGCCAGCAAAAGTGAGGATTGGAAAGGAAATGGGACACTGGTTTTTAAAACATGTGATTCTGGGAAAGTCATTTATCCACCTCCAGCTCATTTTTCTCAGCTGTGAAAAGCAAATCAAAGCACAGACCTCATCCTCCTTACAGCCTCTCAAAGAATAGCTACAATCTTTTTTCCCAAAAAATTTCCCAAAATTGTAACTTACTTTGTAATACTAAAAATTCAAAATAACTGGAAGCCATATACACTTCACATTCTCTCAACACAGAACCATAATTTTCTGCTAAGGAGATTGGCATTTCTAAAGAAATGGCCCTGTGGCAACACTGAGAACTTCCAAGGGAAGCCACAGAGACCAGTATCTCTACTTTGGCTCTGGAATACACCCTCTGTAATACAACTAAATGTTGTATGATCCTCTACTACATGTTGGAGAGGAGGAAGAGACATAACAGGAAGGGACAAATACAGGGAATGGAGCTTGATGGAGAAAACAGCTGATGTTCTTTTTGGCATTTTAGAAGACAAAGGCATTAGGCAACACAGATTTTTATTATAGGCTTTTCGAAGTGCTACTATGGCAATGGGAGAAAAGCTGTTGATGAAGAGAGGTATCTGTCCAGTTTCCTGGCAACAGTTTCATGTATTGTCTAGCATTTGTCACTAGATGATTCCACTGACATGGATCATGAGTTACTTAGAAGTAAGAAGAAAGCTGTTTCCTTCTGATAGTCTTTGCCCTTGGATAGTTACCAATGCTGTAGCTTCTATGTGGTCCTGGAATCTTGCACGAGACAGAATTTTCCCCAAAGGAATTCCCTTGGTAAAAAGAAAAAAAATAATTTTATAATAACAATGTAATAATAATTATAATAACATAATAATGTCCTACTTAAATAGAATTATTTTTTTTGAATTTAGTTTTCAATATTGATTTTTGTAAAAATTTGATTTTTAAATTTTTTCCCTTCCTTCTCCCCCTCCCCAAAGCAGTAAGCAACCTAATATAGGTTTTATATATATATATATATATACATATATACAATCATTTTAAACATATTTCCATATTAGTTATATGATGAAAAAAATCAGAACAAAAGGGGAAAACTACAAGAAAGAAGAAGCAAAAAAAAGTGAAACTAAAATGCTTTGATCTTCATTCAGTCTCCATAATTCCATCCAAAGGCTAATTGTCTTGGATCGCTGTGTTGATGAGAAAAGCTAATTTATTATAGTTGATCATCACAGAATCTTGCTATTGTTGGTTCTGCTCACTTTACTCAGCATCACTTTATAAATCTTTCCAGGTTGTTGTTGTTGTTGTTGTTGTTTTAATTTGCCTACTCATCGTTTCTTATAAAACAATAGCATTTCATTACATTCATATACCACAACTTATCCAGCCATCTTCAAAATGATGGGCATCCATTCAATTTCCAATTATTTGCTGCCACAAAAAAAAGCTAGCAGAGTGATTTTTTTTTTTAGAGGTAGGGGGCAAATTTCCATAATCTTCCAGCCAGATTTTTAAAAAATTGATTTTAAGATATTTAGGGTGCACAAACATCAGGGACACAGCAATATTATACTAGCCTACCCTTGGGCTGTATACTTCTGTACATTAATCTATATGTCAGACCAGAGTTGGCGTAACATAGGAAATAGTGAAATCTTCAGAGAATCATAGTTTTAGAGTTGGGGGTAGGATACAGTGAGGTAGGAGGGGGACCCTTTAGATGACAACCAGTTAATCCTCTTATTTTACAGTTGAGAAAACTGAAGCCCAGAGGAGGTGAGGACCAAAATCCCAAAGGGAGAAAGTAGTAGGCAGGATATAAACCCAGGTTTTCTAACTCCAAATCCATCATTTTTTCCCACTGTCTTATACCGCCTCTGTAATGTGTATACCGTTAAGGTCAAGACAGTGGGTAAAATGATATGACTGCTAACGCTGAGGCAGTTCAGACTTTAGCCCTCTTCCCTGTACTTCTTCCCCGACATCTAGGCCATCTCCCAAGCCTGCAATCAAGTAGACTTGCTATGATTGCAAATTGCATTGTTTTTTTCCTTCCACCAGATGGCATTAAAATACTGCATTTCTGAGGAACAGCCATGCTTGGTCCCTTCATGGATGATCAAAGTTAGGAGCATTGCCCCTTCCAGGCACCTCCAATAAAACAAAGGGAAGTGGTAGCATACTGTCCAGGACTTTTGGAGGTCATCCTTGCAGGGAGCTCTGAAATGACCATAACTCCTTGGTGAGGCAAAGCAGATTTACATGCTCAATACCACTGAGTTGTTCTCTGCAGATGTGGGCTGAGTGAGGCAGCAAAAATGGCAGAGGGTGATGATCCTGGGTCTCTGGGTCTGAGTAGGTCTGTTGGGCTCTTCGGAGTTTAGGGCATCAGAAGAGAGGCATAAGAATGGCTGCTATGCAATAGAAAGAGTGCTAGATTTGGGGTTGTTAGACCTGGATTCATATCCTGGATCTGCTACTTTTTACCAATGACATTCTCCTTCTCTAGGACCTCTTTTCTCCTTACCCATAAAATGAGGGAATTAGACTAGATAAAGTATAACACTTTTTTTAACTAAAATATTTTCTTATAACTAAATCCAAAGAAACCAGAACCATTTCTCAACCTGGATATCAATCAATCAAATAATAAACTTTTACCAAATGCTACCATGTGCCAGGTATTGTGCTACATGCAGGGGAACCAAAAAAGAAGCAAGAGACAATCCCTGTTCTCAATGATTTTTCAATCTAGTGGCTCTATCCTCAACCACAAAAACATAGTTGGGATTTTTGATTTGACAATTATTGGAAGAAATTATGCTTTCACTGGAGCATTTGAAATATTCCAGGCAAGTGCAAACTGATAATCATTATGAGGCTCAGGCGGCAGAGTATATGGAAGCATTAAGGGTCAGCCAGACCATGCCAAGCCCAAGGCACAGACTCTGATTTGGTTCCTCTTTGAACAAGTTCCAGGGAGTTACTGTTGGCTCGAGGACTAAACAGATCTTAGTGCTTTCAGCTAAGTACTAGCCCCCTTTCTATTCCTGAGCATAGTCTTATCCTTCCCATCCTAGGGGAAAGCCTTCTCCTGCATCATTCACCAGGTGGAACTCTTAATTCTAGTCCTCTGTTTCCATATGTGACAGGATTTACCAAAGTAAGGTCCTCTATTTATGAAGGTTCCTAAAAGGAGATGGTTATGGGATATAGCATGACTGCCCGAGAGCAGATCTGACCAGCCTTTGACAGCCACAGGATTTGTTGTTACCAAAAAGTCCGTCAGAAAAAATGGGGGGATATGAGGGAAAACGAGAAGGATCATTGCTATCCTTGGTCTGGATTCTCAGGCCCCCTGGCTGTACAAAGGTGAGGCAGAATGCTGGACCAGGCTGGATATTGGTGCTTGTGTCACATGGGGCTGTCTCAGTCTCTTTAAAACAGTGTCACTTAATCAGCTGTCAGCAGGCCCAGCCCTGGGAAAGAGCTTCTCAGAAAGAAGTTAGTAGAGGGAGAGGGGGGAAAAAAACGAAAGAAAGGAGGTTGCCTACTGGGAAATGTAAATGTTATCATACTGTGTTCCCATATGGGTAAGAAGAAGGCCTTGTGCAGGTACTTGGGGGTCAATGCTTCTGGGGAGGGGCAGGTCAATGGATGAATGAATGAATCAGAAAAAAAAAGAACTGACCAGAGAAGGATTTGTATTTGTATAGATTCTATGCAGAAGCAGGTTTGTATACTTTCATCTGAAAAAAAAAATTTTTTTTATTATAAACTACCTCAGGGTAACACTCAAAAATCAGAAATAAACAAAATATGAAGCAAATGTCCAAAAAATATAAAATTTTGGTAATTCATTTATTTTTATTTTAAATAATAACAATAATATAAATTTTAGCAAATTAATAGTAACAATCTATTTGTTCTATGTCTCTTTCTGAATCTGTGTACTTAAGGAAGTTTTTTTTTTTCCTTTTAGGGTGCTTGTGGTCAGTGTTTACATTGTTTTTTCTCTATCGATCTTGCTTTGCATTGTTATATATAAACACTTCATATTTCTTTATATTCCTCATATTTGCCATTTTTATGGCACAAGAATGTTCAAAAAATGTTTCCATTTATCTAGTAATTCCCCAAACATTGGGCACATAGGCTGTTTCCAATTTTTCACTGTTACAAATAAAAGAACTGTGAGTTATATGTATATTCATATATATACATACATATATATATAAATATAATATATTTGACAAGGATGTCTTTTCCTCTCATACCATCTTCACATAAAAACAATCATGCCTGAGTGTGTGCTGTGCCTACAGAAAGCCTTTGGTGTAGGGAAGTAAGAACTAATAAGAACCAAAGCTTTCTAGCTTTCTATGTCAAGATTTTGCCTTAGGAATTTTGAAGACGCAGAATTGGTCACAAATGGAGATTTGAGTTTCCTAGAGCATGCCCTGTCTGCCAAGAAGACTATGAGAATTAGACATAGGACAAGAGATTTGAGAATAGGAATCCTTCAGAGTAGCTTTTTGTGTAACATCTAGTCAGGAAAAGTTGTGATATTCCATGCATCTGTGACTCTCTCTGTCTGTTTCCAAAGAGTATTTTCTTTTGCTGTCTCATTCTCTCTTTTTTAAGGAATCCCAAGGAGTCAATAATCCTTCGGAATGAAAGGAGTCATGGTTACTTTGAAATACGTAACAGGGAAAGAAATCACTGTGGTGGATAAACATAGCCACTGTGGTATGTGTGGTGTGGTGTGTGGTATGGGATTCTGTAACTAAACAGAAAAAATTCTTGGCCAACTGTAAGTGAACCTTTTGAAATTAAACATCTAGATGTTGCACCTTTGAGAAAAGGGGGTACGGGGAGCAGGAGAGAATAGGCAGGAAGTCAAGAGGCTCCAGTGTTCAGAATGGAAAGTTGGTGTGCAAGGCACCAACAGGGGTGAAGGAATGTAATATAGGGCAGATGCGCAAAATGCGACATTGTAGATAAGAATTGTGAAAGGTGAAGACTATGTATTTTGAACCCCATTCCTTTAATATTGGGCTGATTGTATCTCTATATCTGGGTTGTCCTGGATTGGGAAAGGGATCTTGGGATCATAGATTTAGTGATGAAAAGAACTTTCCTGGTAGTCTAATCCAACAGATTAGTTTTACAGATGAAGAAACAGGTCAGGATGGTTAAAGAACTTCATCAGAGTTAAAAATAGTAAGTGTTGATGAGTCAGGGATTGAATTTACCTCCTCTTGAATCCAAATCCAACTGCTACTCTTTGCACTTTAGCATACTGCTTTCCTTTATGATGATAAAATGTAATTGGTTTGAATTTATTCCCAGAGAGAGGTAGGGTTTGAGAACCAGATAAGGAAAGAGGGGAGAGAATGTTCATTCATCTCAGTCTCTTCAATGTTGGTCTCTTAGCTAGTAATGATGCTTGTGACATGGGTACAATGCATTGCCCAAGAAATCATTGCAGCAGAAAGCCGTTTAGCTCTACTGGTTTTTTAAAAATGTTTTAAATTAAATTTTATTTTTTAATGTGGATAGAAAGGGTTCTACTTGGCTCTGGGCCATTAATCTGTTCTATTTTATTTTCCTTTTCTTTTATATATATATATATATATATATGCATATATATATATTTTTTCCCTCGCCTTATTAGCTTTTTCCTTCTCTTCTCCCTCTCACTCCCTCTCACTTTCTCTTCTATTGCCCCAAAGCAGAGGAATATTTTCCCTAAAATACAGTTTTCTTGGGATGCTTCATCTTTATATATATATTTTTGCCTTGGGGGAGGGAAGTTTAGACTGGATTTTTCCTCAGTCATGGAATTTATTAAATCAGCTGCAGGGAATCAAGTGGCAATTTATACCAAGATAAACAGCCACAGTTCTTCTCTCCTCTAGAATGGTTAAAGTGAGGCAATGTGTCCCCATTCTCTGACCTCCTACTTAAGTGCTTCCCCCCCAAGGCACAATGTCATTTTTTTTAAATGAAAGAAGCACTAGGAATGGCAAATCATATGTAATTTTCGATGCAAATAATATTTTATATTCAACAAAAATTAGGTCTGCAAAAATTACCCAAACATGAACCATTTAGATTCCTAGTATCGTGTTCCAAAGCTAACTTTTTGTCCTTATTTTGACGCCCTGATGTCCTATAATAGTAAATAGCTGTGTAGTTAGCTAAGATAGCCAAATTTGTCTTCTCAAGATTCAAATGAAACTACATCCTAGAGTCATTTTCAGAAACAGCAGCTGGGGCTAGGGACCGAGGGTACCATTAGATGGGAATTGTTAGACTTTCTGACACCCCAAAATCTCCTTTCTTGTGCAAGCTGGGAGGCAGAAGTCCCTTTGTGCTATTAACTCCCTTTCTGGGTCCCCTAACCCTAGCACATGATGCTTCCAGAGTGAGCAGATCTAGAGTTATGATTCAACTGGAATGTTCCCCATACAGCTGCCCACACAGAACACCCAAGAAAGGAAAATGTGTAGGAGCAGAGGATGTCCCCAGACTCTTGCTGGGAATCAGAAATCCAAGGTAGTCCCTGTCCTTTTGGGAAACACTCTAATTATACAAGACATACTTTGGCGAGTTCACATCACTTGGAGTATCACTACTACAGGCCCCTTCTTGTTCTCCATACTTAACCCCATCCCTTATCTTGTTTTCTTGTGCATTGTGTTGCTTCTCTCTCTATCCCCAGAACACTTTCCCTTTCTCTCAATGCTATGTTTTTCTTCATCACATGATGCAGTTCTCAGGTCTACATTCTCACATGAATTTTGAGCATGCTCAAAGCCTTTCTGCTTTAGGAAACCTTAGCACTCAGATCGAGAAATCATTCAGTAATATGCTCAGCCCTTAGACTGAATGATTTCAGGGACTAAAACCTGTGAAAATGATAGATTTACTATTCCAATTATTGTCCTTGTTTCAGCATCTTTTCTTTAAAAGCAGAGAAAGCTTCACATTTAGTTAGTTCCTTCTCACATTCCCCTCCCTGCAAAGGTGTCTTTCTACTTCCTGAGGAAGACAAGAGAATAATTCCCTTTCCCTGACTAGACTGGATTAAGAAGTTTCCTTCCAGGTAGGGTCTCTGATCCCTTAGGAAGTGAATTAGGATGAAGGAATACCTGGTGCATTTCTGGGATTCCCTGTCATTCCACAGCTTAATCTCAGAATTTGAGAATCAAGGCTGCTATGTCAGCTCCATGAATCAAGAGTCCTGATGCTTTAAGGCCAGAGGAAGACTGGAGGTGCTGAGGGGGAAAGGGAGGAGTGACTGGCTTCACTGATGGGCTTTCTGCCCATTGAGCTGTTCCTGGCTCTGATCTCAGAGGACTTCCTCTGGTGTTAGGTGACACCTTCCATGGTCTTGCTCAGGGTGTTGTTGATAATAGAAAGAATCACCAACTGATTGAAAGGTAATGTGGCTTAATCAGCGTCACAAAGCCATTCAGGAGAGGATACAGATATTTAAATTACTTGGTAGTAGCAGAAAATACTACAAGTAGGATTCTAAAATTTTGGCTCTAGGGAAAACTTCCAATTTTCCCTTTTGAAACATCATACAAGTATACTATTTCTTCCATTGATTTTGCAGTAACAGAAGGGGAAACTAATGGGAACTACAAGAAGAAATAGCATTTTTTGAGGCCTTCATGCTTCAGACAGCTGGTGTCATAGCTATCTGAATGATTTTTCCAGAGCTTCTCATTAGCTTCTTTCTGTTTACCCTAGTTCTCTGTGTCTAGAATCAGACAACTAGGAAAGGCCATACCACACAGAAATGTGCCTGTTTCTTGGGCTACAGTGCTCCCCAACCCAGCTGCACTCTCCTCTCCAACTCTCTCCCCCACTCTCATCCCAGCACCTGATAAACTCTTCTAAGAGTAAGTTCCTTTGAGGGTTTGGTTTATTTCATTGCCAACAAATCAAAGCCCATCTACATAAATGAGCCAAGGAAGGGTAATCATGGATAGCCAGTATATCATTTTTTTTCATTATCATCTTTTTTATATTGATATCACCCTTTCTTGTAGGGACCTGAAAACTCAGGGACATTTCTTCAGAAGGAAATGGAGTTTGTAAGACACCAGGAAGTGAAACTGCTACATTTTTGTGAAAGAAGCCTATGTATGATTAAAAGGTAGGTATGTTTGCTTAAAGTAGTGGTATGCAAAATGAGAGCTAGAGCCTCTGGGGATCATAGTTTGCTTATGAGGGTGACTACTCACCCTCCCCATCACAGACCATCGTGGGGTTTATCTGTAACACACTTATATCTACACCCTCTCAACACTCATTTACTCTGCTCACTTCTTTCAGTTTGCAAGCTCCCAACCTATGCCTTTCTGAGCTAGGCTTTAGTCGCTCAGGACACTTGTAATCTAATTGCTGTCTGTCTGGCAAATTCCACAGCTTCCCTCTCGGCATATCAATCCTCAATCTCTCACATCTCTGGTGCTCCAGAGCAGTGACTGGTAAGAACTCGGGCCTTGCTCCTTTTTGTTTTAGAGGTACAAGATGAGTTTCTACACATGTCAGATCTCATTATGTTATCTCCTTCCTCCCCCACAAAAAAAAAAAAAAAACAACCCACCCCTCTTAGTAGTTTTCCTATTACTACCTGGGCACTGTCATCCTTCCAGTCATCCAGGTTCATAATCTTGGTCTCATCTTCAACTGTTCACATATCCTCACTCCCTATATTCAATCAGTTGTCAAATCTTGTCATTTCTAATTCATCTAATGTCATCTCTTCCATCTGACCCATGTTTCTAGTCACACAGCAGCCACCCCAGTTAAGGCCCTCATTATCTCTTAGTTGGGCTATTGCAATAGCCTCTTAATTAATTTTCCTGCTGCAAATCTCACACAGCTGCTAGTGATTTTTCCTAAAGTTCAGCTCTGACCATATTACTTTTCTACTCAATAAATTCCAGCAGTTATCTATTTATTCTTAATTGATCTTTACATCAACCTTTTAATTTCTATTTTACTATAAATTTTAGAATACATTTATTAGTACAGCAGTATATCTGTATGAGCTATATATTGAAGGGCATGTGCTCAAAAACTGTTTATTGTTGAAGGTGCATCTTCGGGGCCTTGTTGACTAGATGTCTTTAGCAGTAAGCTTGTGATTCAGGAGTTAATGTGCTCCTGCTTACCAGCATCCCACACTTTTATGAGACTAATAGAAAGAAAAGCAAAATAGTGAGATCATAGCTACTGTATTGCTGTTGGGTTCCAGACATATCCTGTCAGACTGGAAGCTCCCCACAGGGCCTTGATAACGATGCCAGGATGTTTTGTGATGTTGCAATGGGTCAAGGCTCCAGAGGATAGAACAGTAAAACAAGATTCAGGTAGGATACCTGAGGAAATAGCATTTTCCTTGCAGTGTTATTGTGAGGCTAAAATGAGACAATATGTATAAAATACTTAGTATAGTGCTAAGGGAACTTGTAGTTTTGAACATAGGATAAGCAATTCCTTTCCCTTCTACAACCCTGTCCTAGACTTCACTCACCTTCCACAAATTAAGTGTTAGATGGGGTGGGTGGTGTCTGACATGAAGAGAACCAAACAGAACTGACTGAAGCTTAGGAATGCAATTTTTTCATTCCAAAGAAGCAAATATGTTCTTGTTGGTTGATGTTGCTATTCTTTCAGAATTAGGGGACCAGATTGTTCTTGTCTTAGGGATTAACTAAGCCTCTGGGCTAACATTATGGTCCCCAAATCCATTTCTTGGGAGAATAATGCCAATGTTTTGGCTATAGCAGGATCAAGTTAGACTTGCTATTTTCCCATCTCTTACTAATACTTCATCCCCGGGAAGAAGAGACAATAAGAAAAAGGTGGTGGTGGTGGTGGTGGGGGTGGTCTGTCCATTTGCATATCAATGGGTTTATTTGTGTTCTGGTGGTATTTCTTCAAAAATATGAACTCCACACTACTAAGGCCTAGGGAAAAAAGGACATAGCAGAGACAGTTACTCTACAGTAAAATTAGCTTCATCGACAGAAACTTTGTTGCATTTTTAACAGTAATTAATTAATTTAACACTACATTTTAGCCACTTTCATAAGAGAGGATACATGAAGGTTTGGGGAAGAAAGGAAGGATTGGATGCCTCAAACAGCATAGGGTTCTACCCTAGCTCACAAACATATAAAGGACCTTGTATTTTTTGGCTACTGAACAATGAAACAGGACAGACACGTGGTCCTTGCCAGAAAACAATATGCTAACAGAGGCAAGACAGATTGACTTTCATAGGAACCACAACTTTATATAGGCAGCATAGAGAAGATTTTTGGAAGTGAGTATAGGCAGATTCTGAATCAAGGGAGAGAAAGATCTCGAGGAATATATTAATGCCAATAATTTCCCTCTCATTTCTTCCAACCAGGGTGACATACTTTCTGGCTGAGAGATTTTGTCTCAAAATAGAAGCATTTATTGAATACTAGCTAATTAAGAATTTTTATCTCTATTACAATTGTTTATAGCATGGGCTCCATCTTAGGAAAGAATAGGAAGACAGCCATTGCTGGTTGATGGAAAGGAAAAAGCGCAAATCTTCCTGTGGGTCTGAAGTTTTCACTTATGCATACTGAATATAGAAATAGGCCCTTGATTTAATTTTTATCACTTGGTAAGTCCCAGTGTCACCCCAGGTTGGAACCAGAGAACTTAAAAGTAACTTTGACCATAGCCCTGTCATATTGCAGGTGGCTTGGCCCATGAAGATACTTGTTCACACTCAGGCTCTAAGCTGAGGCTGTGCTGTTTTAAGAACTCTATAGTAGGATTTAGATATCCTGAGGCTTCTTGAAGCTCTGACTGGGAACATCCTAGAGATAGAAGAGGAGGGAATTTGGAGAAATAGAGAGAGACAATTCTGGCTTTTAAGGGTCATGCCATGGCATTTTCTAAACCCCATCTCCTGAGCTCCAAATTTCTCCAGGGGTTCTGTAGATGGATTTGAGATAGAACCTGTATTAGTGAGGAACATTATGGTAGCAAACAATCTTTTGAAACAGTAGGATAAAGCTGAATTTAAAAACCCACACACACTGGGCCTAGATCATATAACTCATATTGTAAAAGGACTACATAGAGCATCCTAACTCCAGGGCATTAAGTGGCAACAAATCCTGGAAAATAAGCTGCTCCTTAGAACTGTCTAATCCTTTTGCTTTCTCTCATCATCATCAATGACTGATAAATGATTGTAACACAATATCCATAGCTTCTTAAGTATTTTTCTCTATCCAGTTTCAGAGCCACAGACAGAACTTATTGTTCAAATATTTAGGCACTTTTGTAAACATCTGATAAAATCTAAACAACCATAATAAATGCCTGACACAAATGAAAGAGCTGATCTGAAAATAAATATCAAGTTTCAAAATTTTAAACTTAAAGTGGAAATAGGGGATAATAAGACATTTAATTTCTTCTCTTGAGATCTGCAAACAAAACATGGGTGATAAAATAGAATGTAACTCAGGCATCACTTTCAAATGAGCAGTTTGTCATTAAAACATTAAATAAGCTCAACTTCTTTTTACTTCATATTGGAAATATTTACTTAGCTTGTACATACATTGCTCTGTGGACAGAAAGATAATCACTCTTTACAAAAGCATTCTAAACAATAGGTTTCACAAACCTCAACTTGGCCATTACATATTTTATTTTCATATTGGTTGCTCCACTTTTCCAAGGCAAGGGATATATTTACTAGAAAACAAAACACTATAGGATTAACATTTAAATCTAGTTCTTATCACTATATAATCAACTGGAGACTCCTTATGACACTCAGGAGACAGCCACTCCAATTCTTTCAAACAGCAGCACCACACCATTTTGGACTAAATGTTGCTTTGGGAGTCTTTAGGAAACCCTACTAAAATACTCACCACAGGAGGGAACCCAAAGAGGTAGCAGTTGTAAATCCAACTTTCTCGATTTCTCTGGAGTCTCAGGTAATGCTGGGACTTCTGACAAAGGCCATTTCAGCAGAAGATTTCTGTCCCAGGCGTTTCCCCCAAAGAAGCTCCTGGCGTTACTGCTCTCACAGTTCCGATCAGAGGCCGACGCAGAGCAGGCAAAGTAGGCGCTGCTGGACTACTGGAACCTCAGGCAGAAGGGACTTGACTGAGAGAAGGATGAAGGAGGGAGGCGCGATCGAGCCGGGGATAATGGTCTAAAAGGACTTTTTTATGCCAAGCTCAGAAAAAGCTCTGGGCATAGAGAGGGAAGAAAGAGAATACTCAGGATTAAGCCTTCTTTCCATCCTCCAAATTTCAGTGTCAGGTGACTAGTTCTCCCCATGCTCCTCCCACCCCTCTCAGTTTAGGGAGAAAACTGAGACTTAAATCTATGGGGGAAAAAAAGTAGAGGTGGAATTGACCTTCAAAGGGTCTTGGTCAGGAGGAAGGCTCCAGTGATGTTCGTAGGGACCCTACTGGGCTAGAACTTCCCAGGTCCTCCATACTGCGTGATGGTGTCCGATGGGAGAGGGCACTTGTACGTAAGGGAAGAGTCTGAGACCAGAATCAACTAGACGGGGAAGCCCAGTGGAGAGGTAAGGGACTAGACAGCAAAGGATGGAGGCTGTGGCTGACGCCGAACATGCATATTTTCCCAGAACAGCTAAATCGCAGGCGAGCGCTTGGAAGGAGAGTTGGGCACCTAAACGCCACCTGGCGGCCGCAGAGGCACAGACTAGGAGGGTGGGAGTGAGCTGTCCAAAGCAGCACCCAGTTTCCAGCCCCCAAATTCTTAGGAGACTCAACTGAGTCTTCCAGGAGGCAGAGGCATCATTCATCCACATCTCTCAAGAAAGTGGTCGTTGGAGCAGAGAGAACTTGAACTCCCCCAGTGAGCAGTACTAGAACAAGATTTAAGGAAATTTGGGGGGTGTTTTTTTTTTCTGCAGAAGAGTGAAGGTGGGCAGTGTAGGGGGTCCAGACTTGTGATTTCATACAGATGGGGAACTAATAGAATGGAGACTCGGAGAAGCATCTAGACAACTTCTTTGTCTTGGAAAGTTGTGTGGAGTACTGAGAGGTTGAATGACTTACCCATAGCCATTGAGCTAGTACCTGTCAGAGGAAAGACTTGAATCTGGGTCTTTCTGAATGGATAGGATCCAGCTACTATGCCAAATACATTTTAGGGAAATAGGTAGATATTAAACAGCAGATTTTCTGAACTGCTCAAAGGCTTCAAGCAAAAGATAACATGAAAGGACCCAGAAAGAAGCCTTCCCTCAGAAAAAGCTTATTCACTGAAATCTCTAGTCTGCTCTATTACTCAAACTTTACTCTCTTTCTCCAAGAAACAGACAAGAGGGGTAGAGAGCAGATCATACTTCCCTCACACTTTAACTATAGGAGGAAACAGTAATCAAATAATCGATTGATGTAGCAGAGAGAGTCATTTAGGGTAGATGCATGGAAAAACTACCTAAAACTAGAACTATCCAAAAGTGGAATGTAATGCCTTGGGAGGAGCAGTTTTCCTCTTGATAGAGGCCAAAAGAACACATCAAAGATGTTGTAGGGGGGATTTTTGTTCAATTATAAGACTGTATAACCTGTGAAGTCCTTTCCTATTCTGAGATGCCATGATTCTGATTAAGAGAAGTCCTTGTATTGAACTTTGACACTGATCAAAATAATATTTGGGGAGGCAATGTTAGTTCAATGTAGATCCAAAACAGGAGAGTAAAATTAAGTCTTTTTGTTCAAATGATTGACCAAGGATCTCTTACAGAACCAATTGTGGAACAAGCAGCAGTTAATTTATTCCAGTGTATTTAGCTGGCACCTATATACATCTCACTAGTAAGTTTTGTGGAGACAATTTGATTGTATTAGGGAAAGTAACACACATGCATTTACATCTAATACAATAATAAGTAACAACAAAATAGCATACAATTATATGTCAAAATGAATGGTCTGAACAATAAATGTTATTATGTTAGTTCTAAGTTCAGAGGAGATAAAGGCTGAGATGGACAGAGCTGATTAGGGGAGGTTTCATGAAAGAAGGAAGTCTTTTTTTTATTAAAGCTTTTTATTTGCAAAACATATGTATGGGTAATTCTTCAACACTGACCCTTACAAAGCTTTCTGTTACAAATTTTCCCCCTTAGTTCCCATCCCTCCCCTAGATGGCAGGATATCCACTTCATATTAATTATGTTAAAATACTTGACAAATCGAATATATGTATACATATTTCCAAACTCATCATTGTTGTGCAAGAAAAATTATATCTACAAGGAAAAAAAATCAGAGAAAGGAAACACAATGCAAGCAAACATCAATAGAGAGCATGAAAATGTTATGTTGTGGTCCACATTTCATATCCCTCTTTCTGGGTGTATATAGGTTTCTTCACCAAACAATTGGAACTGGTTCGAAACATTTCATTGTTGAAGAGAACCAGAAAGAAGGAAGTCTTAAACTTTGTTTTAAAGGACAGGAAAGATGTGGACGGATGGAAAGCATATTCTGGCTGCTGGAAATTCATCTTGGCTGGAATAGAGAATGGTGCTTAAAGCTGGGGTGAGCACCAGATCATTAGAGGATATTTAAGGGGAAGCCCTTAAGGATTAGGAAGCCCTGAAGTATCTTCCAATGATCTGATGCCCACCCCAGCACTAACATATTGAAAATTGTGGCTTATTAATCTGGAATTAGATGGGGATACTGTAAGAAAGCTATTATAATTTTTTAAGCTATTATAATAATACAGGGCAATGAGGATGGCAA
Source organism: Myrmecobius fasciatus (assembly GCA_023553655.1). Classification (NCBI taxonomy): domain Eukaryota; kingdom Metazoa; phylum Chordata; class Mammalia; order Dasyuromorphia; family Myrmecobiidae; genus Myrmecobius; species Myrmecobius fasciatus. Next base: position 311,947 of record JAJPUD010001647.1, on the reverse strand, counting down.
TAGAAAGGAAGGTATAGGGAAGAAAAATTTCAAATTTGTTGCCCAGAAACTAATGGTAAAGACATGAGTCAGAGTGGCACTTTGAGCCCTGGGAGTCACTTAATAATCTAGAAATAAATGTATGTCAAAAACACTGCCTGACTGATGATGGTGGCCTTGTTGTATCAGATCTAAAACTATATTATAAAGCAGCGGTCATCAAAACCCTTTGGTACTGGCTAAGAAATAGAGTAGTCGATCAGTGGCATAGGATAGAATCACAGGACAAACTAGGCAATAACTATATCAATCTAGTATTTGATAAACCCAAAGACCCCAGCTTCTGGGATAAATACTCACTATTTGACAAAAACTGCTGGGAAAATTGGAAACTCGTGTGGAAGAAATTAGGGCTTGACCCACACCTAACAACACATACCAAGATAAGATCTAAATGGGTTCATGATTTGAATATAAAAAGTGATATTATAAATAACTTAGAGGAACATAGTATAGTTTACCTCTCAGACCTGTGGAGATAGAATAAATTTATGTCCAAAGAAGAACTGGAACTCTTAATTGAACACCAGATAGATAGTTTTGACTATATTAAGTTAAAAAGTTTTTGTACAAAGCCAATGCAGTCAAGATTAGGAGGGAAGCAATAAACTGGGAGATCATCTTTACATTTAAGGGCCTCATTTCTAAAATATATAGAGAATTATCTCATATTTATAAAAATTCAAGCCATTCTCCAATCGATAAATGGTCAAAGCATATGAACAGACAATTTTCAGATGATGAAATTAAAACTTTCTAGTCATATGAAAAGGTGCTCCAATCACTATTGATCAGAGAAATGCAAATTAAGACAACTCTGAGATACCACTATACACCTGTCAGATTGGCTAAGATGACAGGAAAAGATAATGACGAATGTTGGAGGGGATGTGGGAAAACTGGGACACTGATACATTGTTGGTGGAACTGTGAACGGATCCAGCCATTCTGGAGAGCAATTTAGAACTATGCTCAAAAAGTTATCAAACTGTGCATACCCTTTGACCCAGCAGTGTTTCTATTGGGCCTATTTCCCAAAGAGATCTTAAAAAAAAGGAAAGGGCCCCACCTGTGCAAGAATGTTTGTGGCAGCCCTTTTTGTAGTGGCTAGAAACTGGAAACTGAATGGATGCCCATCAATTGGAGAGTGGCTGAATAAATTATGGTATATGAATGTCATGGAATATTATTGTTCTGTAAGAAACGACCAGCAGGATGATTTCAGAGAGGCCTGGAGAGACTTGTATGAACTGATGCTGAGCAAGATGAGCAGAACCAGGAGATCATTATACACAGCAACAACAATACTATATGATGATCAGTTCTGATGGACATGGCTCTCTTCAATGATGAAATGTTTCAAATCAGTTCCAATTGTTCAGTAAAGAAAGCCATATACTACTTAGAGAATCCTAGAGACTCAACTAAAAAACTACTAGAAACAATTCACACCTTTAGCAAAGTGGCAGGATATAAAATAAATCCACATAAATCATCAGCATTCTTATATATTACCAATAAAGTTCAGCAGCAAGAGATACAAAAAGAAATTACATTCAAAATAACTGTTGATAGTATAAAATATTTGGGAATTTATCTGCCAAGGGATAGTCAGGAACTATATGAACTAAATTACAAAACACTTTCCACACAAATCAAATCAGACCTAGTCAATTGGAAAAACTTAAAATGCTCATGGGTAGGACGAGCGAATATAATAAAAATGACAATACTACCCAAACTAATTTACTTATTTAGTGCCATACCAATCAAACTCCCAAGAAATTATCTTACAGACCTAGAAAAAATAGTAGCAAAGTTCATTTGGAAAAACAAAAGGTCTAGAATTTCAAGGGGATTAATGAAAAAAAAGGCTGAAGATGGTGGACTTGCTGTACCAGATCTAAAACTATATTATAAAGCAGCGGTCATCAAAACCATTTGGTACTGGCTAAGAAATAGAGTAGTCGATCAGTGGAATAGGATAGAATCACAAGACAAACTAGGCAATAACTATAGCAATTTGGTTTTTGATAAACCCAAAGACCCCAGCTTTTGGGATAAGTATTCACTATTTCACAAAAACTGCTGGGAAACCTGGAAACTAGTGTGGAAGAAATTAGGGCTTGACCCACATCTAACACCACATACCAAGATAAGATCTAAATGGGTTCATGATCTGGATATAAAGAGTGATTTTGTAAACAAATTAGAGGAACATAATATAGTTTACCTCTCAGACCTGTGGAGATGGAATAAATTTATGTCCAAAGAAGAACTGGAACTTTTAATTGAAAACCAGATAGATAACTTTGACTATATTAAGTTAAAAAGTTTTTGTACAAACAAAATCAATGCAGACAAGATTAGGAGGGAAGCAATAAATTGGGAAATCATCTTTACATTTAAGGGTTCTGATAAAGGTCTCATCTCTAAAATATATAGAGAATTGTCTCATATTTATAAAAATTCAAGCCATTCTCCAATCAATAAATGGTCAAAGGATATGAACAGACAATTTTCAGAGGATGAAATTAAAACTATTTATAGTCATATGAAAAGGTGCTCCAAATCACTATTGATCAGAGAAATGCAAATCAAGACAACCCTGAGATACCACTTCACACCTGTCAGATTGGCTAAAATGACAGGAAAAGTTAATGATGAATGTTGGAGGGGTTGTGGGAGGGCTGGGACACTGATGCATTGTTGGTGGAGCTGTGAACGGATACAGCCATTCTGGAGAACAATTTGGAGCTATGCTCAAAAAGTTATCAAACTGTGCATACCCTTTGACCCAGCAGCATTTCTATTGGGCTTATATCCCAAAGAAATCATAAAGGAAGGAAAAGGCCCCACATGTGCAAGAATGTTTGTGGCAGCCCTTTTTGTAGTGGCTAGAAACTGGAAATTGAATAGATGCCCTTCAATTGGAGAATGGCTGAATAAATTATGGTATATGAATGTTATGGAATATTATTGTTCTGTAAGAAATGACCAGCAAGATGATTTCAGAGAGGCCTGGAGAGACTTACATGAACTGATGCTGAGTGAAATGAGCAGAACCAGGAGATCATTATACACGGCAACAACAGTACTATATGACGATCAATTCTGATGGACATGGCTCTCTTCAACAATGAAATGTTTCAAACCACCTCCAATTGTTCACTGAAGAAAGCCATATACACCCAGAGAGAGGGATGCGAAATGTGGACCACAACATAACATTCTCATACTCCTTGATTGATGTTTGCTTACATTGTGTTTCCTTTATCTGATATATCGTTTGTGTAGATAAGATTTTTCTTGCACAACAATGATAAGTTTGGAAATATGTATACATATATTCGATTTGCCAATATTTTAACATAATTAACATGTAGTGGATATCCTGCCATCTAGGGGAGGGGTGGGGAGTTGGGGGGAAAAATTTGTAACGGAAAGCTATGTAAGGGTTATTGTTGAAGAATTACCCACACATATGTTATGCAAATAAAATAAAAATTAAAAAAAAAAAAAAAAAAAAGAAAGCCATATACACCCAGAGAGAGGGATGTGAAATGTGGACCACAACATAACATTTTCATGCTCTCTATTGATGTTTGCTTGCATTGTGTTTCCTTTCTCAGATTTTCTTTCTTGTAGATATGATTTTTCCTGCACAAAAATGATGTGTGGAAATATGTATACATATATTCGATTTGTCAAGTATTTTAACATAATTAACATGTAGTGGATATCCTGCCATCTAGGGGAAGGGTGGAGAATAGGGGGGGAATTTTGTAACAGAAAGCTTTGTAAGGGTTAATGTTGAAGAATTGACCATACATATATTTTGCAAATGAAAAGTTTTAATTTAAAAACAAAAACAAACAAACAAAAAACAAAAAAACCAAAAAAAAAAAAAAACCCAAAAAACAATGCCTGAGAAACAATCAATGCTATGTAGTGGCAACAATAAGGGTAAGGAGCTAGCAGATCCTAGACACAAAGAAGAAACAGAACAGGACAACTGGTGGGATATGAGCAATACCCTGAATTCGGAGATATTCTAAGGAGAAAAAGTTAGTATTGAGGTCAGCAGTCTGGAGTCATTCAAAAGGAGAATAAAGTATATGGGTTCTGAAGCTACAAGTAGGCAACACTCCAGTAATAAAGCAGGTGTGCCGTCTGAGATCCGGCCAGCAGGGGGAGCAAAGGCTTCAGTGACAGCTATTCCCACCCATGCAGGGATACCTATGCAAGACAGACCTCACTCCAGAGTCAAAGTCCACAAACCTGGCTTAGGCTTTTCGCTCTCCTCCCCTCAGATTTTGTCCTTAATGTGATACCAGGCCAGATAACTTACATAAGAGCATCCGATCCAGTTCGATGGCGTTGGGGAAAAATTGATTCTAGTTGAGAATGAAATTTTTAAGTGTTCTCTTGTGTTGAGATACTGCTACCTTTTTCCCTACTAGAATGGAAGGTCTTGCTATAACTCATTCCTTATTGTGATTGAATTATACCTCTGTTTTCTCTAGTTTTGCTAGGAAAAGCTTTCTTTCTCTTCCACACTGCTCTTTGGGGTGGTCCTCAACAATACTGAAGAGTGGAAAAAGGTATGGAAACCAAAAGTTTGGAACTGCTGTTGTAATAGAAGGAGCTTTGAGCTGGGAGCCAAGATGTTTATGTTCTGCTCCCACTCCCATCACTTACTAGCTGACTGGTTTTTGGAAAATCCCTTTATTTCTCTGGGTATTTTTTCATTTGTAAAATGGAATTGGTTGGACTAGGTGACTGCCAAGTACCTTTCCAGCTCAAGAATTCTGTGCTTTTGCACAAATGGGACAGGCAGGAAAATATAAAAGATTATAGAAACACTGAACACATCACTGGCCAGGGTCCAATGTCATCCGAGGTGGCAATGGGAAAAGCAGTAGTAGTCCAGGAAGTCAGAATAGTGAGAAAAGCAGGGAAGCGAAAACACAACTGCAGGTGGAACTTCAGGCTGCAGGCACAAAAGGAAATACCCTAGTAAATGCCAGGGGACCCCTAAGTGTCGCATCCAGTGCTGCATGATCAGAAAGCTAAAAGCCATTAACTTTATTATTTTACTATACATTTATAATTTACATTAACTATATTTATTATTTTTGGAGAATAGTCACAGATCCCTAATGAAACACCTAAAGAGGATGTCTGCCTGAGAAATAGTGGAGAATATCTAGGTATGAATGCCCAAAAGTTAATTTTATTCAATTCCAAAACTTATGAAGGTATAAAAAGAATTTCAACCAAGCAGGATATTTAAAATGAGAAGAGACAGAACTCTAAGAGGAACAATCTGCAGAAAGATGTAAGAAAGAAAGGGAAGGGGTAGAAAAGAATAAATATTTATATAATATCTACTATGTGCCAGGCACTGTGCTAAGCACTTTACAAATATAACTTCATTTGATCCTTACAACTACCCTGCAAAGTAGGTCCTATTATTATCATCTTCATTTTAAAGTTCAGGCAAATAAATAGGCTAAATGAATTGCTTGGATTCACATAGCTAGTAAATGTCTGAAGCTGGATTGGAACTCAGGGCACTGGATCCAGAATCGGGAAGACCTATCTATTGCACCACTTCACAATCTAAGAAAGTAGGAATCAATTGTTTCAACCCCATACATTGAACTGCATTAAACTCAGATAATTGCCCATGTACATGGCTACCTCCTTATCTCTTCCCTAGACACTTTGTAGCTTCTTATCTTTTCTCTTTTTTGCCCCTGTCCTCAAGAAGATCTCTCAGTTGACTTCCCACTTACTCCAAGCCAGGAGGAAATGCATTGGGGGAACCCCAATTCTACCAAAAGGATTTTCTTGTGTCTTCTGATAGCTCCTAGGAACCTGGAAGAATAGGCTGAGTAATCACTTTGCATGAAGAGGCAGAGAAACCTAAGCTAGAAAGAAAGCAGTTGCTTAGAACTAGCTCCACTACTAACCAGCAAGTCACTTCTTTTGGCCTAATTTTCTTCATATGTAAAATGTCCAATTTATCTCAGAAGACTAGTATGAAGTTAATACATGAGGATAAAATAAGAAGAGATGAAAGTAATTTGAAAATAAAAATAACACAAACACAAAAATTTTTACTTCTGCTCCATTCCTATAAATCCAAATTTGAATAGGCAAAATAATCTATGATATTAGAAAATTGTCTTCTATCCCCTCAATTCTTCATTACTGGTCCCTTCTCAAACTGCCTTGTTCCTTTGCTTATGGGTTCAGAATACTGCAGAGTCTTGAGGTACCAATTCCATTTTCTGCCACCTCAACTTCTTTGCTCAATACAAATAACTGTGACTTTTGATTGCTCTCTCTCCCAACCATTCTAGAATTAGAGGGAGTGAAAAAAGCCATGCATGCTCCAGCTAGCTTTCTTCTTCATTCTCTCTCTGCCCTCTCTACACCTGCCACTAGTAGGTCAGTGGGAGCGATGTAGAGTCTCCTGAATCTATTAAACAGGCACAAGGCAAACCTTTACATTAAATATAATGGAACAAATCAAATGTGGTTCTCAGAAGTTCAGGCTTGAAACTATTGGGCAAAAGGCCAATCTAGTGCTGGAGAAGGTCCAGCACTTTAAATCCCAAACAAATTCTTGTGGGATGTTGCAATTATTTGTGACAATTCCTTCTTAAACTGAGACTTTGATTTTTAGATTTAAGGATTCAAAAATCAGTGGTTGCCTGGGTAGTATATAACTTCTGATGGTGAGGGGGGAAAAAAAACCCAGAAGCACTATTTTGTAGTGGCTCATGTTGGGTGTGGAAATGATAATCTCTAGGAATCATTTGTTGTAATTCTGTTTGTGTTACTATAACTTTTCAATCACTGTAGCAGATTTCCTGTTCCTAAAATCTGCTAAATATTCTGTTGTGGCTCATTCTGTCCTTTGAAACTCAAATGTCTAAGAATCATTTTCTGTAATAGCCTTAAATTTTAGTAACTTTCCAATCACTCTTAACATATTCCATAGAACCAACCCTGAAATCCTATTCACTGGACATGCTGTAGCAGCAGGTAAAAGAAATTTCAATATCGTGCAGAATATTTTAGCAATGAATTACACTTTCTTTGCATCAAGGAAAATTTGAGGAGGCGGACACGGAGAAAACTGAGTAAATGTAGATCTGGGAGGAGTACAGTCTAGGAATGACAGAGACAAAACTGGACATTAGGATTCTTGGAGATGTAGCCCATTCCTATAGCTTATACTTTGACAGGTTTTGGATAACTTTCTTAACTTCACTGACTTCATGTCTCTGATTTTTAAATCAGGTGCAAACAATGTTACATGGTAAAAATTTAGGATCAAGCTAAAGAACAATATTGTATATTGGATTACTTGCCATCTAGAAGAGGGAGTGGGGGGAAAAGGGAGAAAATTGGAACACAAGGTTTTGCAAGGGTCAATTATCCTTGTGTATGTTTTGAAAATAAAAAGCTTCAATAAAAAATAAAGAACAATATTGTGAGATCTATAACAGTGTAGGTATAAAGATCTTCATCTCTGGAACCCAATCCATAATTATTCATCAGAGCTAGACATTTGGGCTCTACAGATTCCAGCCCTTGTCTTGTTCTTCTACTTCCTGATAATTCCCTGATGGATACACAGGCAGCAGCAGCTACATCTGGCCACATCTTGAAGTACAGCACCCTTGAGTATTAGATACTGAGCCTTAGTTGTAGCATGCTGTCCCTTCAGTAATACTATACACTAGGCAGAATATCAAGCTTGACAAGAAAACCTTACATTTCCAACAGCACCATGACCTGACCACACCACCAGGTGTGACATATCATGATGACCTAGAAGAAGAATGCCCTAGGGCATTATGGTCCTTACTGTGCCAATATGCTAGCCAGTCAACACAATATTCTTGGCACAAAGCATTTGTGTCTCCATGTTAATAAAAAATGATTGTGAATCTGTTGCTATGTCCAAAAGGGATTAATTTGACATTTAGCTCTCCTTGTCTTAATTCTAGGCCTCATGTCAGTGAACTTCTTAAATAACAGCATGCCTATGGGATGAGCTATAGTAGGTAGGGATCAAGATTGTCAATTATTGGATACATTTTATAGTTCATGTCAATAATCAACATAGCTAGGTGGTAAATGTTGGGAAGTCTCAGGTAAACTTTTTTTAAAATTATTATTAAAGCTTTTTATTTGCAAAACATACGCATAGGTAATTTTTTTAACATTGAACTTTGCAAAATTTTCTGTTACAAATTTTTCCCTCCTACCCCCTATCCTCTCTCCTAAGTGGCAGGAAGTCTAATACATGTTAATTATGTTAAAATATTTGACATCCAATATGTGTATACATATTTATACAGTTATCTTGCTGTACAGAAAAAAAAAATCTGAGAAGGAAAACATAATGTAAGCAAACATCAATAGAGAGTGTGAAAATGCTATGTTGTGGTCCAGACTCAGATCCCACAGGCCTCTCCCTGGGTGTAGATGGCTTTCTTCATCACTCTCAGGTAAACTTTTGCTTCTGGTAGATGAGTGCTGAGATACAAGGTCACCATTACTTATACTAATTTCCCATGACCCAGGAATTTTCTCACTCATATGCCATTCAGTCTAGTTGTGGCATTCAATTGGCACAATCAGAAGAGTATATGAAATATGGTGAGAAAAAGAACATAAAAGGGGAGATAAGTTCTAGATCAGGTAGATTCCAGGGAAGCCTGGGCCAGAATTTCTTTATACTTAAATTAAACTGTAATCCCATTACTGTGGATCCTCCATTGGGATAGATATAACCCTCTCATCTTGTGTAATTCTCATCCATGTTTTTCTAAATTTTCCATGGAATATCCATGTAATATATTGGAGGGTTTCTATTGTTTTTTTTTCCTATCCCCTAGAAGCAATCCAATTCAAGCATTCATTAAACATCCATATGTAAAGCTCTGTGCTTGTTCCCAAAGATACAAAAACAAAAATGTGGAGCAGCTAGGTTGAGTTATGGTTAGAGCACCAGCCCTGAAGTCAGGAGGATCTGAGTTCAAATCTGGCCTCAGACACACTTAACACTTCCTAGCTGTGTGACCCTAGACAAGTCACTTAACCTTAATTGCCTTAGCAAAAATAATAATAATAATAAAATTAAAGAAAATTTTCCTCTTGAGTATATTTTATTAAGATGGCAAATGCTGGACTTCCCAGAAATTAGGTACTCCTGGGAACTTGATATAGTCTCCACTGAGGTGTACATAGAATGATAGAAATAAAGTCTATAGACCCACTAAGCAAAGGCATATAGCCAATTGTTTAATCTTGAATAAAAACTACATGGTAATGCAAAGAACTAAAGAAAGGCACAGTTAAGGAATGTTAGCTGCAGGACACTAATGCATTGTTGGTGGAGTTGTGAAGTAATCCAATCATTCTGGAGAGCAATTTGGAACTATGCCCAAAGAGCTATAAAACTGTGCAAATCCTTTGATTCAATAGTATCTTTGCTGGGCTTGTATCCCAAAGAAATCATAAAAGAGGAAAAAGGACCCACATGTGCAAAAATGTTTATAGCAGCTCTTTCTGTGGTGGCAAAAAAATTGGAAAATGAGTAGGTGCCCATCAGTTGGGGAATGGCTGACTAAGTTATGGCATATGAAAGTAATGGAATATTATTGTTTTATTAAAAACATGAACAGGTTGATTTTAGAAAGGCCTGGAAAGATTTATATGAACTCATGCAAAACAAGCAGAACAAGGAAAACACTGTATATAGCTACAGCAAGATTGTGCAGTGATCAACTATGACAGACAGATCCAAGACAATCCCAATAAACTTTGGATGGAAAATACCATCCGCATCCAGAAAAAAATTATGAAGCCTGAATACATATAAATCAACACATGCTATGCTCATTTTTTTATTTTTCTTCCATTTTTTTCTTCCCTTTTGTTCTGATTTTTCTCTTCCAACATAAGGAAATAGGTAATGAATGTACATGTATAACACACACAAAAAAGGGTTTTTTTACATCTACCTGGGGAAAATAAAAATTAAAAAAAAAAAGGGTAGCTGGATAGGATCATAAAAATTAGTCTGATCTCCATTTTGAGGAAACTGAAGCTCAGAGAAATTAAGTGACTTGCCCAAGATGATACAGTACAATCAGTACCAAATACAGGGCTAGAAACCAGATTTCCTGATTCCCAATTGAATATTCTTCTCACTGTATACTTTATTACCCTCTAGACAAAATGAGCATTAGAGTCAAAGAAATTGGAGGGACAGGAAAGAGATTTCAAGAAATAATACTAAAGGAAGAAATCTTCTCTAAGTATGGATTTGCTAGTTTTGAGGAATATGTCATCCTAGTTGAAAGAAAATAAAAAGGACCTTTTGGAAGGCTCCTCCAACTATAAATGATTTGTCTTCAAAAATGGAAAAGTCATAAGTCATGCCAGAAGTAAATTTTCTCTCTCTTTTCTATAAGCCTTGGGGTCTGGGCAGAGTGTCTCAGAAAACAACCAACCAAAAATAATATTTATTAAGAAAGATGTCTCTGAAGGAATTCATGATTATGTGGAGCCAATAAAAAGGGAAGATGGAATAATAAGAGCACAGCCAACTCTTTTACTTCCCTTCATTAGTGAAGGAGGTATTCTTCAGTCAGAACAGATGACAAGCTAGGTTTGAAAATTGAGACTAAGCCTTCATTCTAACGCTGGCAAGAGATCACAAAATAAATAGCCATGTCCTGTAGAGAGGGAAATGTTATGACATTAGAAATACGTACATTTAAAATAAGCCATTAAAAATGCCTTAAATTATTACTCCTTCTCAAACATTATAATCTAAGCAACTACCTACTTTGTCTACACCTGATTCTGGTGTTCTAAATAAGGATATGGGGCAATGAGGTGGCAGAGTGGATATAGCACTGGGCTTGAAGTCATCTTCCTAAGTTCAAATCTGGCTCTGACACTTATTAGCTGTATAATCCTGGGTAAATTACTCAATACAGTTTACCTCAGTTTCCTCATCTGTAAAAATGAGCTGAAGAAGTATCTTTGCCCAAAAAACATCAAGTGAGTCAGACGATTGGAAAAAAAAAAACCTACCAAAAAACTGAACAACAACAAATAAGGATAACACGCAAATTGTTAAAACAATTTGAAAGCGAATTTTAAACAAGAAAAAAATCATTCAAAGGACTAAAGGACATAAAATGCACTTAGGCTGGGAGTCAAAAAAATTCTGAAGCTAATAGATAATGTGGGAATAAGGTGAAATTTGAGGGCTCTAAATCAATGAGGGCTCCAAAAGGGTCCCCTAAAATTTTTGTTGATACATTTTCTTTAAAAAAAAATAACTTCCCTTTCAGATGATGAAATTAAAACTATTTATAGTCATTTGAAAAGGTGCTCCAAATCACTATTGATCAGAGAAATGCAAATTAAGACAACTCTGAGGTACCACTACACACCTGTCAGATTAGCTAAAATGACAGGAAAGGATAATGACAGGTGCTGGAGGGGATGTGGGAAGGCTGGGACACTGATACATTGTTGGTGGAACTGTGAACGGATCCAGCCATTCTGGAGAGCAATTTGGAGCTATGCTCAAAAAGTTATCAAACTGTGCATACCCTTTGACCCAGCAGTGTTTCTATTGGGCTTATATCCCAAAGAGATCATAAAAGAAGCAAAGGGCCCCACATGTGCAAGAATGTTTGTGGCAGCCCTTTTTGTAGTGGCTAGAAACTGGGAACTGAATGGATGCCCATCAATTGGAGAGTGGCTGAACAAATTATGGTATATGAATGTCTTGGAATATTATTGTTCTGTAAGAAACGACCAGCAGGACGATTTCAGAGATGCCTGGAGAGACTCTAATGAACTGATGCTGAGTGAAACGAGCAGAACCAGGAGATCATTTTTCACGGCAACAACAATACTATATGATGATCAATTCTGATGGACATGGCTCTCTTCAACAATGAAATGCTTCAAACCAGTTCCAATTGTTCAGTGAAGAAAGCCATATGCACCCAGAGAGAGGGATATGAAATATGGACCACAACATATCATTTTCATGCTCTCTATTGATGTTTGCTTGCATTGTATTTCCTTTATCTGATTATTTTCTTGTAGATACTATTTTTCCTGCACAAAATGATGCAATAACTTTACATATATTCGATTTCTTAAGTATTCTAACATAATTATCATGTAATGGATATCCTGCCATCTAGGGGAGGGGTGGGCAGTAGGGGGGGAAAATTTGTAACAGAAAGCTTTGTAAGGGTGAATGTTGAAGAATTACCCATACATATGTTTTGCAAATAAAAAGTATAAATAAAAAAATAACTACCCAATCAATATCCCTCCCCTCCAAAGGGCAAACAAGACTTTTACTACTTTTGATGAAAAGTAAATGCAATGCAGAGGTGATATAGTTGAAAGCACAGAACCATTCTATACCTTAATTTCCACATTTATCTTGCCTCCTTTCCATTCAGCTATGGTTTTCAGAAGATGTTTGAAAATTCTTCTCAAGGGGTAGTTAGGTGGTGCAGTGAATAGAGTAGCAGCCCTTAAGTTAGGAGTTCAAGTATGATCTCTTATGTGATCATCTTAACACTTCCCAGCTGTGTGACTCTGGGAAAGTCACTTAACTCCAATTGCCTCAGGAAAAAAAATACTCGAGGAAAGTCCCTGAGGACCTAGAAGCCCAGTGTTCATATCTTATGACTTAGTTTGAAATCTTCAAACTCCATCTTCTGTCTCAGCATAGTTCTGTTGTTTGTGTCCACAATCCACAATCCTAAATTTATCTTGGAATGTAAATGTATCTTTTAAACTCAGCTGAACCCAGGAACTTCAATTGTCTCCCTTTAGATTGGATACAGGGAAGAAAATAATCCTTACTCTTGGGAATCCAGGAGTTTCAGAGGCACATTACTAACATACTTCAGTCTTAGAAATTCAGCACCATTCCCATTTTATAGAATAGAAGAAATGGGGTGCAGAGATTAAGTGTAGCAATGACTAGAAGAGCCAGATTAAGTAACAAGTGTCCTGATAATTCTTATACATGGTCACCCTGGCAGTGACTCCATCTTCCAATTATTCCTAGAACAGGATTTCCTGTAGCCTCCTCTACTCCTAATGGCTGAGACCAGTTGGTACCAATGGTATTGGAACTCTGTGAGATTAGTCTCAGCTCTCTAGACCTGTCAAAGCAATTTTTGTTTTTAGAATTCCCACCATCTTATGCTTTCCTCCTACCAAGAAGTAATTTCCAGACTAAATAAGGCCTCGATGACACTTGATTTGGACTTTGGCTCCTCTTCCAGAATCCCATTTAGCCACTCACTAAGAAGATAGTTATGCTGGAAGGCGCTTAGTAATCACTTCAGGAGATATACAAAACCTAAACCCGAAGTACCAGAGCTCTAAACATCTTTGTGGTGAGACTACTGAAATTTGTGTCTCAGGCTATTGGGTTTGGAAGATACAAGCTACTGTCCCTGGAAGAACTTGGAAGAAAAAAAATATATAGAAAAATTAGAAAGGAAGTTAGAAGATCAAGGCAAGGGTTAATTTACTCCTAGGATCATCACCTTGGAAGGACCAGGGCACACAGATCATATCAAATATCCATAAAAGGATTCAACCTGGTGATTGATTCCAGAATGGCAGGGACAAGCACTGAACCTTATCCATGAATCTGAAAATACTTTTCTCCTTGTCCTTCTAAATCTGAATAACAAATTGTCTATAACAGAGTATTTCCAGCATTTCCAGACTCTGATTCTAGGAGCAGAACTTTAATTCTTCTAGAACCAAATTTCCTCTTCTAGGAGGTCATGTGTTTTTCTCCAAAGAGAAGCTAACTTCAGGTCTTCAGGCCCAGCCTGACTTGAAGAGAAAAAAAAAAGTGAGTGTAGGGCGGGGGTGGGTGGAGGTGTGAGCCCTATCTTGAGCCAAATGGCTCTCAGCTAACTCAGACTTGTAGCTAATCATAAGGAAACAAAGAATAGACTAGAAGACAAAGGCAAAGTATGTTGGAGCTCCTCACTTGGGGCCTCTTCAGTAGCTGTACCCTTCTGCCTGGAATGCTTTTCTTCCTCATTTTTACCTCTTGTCCTCTTTAAAACTTAGCTTAAATATCACCTTCTCTGTCCATGTTTCCCATATATTTTGTTTGGTATTATCTACCATTTATACTGTATATATCTAGTATGTACATAGCTGTATGTTGTTTCTTCCATTAAAAGTGACCTCCTTAAGGGAAAGGACTGATTTTGCATTTCTCTTATCTCCCTAGAGCGAAGCATTAGGTCTTAATCATCTAATCTATTGGCCTTTTCTCAATTCTCATCCTTCTTGGTTTCTCTGAAGTCTTTGACATCCTCCTCTCCTGGATGCTTTCTTCTCTCTGGATTTTCATGACTGCTCTTTCCTAGTTTTCCTTCTACCTGGTCTTTTCTTTCTCAGTTTCCTTTGCTGATCTGCATGATAGGTCATGCCTGTTAACTCTCAGATTTGGTTCTAGGCTCTTTACTGTCTATATATTTTGTGTTTTCTTCAGTTCCTATGGACTCAATTCTCATCCTTATGATGATGATTTTTAAGTTTATTTGTCCAGTCCTAACCTTTCTCCTGATCTTCAATCTTGAATCTCCAACTATCTGTTGGTATTTCAAACTAGATATGTCATAGACATTTTAAAATCAACATGTACAGAACTGCACTTATCTTTTCCTCCAAATGCTCTTCTCTTCCTATTTTCCCTATTACTAAAGTATACTATTATCTTCCTAGTCACCCAGACTCACCAGCTAAATGTCATTCTCAAATCCTCATGCTTTTATACTTCCATATGCAATCATCATCATTCTTAACTTTTATAACATCTCTGCCATATTCCTCTTCCTCCTCTTCTTTTTCTTTTCTTTTCTTTTCTTTTTTTTTTTTTGCTGAGGTATTTGGGGTTAAGTGACTTACTTGCCCAGGATCACACAGCTGGGAAGTGTTCATTGTCTGAGGTCAGATTTGAACTCCAGTCCTGTCTTCCGGGCTAGTGCTCTACCCACTGCACCACTTAGCTGCCCCCCCCCCCCGGGTGGTTCTTGGGTCTGACCCTACTATCACATTCTCTCCTCCACTGCTATGCAATCCAGTAATACTGGCCTTCTTGCTGTTCCTCAAAATTGCCACTCTTTATTTCCTAACCCTGAGCAATTTCAATTGTTATTCCCCCAGGAAGCTAATGGATAGAGCATTGGGCCTAGAAGTTAGGAAGATCTGAGTTCAATTATACCCTTAGATGCTTGTTTGATTCAAGGCAAACAGCATTTATCTCATAGGGTTGTTGTGGAGATCAAATGAGATATTTTTTAATTGCTTAGGGAAAGTATCTCGTATATAGCAGGTGCTATATAAATGATTATACTCTTCCCTTTTTCCATTGCTGGAACTCTTTCTTCACCTCTTAATTTCCTGGGCTTCCTTCAAGTCTCAATTAAAGTCCTTCATAAGAAAGGACTTTATCAATCCTCCTTAATGCTAGTTCTTTCCCTCTGTTAATTATTTCCAATTTACCACATACATTTGTACAGTTTACCCCATTTGTTTGTACAATTATATATATATATATATATATATATACATATATATATATATATAGTGTCTCCATTTAAACTATAAGATCCAGAAGAGCAAGAGAGCTAACTTTGCCTTAGCATGATGCCTGAAATATAATGAGTGCTTAATAAATGCTTGTTGACTGGCACAGAGTGAATTCTTAATGACTGCTTGTTGATTGATTTGTTTGGGGTATGGGTTGGATCATGTCAGCTGAGGTCTCCTCAACTCTCAAATAGTGATTCTGTAAAGATGTTTGTAGTAGGGAGTGGGAGAGAATATCTGCAGAGCCATGGGTTGTAATTTTATATTAATGTGGACTCATAGAAATCTCTTTCTGTAGGGAAAGGAGCTCATTATGTACCAATGTTATTGATTGGCTGAGATGTCAATCAGTCAGAGAAATAACGACCTCAGAATAGCAAGAATGCTGCCTAGTATCTTCTAGGTAACTTCATAGGTAGTTTCTGAAAGGGCTAGGGAAAATATACATATAGGGTGGATGCTCCCAAATGGGGTAATGTTCCTAGATACTTCATTGTGATTATGGCATTGTAGAGAAAAATTCTGACAGGAGAATGCATGCATCTTGATGTGCTACTTACTAAAGGCAGAAGTGTGTAAGTAATAGTTATGATTCTATTGTCAGGTAGAGGAACATCAAAAGAAGCAGTCTCTGCCAGCAAATATCAATGTTTTCTTTTCTGAGATGTAGATCTTTCAGCTGCAGTAGTAAGACTTTTTTATTTTTTTGAGGAGTGGAGGACATCCCAAACTCTTCACATGGTACATTGTTCTCTGCATTTTTTTTTAGTGTTCTTGAATACCAAAGGAATATGTTTAAGACTGCTATAATAATTTTTCTAAATTATGTGGCACATGGTCCACAGAAGGAGGTTTTTTTTTGTTTTGTTTTGTTTTGTTTTTGCTGAGGCAATTGGAGTTAAGTGACTTGCCCAGGGTCACACAGCTAGGAAGTGTCTGAGACCAGATTTGAACTCAGGTCCTCCTGACTTCAGGGCTG
This sequence comes from Myrmecobius fasciatus, assembly GCA_023553655.1. Classification (NCBI taxonomy): domain Eukaryota; kingdom Metazoa; phylum Chordata; class Mammalia; order Dasyuromorphia; family Myrmecobiidae; genus Myrmecobius; species Myrmecobius fasciatus. The sequence continues at coordinate 295,221 of JAJPUD010001647.1, read as the reverse complement.
GTGCTCTATCCACCTCGCCACTTAGCTGCCCCATGGAAGGAGTCTTAATGGTTCAAATAACAACCAAGGAACACAATGCCCTCCTGGGATTTGTTTGGTAGTAGAAGGCAAGAAGAATAAAAAGGGCTAAAGGTTTGTGAGGATTTCTTTTCCTGAAAGCAGGAATGGAGTCACTTTGGAAAATGTCTCTGAAGAGTCCCAAAGCAAAATCCTGGGTTGAAAACAGCAGGAATTATACTGAGAGATCAGATTACTGATTCAATTAGTAGTGAATACTGAATCTTTAGAGAAATAGGAAAACTCAAATACCTACCCAATAGAGGGCTAAATAGTGGTTCCCTGCTGAAGACTAGCCTGGCCTCATTCTGATCAGAGGAGTTATCTAGATACTCATAACAGAAACTGTCCCCATGTCACCTGGATTTGAAGCAACATGAATCCCCAAATTATGGATATGATCTAAGATGTAAAGTGACTGGAGGAGATAATATGAACTAAGATGGGAGAAGAGAGAAGGAAAGAAGAAAGGAGAAGGAAGTAATAATCTAAAGCCACAAACTTGAAATGGTTGTATAGATCATTCTGATTAAGGCAATTTTGCAGACAGTGAACTTGAAGACTGAACACTTCAGAAAATTAAACAGAAGCATTGTTGGAGGCAGGCATGCATATACTTTAAGAATTGGTAAGAGAACTTCTTGCCTAGACCAGAAAGGCCATTTATTTTCTTTTGTGTCAACAACTTCAATCAAATACTGATTTGCTAAACCTCTGTTGTGTGCAGAACATTGCATTAACTACTTAGGTAACAAATGTTAACCTATATACTCATTGCCCTGAAGGAGCTTATAAACTAGTAGGAATAGGAGATATGCACATTAATAATTTTAATATAATATAATTAGCAATATTAGAGAGTATAGAGTGGTCTGAAAGATTCAAGGAGTGATGAATCATTTCTAAGTGGTTCCAGGAAGGTCTCAAGGAAGAGGTATTTTGAAGAAAGATTTCAAAATGTAGAGACCAAGAATGGAGGACTCCCTCCCAGGTGTGGTAAATAGCATTCATATTTGCAGAAATAAGAAATGATAGGATGAGACCCAAGAACAGCAAGTAGACCAGTATGGTTAGAGCACAAAAATGAAAGAGTATGCATGAAATAAAGTAGAAAACAGATGATAGATTCTGAAGCATCTCAAATGCTAGGCTAAGGAGTTTATATTTAACTCTTTGGACAGTGAAAGTTTTTTCCTGTTGTAACATAAAAAGATCCACATATTATCTCCATTTTACAGATAAGAAATCTGAAACTTGGGTAAAATGTTTTGGCTTATGAATGCATAGCTAATAAGTATTAAAAGGCAGGATTCCAGACTCTCAGTTCTGTTCCAACTCTAAGTCTATCTCTTTCCATTACTGCCTTAAAGCCTTTTTTTTGGGGGGGGGGGGGGTTATAACACTTTAGAATTGTAGGATTTCTATGACATTCCATTGCTCTTCTCAAAAAGGGTTGCATGGCTTATTTTCTTTTTTAATTAAAGTGAATAAAATTGCAAGCTTTTGAGAATTCCATGAAATCACTTGTGATTACTACTACTAATACTCTGGAGTATTGCAGAACTAGGGCTGGGAACCACAGCTAAAAGAATTAAGGAAACATTTCTTAGTTGTAAGTTGGTCAGATGTTTATGGAGAAGAGCAGGTAACAGAAGATTGTTCTGGACCACTGATGAAACTAAAGAAAGAGACAAGTTATCTTTCTTTTAATGCTGAATGGGCATCAAAACTCAATTTTAAGTCCAAAAGTCTTGTCTGCTTAAAAACTGGTATGAAAACTGGTAAGGAATTTTCTAAACATCAGGCAATGCAAAATAAATTAAATATCCCAAAGCAGAAATTTAACATCTATTAGCAGAATTTGATAAAGCTTCTTGATTATTTTCTTTAAAATGTAACTATAAAGAGTGCAGCTAGTTGAGCCCCAGCCTTGAAGTCAGGAGGACCTGAGTTCAAATTTGCCCTCAGGCACTTAACCCTTCCTAGCTTCAACTGCCTCAGGAAAAAAAAAAAAAGTAAAGAGAAAAAAAATGACAAAAAGCAAATAGTTCTATTTAGGCTAAGGACAGGCATTTTAGCACAATATGGAGTTCCTTCTCAATTTAGCCTGGTCCTAATTGTGCCTCCTTCCCAGAGTCCCCTAGTGCTATGAACAGCTCCTATCTAAAATCTGGAACCATTACTTCAGCTGAGGTGATGTTACTAAGGTCTAAAGGTTCTTTTGGAGTGTGGGAGCAAACAAGTTCTGTCTAGAAATCAGTCAACTTATTTACATGTGGTGTAGATGTGTAGTAATGTAAAATCTGGGAATAAGAGACTAGGGACAGGATTGTGGGGGAAGAGTTGGAGGGGGCCCTTTGCTCTACCTTTTTTCATTCACCTGGAACAAATCCCAACAGGGTCTTCCACCACTAGTACTTTAAAGCTATGTAACTTGATCACAATCCTGGCAGGCCAGAGGATTCATTTAATCTAATCACACTAAATAGGAAGAATAGCCTTGTTTTCCTCTTAAGGAAACATTTGCCAGCCAGTTCTTTTCTGAAGGTCCACAGGCAAAGAACAGTGGCACTCCAGAAACTAACTCATGTCAACAACCTTGGTTTCCTGGACAGCTCCCCTCCAGAGAGATGAAAGCCTCAACAGTGAGCCTCTAATAATGAAACAAAACTTCATTATTTTTATATGAAACTTGCAGTTTGTGTGAACGGATCCAACCATTCTAGAGAGCAATTTGGAACTAGGCTCAAAAAGTTATCAAACTGCATACCTTTTGACCCAGCAGTGTTTCTATTGAGCTTATATCCCAAAGAGATCTTAAAGGAAAGGGCCCCACACGTGCAAGAATGTTTTGTGGCAGCCCTTTTTGTAGTGGCTAGAAACTGGAAACTGAATGGATGCCCATCAATTGGAGAATGGCTGAATAAATTATGGTATATGAATGTTATGGAATATTATTGCCCTGTAAGAAATGGCCAGCAGGATGATTTCAGAGAGGCCTGGAGAGACTTACATGAACTGATGCTGAGTGAAATGAGCAGAACCAGGAGATCATTATACACGGCAACAACAAGACTATATGATGATCAACTCTGATGGACATAGCTCTCTTCAACAGTGAAATGTTTCAAACCAGTTCCAATTGTTCAGTGAAGAAAGCCATATACACCCAGAGAGAGGGATGTGAAATGTGGACCACAGCATAACATTTTCATGCCCTCTATTGATGTTTGCTTGCATTGTGTTTCCTTTCTCAGATTTTTTTTTCTTGTAAATACTATTTTTCTTGCACAACAAGGTAAGTGTGGAAATATGTATACATATATTCGATTTGTCAAGTATTTTAACATAATTAACATGTCGTGGATTTCCTGCCATGTAGGGGAGAGGTACCATCTAGGAGGGAAAAATTTGTAATGGAAAGCTTTGTAAGGGTTAATGTTGAAGAATTACCATACATATGTTTTGCAAAGAAAAAAGCTTTAATAAATAAAAATAAATAAATAAATATAAACATAAAAAAAAAAACCTTGGAGTTTGCCAAACTTGGTAACTGATCATTTTTCAATCTCTTGTTCTTGGGCAAGGAGGTCAGTTTTAGCTGAAAGAAAAAGCATCAGGATTTACCTAGGGAGGTCTGTAATTGTGTGATGCATTTAACTTGAGATAATTCCATGATACTTAATGTATTATAACCATTGTTATAATGGGGTAGAAAAACAATTAAAATAATAGCAAAAAATTTCCATTATATGCTTGCTGCCAGGAACCTTCAGCAACACCCAGGTTTTCCTCAGAACCTGACTGAAGACAATTTTTTTTAAGTTGAAACTAAAGAGGAAAATCTTAAAAACATCAAACTTCACTTCAAAAATGTGAGGAGAGTGAAATTAATTTAAAATCACTGACACCTTTTCCTCCTGTTTGTGTAGAGAACAGTTCCCTTCAAAGAGATAATTTAAGCTTTTATGAAGTAACTACCTTATCTTCCCTGATCCCCAATTTAAAACTATACTTTAGGATCATGCTGTATAAAATCTTTATAGAAACACCAACTGCTACTCTACTTAACAAAAAAAATTCAGAAATTCTTCATTTTAAATATTTTAAAACACCTACTATCTATCTCTAGCATAAAGTGAAAATAAAGTCTCTTAGTAAGTCATCTTTTGTTAGATTCAAAATCCCCTAATTAAAAAAAAATACAAGTCTAATTTTTAAAAAACCATCTACATAAAATCCAATCACAGTGTATGATTTTCTTTACAAAACCTTCTTACTAGATATCAAGACAACCACTCCCTGAAACTGATTTTAAAAAACAGGAGAGGTCTTTCACTTCAAAATTCTTAAAAAAAAATTTTTATCATAAAAGAAAACAAAAATATAGCCAGAGCACTTCTTTTCATTGTGAGACAGTATACTTTTACAACCCATAATTATAGGTTACAGTTAACAGGCAAGCACACATGCTATTGGGCTTCTGAAAGAATATTTCCATTTTAACCTTTAGTGAAAGCAATAGATTAAAGAACAGTTGCCATCCCCTTCCCCATCCCCAAAGTACACTGAAACAAAAGACTGATCTGTTTACATAGTGACATGAAAAATAAACATCTTTATTTTTGCCTACTTTATTTCATTTTTCAAATAAAATTTAAATCTGTACAAAGTATACTGTTACAGTATATATTTTATAAGAATCAAAATGCCTAAAATAATCACAATACTTCAATAAGCAGTACAGTAGAACCTTGCTAGTTTCCATTTTTATATTCCACAAACTCAGAGCCAGTTGACCCGAGCTATCTGCTGTTATTTCCATATTTTGAGTTCTCAACAATGGGATGGACATGCATGGCAGCAAATTAGAGTTACATTACATTCCAAAACACTGCTTTTTCATTACACAACAATGCATTTATTTGATACAGAATCCTTGAATTTGGTTTTAAAGTTGCATTTGCTTACTTTTTAATTGGCAAAATTCAAGTACCCTCAAAGGGCTCCCCAATCAGTGCAAATTAATGATATTCTACTGTATATTGGCACATCTCCAATGAAGACTAACTTGTAAACTCAAATATCAACAACTCTGCTCTAAAGCCTTTAACATACTTCTGGTCCTTATAACCAAAGTCATTTTGTAAAGACAACAAAGACAACTCTATTTCTGAAAGGATATTGATTTGACTATTCTTTAGTGGAGAATTTTTAAAATTAAGTCATTAAAATTTTCACTATAAAAAGTTTACAAATGTGATTAGAAATGTCAAGGTTCTGATTCACAGCAGACTGAAACAAACTTTATATTCCAACAATACTTATTCTTGAGCTTTCAAATAACAGCACAACTATGTTAGCTGTATTAACATTTTGGAATAGTTGTACTAAATTTATAAGTGGTACTGGTCTAGCAAGCATAAGTACACAGTATATTTCAATGAAAAGAATTGTCTTTATAATATTTTATTTCTTTTCCCAAAAGGAAACATTAATGTTTACATTCTTTAATAAAGTTAATCTTACATCAGAATATAACTTAATACTGTCTGCAACAGGAACAACATACAGTAAATATGAAGCACATTTAAAATAAGTCTGAATTCACATAGATTAACATCTGTTGGTTAATAAAATATCGACAGTATTACAATCTTACAATATTTACAATAAGAAAAATCTAGAGTAATATATACCTTTCACAGCAGGATTTTTGTTTCTTCCAGTTTGGGATTGTGCATACACAAAAAGCTCAAAATAAAGCAACTTTGCGACTTGCTCATAAAATAACAACTAGAGAAAAGAGCTATTACAACCATTAAAAATAATGGTGAGTTCTCATTGTGTCTGTGGCATCCTTGGATCCAGCTACTCATATTCAAACTACCCAAGGATACCACCACAGCCTTAGTTACTTAGATGCTGCTCAACTCAGGATCTCCCTGACAGAGAATTGAACAGGTATTTTCCCCATACACACACCATGAACAAAAAGGAGGAAAAGTAGGTTTCAGCTCACACTTTACAGATGGAATACTCCAGTAGCCACGGATTACACAGATTGGCCTAGAAGAAATTCAATTTAACCACACAGCAAAATTACAAGAGTCAACTACCCAATGAACTTAGAACATTTTATAAACACGAACTTTTGAGGCCTCACAACATCCCTGTGAGGTAGGTTAAAGGATTAACATCATCAAGGTTAGTACATGCAGGCATCTCAGACTTGGGTGGGGAGGGATGGGAAACAGCAGCTCAACCCACACTGTGTTCATCCAGGTTGGCTGGGAAGTGATGAACATTTCCACTGAAAACAAAATGGAATACCCATTTATCTGAGCTGGAATTTGGCTAGGGCACTAGAGTTAACACCTTCCTCTCAAAATGCCACAAGCCTTCAGAATGTGGGCTCCATGCCTCTTCTGAGAGAAAGTACCTGCAGCAATATCATGCAGGATATAGGTTCAGTACTAACTCAAGGAAAGTAGATGCAGCTCTTTAATCTATAAGACTCTACAGGACCTGAAGTCACCCATCCAAGTAATGACCTGATCCAACCCTGTTTAGTTTGGAATCTAATTCCAGGGATAAAGGTTGCAGGCCACTTTGGACTAAAGATCGCACAGGTAACCAGCAGGTATCTGTGGATTAAATTAGTAAATTGTATCGTAGCTCCTTAAATGGATAGTTAAGTTAGAAACTATCAAAGTGTGAGTCTTCTTTATGTCAGGTAAGATTGTTTCTCAGATCCTTAGGCTAAGATCCAGAATGATGTTGTTGTTTTTCCACGATGGAAGCTATCATTGTATTTCACTCAAGCTGGATTGGCTGGCAAACCAGATTGATTTATTTAGTTGGTTTTGCTTGTGTCCTACACATATGCTAGCCCAGAGCTGCTGTATTTAAGTTAAACACACTTCAAGAGAACATTCTAACAATTTTCCCCAGTGAAATCCAAGTAATCACTGCTTTTCAATGATAACACTTTGCAAGTCATTACAAGATCTAAAGTCTCCCTACCTGAAAAAGTCCAAATGTTTTAAGTATTCAATGTTGCTTCTATATTGGCCCTATACAGAATCATTTCTATATAGGTTCTGAATGTTGCTCTACATAGATTCCTTCTAAATATGTAAAAATATATATGTCTCATTAATTTGATACATGATTCATCTTCCCATAGTGGAAGCTTTATAGTCATGTGTTGCAAAATAGAAAAACATCTCCTTCCTATGAAAGGAAATTTAGTTTCCTATTGTACACTTTTGAATAAGCCCAAGGGCATGCCCCAAAATTCTGTAATAAAACTAATACACACACTAGAATGGTGTATAGTTAGACTCAAAGTACTGTTCCTAATAAGTTTCTAAATTGGGAGGAAACAATTTGTCAGATGCCTGTTCTTTTAGATGTGTTTTTATAATTTCTAGATTTTTATTTTTTTAACTCAGAAGGTATAACTGAAGATACATACAAACATATATAGACACGTGTATATATCTTTAAAGTGTTTGCATTTAACATGGAGGAGGAGAAATACTAGCCAGCCTTATAAACTTGGCTCTTGGTCTCAAGCATAAACCAATACTAACTGATAAAAGTTGCCATCACAAAGACACCCAAATAAGTGTTACTCATAAATACTGATTAAGATAGAGAAGAAACAATGTATTTTTTGTTCCACACAACCTTTCAATAGTAATATGGGTCTCCACTTCACAGAATAGCTGTATTGTGACAAAACAATAATAAAACAAATTTTCTTTTACCACTGACAAACACTGCAAATTGGCATTTTTATTGGGGAATATATACCCCAAACTTAATTGAAACTTTTGGTAACAGTGCCAATTTATGAAAGCCACCAGCTTCCTAGCCTTCTGAGCAACTCTACATTTGAATTTATACCAGCTCAGAGTATCTATCCAGTTATTTACTTTGCTACCTCTAGGATTATCAGTCTACATGATTCACTCTCTCTTTTGCCCTGAAACAACAAATTTTTTTTATACGTCTGGGCAGTTTCCAGATTCCATACTCTCAGTATCCAGAACTTTATTTCATTCTTTTTTTTACTTGGCTATTTGTTATGTCTAAAAGACCAGGGTTGTAATGTCACTTTTTGCCAGTGGGTGCCACCACCTTTCATCTATAGACTCAATCTGAAACCTGATGGCAAAACTGCAGATTATGTAAAGTGAATTAGTTCTATACTTTATGAAGTGTGTATATGTGTACATACAACTTATTTTAAAAACCTGAATATGAAATTTACTCAGAGGGCATCTATAGTTAACTTTATATTAGGAAAAGGGGAAAGAATCCTAAAACCCATCAAATCCTATTTAAAATTAGATTTTACTTCCTTCTTACTCATATTTGAATCATTAAATTTAAGCTTGATAAAGGAAAATCCATGTATTAGCTTGTAGATGAACTTAAAACCTTAAAAATTAATGCCACTAATTTTCCCCCTCTATATGGTGGCATAATCTTTCAAAAGGATTGCTTAGAATTTTTTGAAGGAGATACATAGGGATAATAATGAATGCCACCATAATATTCATAGAAATTAGAAATTTGACACTTTTGAATGTAAACAACTCTAATTACAAGAGTCTTTAACTTACAATATTGCACTGAATCTTTTTAAGAGAACTTTCTGAAACAAATGCATATTTGTTAACTATATTACTCCATTTTTAGATGAACTAACTGGTACAATTCCACAAGACAAATATAAAATCTTAACAATGGAAATTTAACTTTTCTGATCAAAATTAAAACAAAAAAACAAAGTTTTGATATAGAGTCAAACTCACAAACATAATTGTCATAACAAAAACTACTTAAGAACACATTTTATTTTCAACAGTTATTTGTAAACACAAAGTCAAGAATGACTAGAAAAAACATGCAGTGGAAGAGCATGTTTCCTCCCTACTAAAACACAAACACACACACACACACACACACACACACACTCTCTCTCTCTCTCTCTCTCTCTCTCTCTCTCAGGCATTCCAAAAATAAACCAGGCCGAAAGAGAGGCCTCTTATTAGTTGAGTTTTAAGTATGACATTCCTAAAAAGATTTATGAAAGGGAACATACACAGATCAATCACTAATTTTACCATAAAAAAAAAAAAACCTTATGTATTATTTTGTACCACTGACAACAGCCATTGATTATCTTTCTGAATACCAACTATAATGCATAATTTAACTGCCAATAGGAAAAAAGGTCTGATGTCAACTTTTCCACCTTTAAAATGACAAGAATACTTCTGGTTAAAATAAAGCCTCTTCATGTATTATACCCACGCTACTCCCCCACAAAAGGCCACTATGGAATGAGTTCATATAATAAGATGGTTGTCATCCTAATCATATCAGATGGGCCATAAGAAAACCTATTGACAATTAAAAAAAATAAATAAACCCAACTTACTGACAACTCACCAGACCTCTTCCCTTCTAACAAGTTTAGTGGTCAAAACATACACAGAAAGAACCCAAATAGAGCTTCTTGTGTTGAAATCTGTATCTTAAAGATAGCATTTCACGTACTCAAAGTTTTCATTTTATATATTTACATGCAGGTCATATAACGCTGGCAAATATATTTTAAGTGAAATCAAAATGAAATTTAATTTTACAGAGATATAAGATTTTCTCTTGACTACTGTTAAGCATATTTAATTGTAATTAAGGTTTTCATTTGGGTGAGATATAGAAAACATTTCAGGATTTTGCTGATGACCAGGAAATTGGAAACACCTAGAAACTAAATTGAAAACAACTGATCTGTTTTCATTTTCAAAGAAAAAAGAAACAAAGTGATGCAAGATGATGAAAAACAAATTGGAAACCTTTTAGACAATTTTATAGACTTTGTCCTGAGACTGACAGTTTTTACGCTGGCAATATTATGCATAACCACGACAACCTGCAGAAAACCAGCTACCATTCATTTTTTGAACAACACTAGAGGAAACCTTGAAAAGACTTTGTTCTATCATTTAAATCAATAATAAACATCAGCTCAGAACCATTTATTTTTAAATTTATAATTGTTAAACTGAGGGGCCATTTAAAAAGGTTCTATACTGACAAATTAGTTTCAAATTATAGTATAATTTTAAATTACTCACTAAAAATATGGACATCATATATTTCAGTGCCAACTATCAATAAATCATAAGAAAAGAGTTGTAATTGCTAATATAATTAACATGTTTGACTTTTAAAAATTTATCTTTCAGGTAGAAGTTATAAATTCCTTTCATTTAGATATTTTATATCAATAATGTAGATATTGAAAACAAAATAAATTTGAAAAAGGGCTATTAAATGCATATATTTGACTGGAATCAAAATAATGCTATATAATTTCTACAATAAATTTAAAACCAAATTTTATACTAATTAAAAATCAGGAAATTGTTTTTGAAAGTTAACTAAAATATAAATCATCATAGACTTAAGCAAAGCAGAGTCAAATACCATCTAGGTGATCTTGCAAAAGTGCAATGGAACTTTTTGAAAATATATTAAGTGCTAACATACTCCTCACAACAGAAATGATTAGGAATTCTGTACTTTTAAAGCACTACAATGAATAACTGAAGAAAAAAAAATCTGGCAAAGATATGTGAGCTGAGTCTGCTAAATCATACTTCCTAGATATGTTATCAAGGGCCTTATATGAATGCAGCTAATTTGTTGCTAGGCTTACAACTGTTGAAAGAAACATAAAAAAGATCTCAAGTTGCAATTTAATAATAGCCACTTAATGGGGAGTAACTAAGTGAGGAAAAACTGGCTTCAAAAGCTAAAAAAATCTAGAACTTATTTGAAAACTACCAGATTATACTATGGTCCTAAGATTTGTATTCCTTATATAGCACATCTGCTTTTAAGAACTGATTTTAAAACTGTTAGGAATACCTCATATTTCCCTCAGAATAATGAAGCCCATTAGCTTTGGTTCCCTTTCTTTGAAGACAGTTCCATAATTCTTGGGTTTTAAATTGTTCTATTATATGCCATCTAACCATAAGTAGACTAATGAACTTAGTACATGATGATGAAACCTAGAAAGATGGAAGATCATCACTTCTCACAGAACAAATGAAGTAATCCACTCACTTTCTACAAACATCCCTAGTGCTGTTTCATTCATCAATCCTGAGCAAATAACTTAATTCAATCATTTTAGCACCTCTTATTATCAATTATAAAATTCTCCTTACTTTTAATCCATTCTTTCTTATATCACTCACATTTCCTTTCAGTGTTCCAATTTCCAAACTATTAACAGCTTCCATGACCTCTCTTAAACATTCATTTTACTATCTTTTAATTCACAAGTTTTCTCAGTATGACTTCAATATCTTTTAAACTAAAATGTAGAATTCCAGGGGAAAAGTCGATAAAAATGCTTAGCTTAAACTACAAAACACATGGTTTCTTCTTGAGCATTACGTTGGCCATGCTGTGAAGACAAGGGCAACCATTCTCTTTAGAATCTAGTTCCTCTAATGATGGCAAGTATGGATTTGAGGTGGAAGGCCTAAGAAGAGGAAAAGAATTCCATGTACCAAGTGTTAGAATAGAATATAAAGGAGGGAAATCAAAGCAGTAAAAATGTCAGAAATGAATGTGGTATAAAATAATAAATTCTAGGGGAATCAGTGTTTACTAACTTCTGTTCTAGGGCATTCTGATACCAGGGCATCAGACCATTGCTTAAAATAGTTAAAACAGATGACAATCAAATTATTTCCTACTAAGGGGTGAAGGCTATCATAAGGATATATTTGCATCATCTTGTTTGATTCATCATGTAGCATCCTGAATGTAATTGATGTTCAACACTAAGCATCCAACAAGCATTTATGTACCTACTATGCACAAAATCCTCTGCTAGGGACTATGTTCACAAGTGTATTTTCTACATATTCCTGTGGAGATCACATATTTACTCAATAATATTTTTAATGGCAGAACTTTAAATCATGAAACATCAAAGCAAGCCAAATCAAGAATGCAGTAATGACTTACTACTGCCTTAAAAACAAACAAACAAAAAAAACCACCTAAATTCTAGCATGTAAAATACTGGTAAAATGTACGCTACCATACCGGTAGTTACTAGTGTATCAAAACAAAGAATATATGGTCATGAAAAGTGTTTTGAACTCCTAAATTTCAAATGGTACGATATTCCTATCATAAAGAAGTAATTTTTACAGAACACAAGGGGAAAAAAAAGTATACACTAAATAATATGGATACCATCAAGAATTCGTATTGTCACGTTTTAAGGAAGAACTCTTTGACAGTACTTGCCTTGTGCTCAACATTCCCACAGAAACATAGTCACTTAGGCCACCAAAACTTGCTAATTTGTCTCAAACTACTGGCTTGCTAATTGACTGGTTTTATTTTCAATTGAGTTTTTTGGTAATATGTAGGCATTGCTTCACTTATACTAACATTGTAGGAAGGTTTGATGTTCACCATAATTATTCTTTATATTTAGAACATCTTCTAAAGTGATGAAAATATATAAATTATATTCAAAAAAGGAATTTTTTTTTTGGTGACTGAGGTCTTAAACTTAAAGATGTTTTAGGACCTAATACATTCTCAAATAGAAAAATCAGATTTTACACCCCCCCCTCCCCACACACACCCCACCAATACTCATATCCTACCATAATGGCCTGCAATGGAAATGAGTGATACAATGAATGAAAAACAAGAATAAGGATCACAATTACTGCTGTTTCTTAGTTGATGCTGAATGAACTATCAAAATTCAATCAACAGAAAATTAAATTATCAAAAAAAAATCTCTTAATGTTTCATTTTCAATCTAACATTCTGTCAACAAAAACTGCAAAAAAAACCCCTCAATGAGTTATTTTAAAAACTGCTTAACCAGATAGTTTTAGTTTTTACTTATTTTACTCTCCAAAGTGATCATCTCAGCTATATATATATATATATACATATATATATATATATATATATAGTTTACTTGGAGTTGGCATCAAATGTCCAAAATATTAGTAATTGAAAAAATGACCTTGTTTTAGCATTCTTGTACATCAATGTCAGGATTTTATACCGATTCCAAAAATTTTGGGAAAGAATGTGAATAAGTCATCAGATTTGGTACAATAATTCTAACTCAGAAAAGAAGAGCTTATGTTTGTTTACATATAAAAAAATTAATGGTATGGATACAATGCTATTAGACCTAATTATACAGGCCTTTCCAAAAAAAATCACATTATGAAAGGTATGTATACATATATGTATACAAGCATACATACACACATATGTGGACCATGAAAAAGAGATGGAATGTTTCAGAAAAGAAATGCATAGAATGCAAAAAGTATCATGCTATAGTGGGATTGACAAGGCTGGGGAAAAAAAAAAAAGTCCATATCTCAAAAGGAAGTTCTCTTGAGTTTCAAGCTCTAATAAAAAAAATGCAAAAAAAAAAAAAGTATGAAAACAAAAAGCCAAAAGACCCAAAACATTAAATTTGGCAGGAAAATATTAAGCAAAAAATAAGGACACTAATAAAAATGCATTTCTTATGATCAACCAAATCTTCACTGACTTAATGCTATAAGTTTTGTGGTCATGAAAATCACCCAGATTTTTTATATTCATATTAAATGACTCCCTCCCTCCCACCCAGATTGAATTCATGTTTCCTGCACAAGTATAACACCACTGCATTAGAAAGTACAAGAAATGAAAACAGTGAGTACAACTGATATCGATCCATTGACTTTTATTACAAATGTACTTGATCACTTGGCTTCAAAAAGTTTAAATCAATAGCCTATTTTCTGTATGCTAGTACAAAGCAGACTTTTACAAATTAAATACCTAAAAATTTGACAAAAATATTAAAATTTGATGAAAAACAATTATAAAAATCCTTAATCTCTCTTTTTAAGAAAGGAGGCAATCTTCTCCAGACCTGTTACACAATATTAATGTTGACAATTTTTAGACTAGGTAGCTAAATTATATTTTGTTATTAGCATACATAGCTCTTAGACTAATAGTTTTTATTGGTATATAATTCAGTTAGTTTTCTGAATGCCACCTGATTGAAATTTAATCAGCTATCTTTAATTTAATCCTAATTTACATTTACTTTGCATAGTTTGCAAGGGATAAAGATTACACTATAACTATCAGAGGCGGTTATAGTGCTATTTAAAAAGGCAACAATGTACTTGTTCCCAAATAAAAATAATTGTCTACTTTGGATAAGGGAAGGGTTAAAATTACTAGCAGCCTTCTGCATACCTGAAAAAACAAATCAAGATAATATACCATTTTTACTATAGCAACTCTATTTTTTAAAAGTATTTGTAAAATCTTAAAACAAACAAAAAAAACCCCACAACATACTGCTATATTTTATACTTTAGTTCAACTTCACCCCTTTTCAGGGAAAATTAAAAAGTGACACTGTCAAGGATTTTTGTTGATAGGTTTTGGTTTAGAGACTCCATGGCTTTTTAAAAGCTAGAAAACAGTATTGTTTTTTTCTTATTGTTTTCTTCTATTTGGCAAATATTCTTCTATCTTCCAATCTGTATTTTATAGAGTAAAAGCCAACATGGCTTTTTTTATGAACTTCCTTTGTTGTGAAAAAGCATGTATAATGATTTCTGTACAGTTCTGGTTAGTTAACTTTAGCTCCCTCTGTGGCTGGATGACTGCTGCTTGTAACTTCAGCATGAAAAATATGAGGCACAAATCAACAGTGGCTTTTAAAATAAAAGATTAACTTACCACCACCACCACCACCACCACCACCACCATCACCACCACCACCATCACCACCACAACCACCACCACAACTGGTATTTAAATCTGGTGGCTATTTTCCTCTGGGTTGAATTACTTGACAGTGTCTCTCATTTTAAAGAATGTCAATATTGCAATGAATTTCAAGTTTTCTTTCACACTCAGGCAAATAAAATTTGACCAAGCTATTGGACCATTGTAAGACAAAACAGATCATCAAGAAAAATAAGGCAATACTTTTCAGTTTTGTTTTCTGTTAGGTTGGTTTTTTGGAGGGAGGTGGGGGGCACATTTGATCATACTGTCTTCTTTGAGTAACACATATGGTCAAATATACCAATACCTTTATTGTTCTAGCAGAAACAGGGTTACCATTGAAAGAAAAACAAAAGAAACAACTTTCGGTTGAAAACACTGAGATACTGAATCTTAGTACCAAGCACCTGGGGGAGGAAACAAGGATAAACTGATGCAACAAGAGCATCTTTACAGTCATTTATCTTTTCCATGGTCACCATATAAATCTTAGTATTATCTGTAT
The DNA here is from genome assembly GCA_023553655.1 of Myrmecobius fasciatus. NCBI lineage: Eukaryota > Metazoa > Chordata > Mammalia > Dasyuromorphia > Myrmecobiidae > Myrmecobius > Myrmecobius fasciatus. The sequence continues at coordinate 279,764 of JAJPUD010001647.1, read as the reverse complement.
GTGGATTAGGAAAAAACCCACTGACTGCAAATCAGATCCTGTGCACAAAAACTTGCTAAGATTGTGTTCAATCAACTCATAGCGTAACTAGAATTGCACAACCCATATACTTCTATCTGGTCCAATTCCAAAGCAGAATCTGAAATCTAAAGTCGAGGTTTCCCTTTCGGTAATTCTGACCCTAAAGAAAATGTGAAAGGACTCTCTTCTCTATGTTAAGAAAGGTCACTTTGCCTAAATTTGACTTGGTTTTGTTGACTTGCACTACTTACTGCTGGCAACTACAAAACACTGATCTAGAAGTATTCCAACCACCTGTTATACAATGCTTAACTTTTAAGACCTATAGTAAACCAGAAACAAAAATCAAAGCAAATCACTTTTCTAACTAGAAACAGCACAGATAATGCAATCTTTTCCATATCACAGTTAAAGTACAGTGAACAAAACTGCTCAACAAACTTTAAAACAACAACAAAAAATCCCAGGTCATTAATTAATTACATGCAGGTGAAAAGCATTCCAAGTGACTCACATTATGTACTGTCAAAGCTTAATTCTACTATTTGGAAATAAGAAAAATGCATCTTGGGGAGAAAAAAAGCAATTTAATAATTTCCAGTGATTTTTAAGTAAAAGAAACTCCTAACTACTGTAAGGTCATATATTTAACATTGCATGAATACTAAAAGCAAAGTATTTAAAAGAGAAATGCACAGTACAATGGAAATAGCTTGTTTATCCAACAAATACAGTAGATCTCAAAAACAAAGAAAAAACACAACCAGGGAACTTTAAAAATATAAAAATAAAACCAAATGAACCAGCAGAAAAGTTACTTTAGACAACTTTTTCACCTTCCTAGGCCAATGCTTTACAATCATTGAGAAGCACAGATACCTTCCTGTTCCTACAGGTGGTGTCTTCTATATACAGCAGTTAGATCTACATGGTTAGATTTGTCAAGAAACAAATTATTTCATCCCCAGAACTTTGAGTCAGACAAGATTCTCCATTTACTTAAACGCTTTCTACAGAATTCTGAACAAAAATGTACTGTTTAAGGCATCTTTTTTTATAACATTTTCTCTTCACTCAATGATGATAGTCATGCAGCAGTTTAATGATAAAAATATATTAATATTTTACTATACAGCAGCAAGAAGTTAGTTGTCAATTAAAAGCACACAAACATCTTTAAAGGAAAACCTGTAAAAGTCTATAGTTACAAATAACTTCAGTTTGGAGGACAACAGCTGACAAATCAGTGCTCTCCTAAGTTCTGCATTTTCATACCCTACACCTTGAATATAAGAGTTACAAGAACAAACTTGATAGGAGGCTTGTACACTTGGGGTCACAAATACACTTAGAATATAATGTAGCCAGTAATAACTAGCACCACAGCTACATGGAAATCCTTTACATACACCAACTTGGCTTTCACTTTTATATGAAACTCAAAATCCATGGCTCAGTAGGATAACTCTATAATTGTGTTGCACTGGTTTCTAACAGGCCTACATAAATTAATAGCACTGGCATAAATCAAAGGATAACTTCAGACCTCTTGCAAGTTTAGGAAACAGTGCTAGTGTCAGTGACCACACAAAGACTCACTACCTGTTGTCCAAATACAGGTTCACTGGAAATTGCTGCACATAAGGTAAGTACTTTAAAGTCTTTCTACACATAATAAAAAAAATATATTATGAACAATACAAGTACATCTCATATACACAATAATGACAATACGCCTACTTAGTTGTAAACCAAACAGGAGCAGAAAAATATTATGGGAGGAGATATTCTTTTTTTCTTTTTTCTTTTTTTTACTATTTGAATAACTTTGGTTCAAACCGTAAAAATCACAACTTAGCAAATTTCATTTAAATGCCTTTTTTAATAATTTTCTTCATGTTCACAGAAGTTTCACTGACCATTTTATATGTTTAAGGTCCAGATGCAATGCATATTGTATAAAAGAGAGCACTTATTGTTTACCTTGCATGAATTAAACCTACGTACCTTTTAACTCTACAAACTTCTGCATAACATTTAGACAAAGCTCAGACACAAAGCATGCCTAGCCCTCATATATATACACATCTCTAATCACAGGTATATAGGGTGTCAAATATACTATAATAACCTCCATGTAAGGTTTGAAATTTGGTAACAAAATGAGAAGAAAAAACTAAAAATATTATTTTACGTGTTCTAAAATATCTCTTTTTTTGTGCTAAAGTCAAATGTTAGCTCAACATGAAAAGGACTTTTTTTTAATATAATTCAGCAATATTATAATCTCGACCATTTTGCAAACACTTTTAATAATAATAGCTTAAACGTGTACAAAAGTTCTTGGTTAATTAGGGAAATAAACACTCAGTTCTTTATATTTTTTAATCAAGTAGGAAACACAGTTCATATATAATGTTATTACTTTTTTGTTTTTTTTTTGTTTTGTTTTAGCAGCTGCTTACTGTTTTATATGGTGGATAAAGTGGACAACATCCAGCGATGGGTGGCAAGTCAAGAAGAGAAACTGTCAGTTGGTGGAGGTTCGGTGGGTGGTGGGTGCTCCCTTGGAGTTAACAGTTACATTTTTTTTTTAACATTTTTTTAAATTTTATTTTCTCTCTTTCTTTATAGTATAGTTTTTTTTCCTCTCTGTGTGTGTATGTGTGTTTATGTTTTTTACAGTTTGATCAATCTTCCTCCCCCTCCTCCTCCCCCTGCAGCAGCAGGGTTGCTGCTGCTGTATCCTCCTGCTGCTGCTGCTGCTGCTGGTGGAGCTGCTCGCAGGCAGCCCGCTTCTCCCTCTGCTTCTCCTGGATCTTCTTCATCTCCTCGGAGTACTTGCAGAAGGTATGGCCGAACTTGGCCCACACTTTATAGGGGACAGTGATGGAGTTGCGGTAGGTGGGCTTCACCTCGCTCACCCGCATGAACACCCCGTACTTGTTGGAGCCCACGTCGAAGAAGAAACGCTTGTTGTCCACAGTCAAGGAGGTGCCCTCGGGCAGCTCGGCCGGCTCCTCCTCCACGCCATAGTCGTCGATGAGCTTGGCCAGGGCGTCACGGAACTCGATGAGCCCCTGGGCCGGCAGGGCGATGGTCTGGCCCTGCGTGGAGCCCAGGCCGGGCCCCCGGTTGACCGTCTGGCGGATGCGGAGGAAGCGGCCCCGCTGGTTCTCCTTGAGATCCATGTAGTACTTGCGGTTCTCTCGCACCAGGAACTCGCTCTTGAGTGCCCGGCGCGGTTCATCCTGCGCCTGGGCCAGGTCCGGGGGCTGGCTGGGGCCCAGCTGCGCGTAGTGCTCGATGAAGTCGCCCAGGTAGTCACGGAACTCCACGGCCACCGACATGGAGAGCGTGAGGCGGCTCTTGTTGCCCCCAGCGCCCACCTCGGCGATCTTCAGGAAGCGGCCCTTGGCATTCTGCTTCACGTCCAGGTAGAAGCGCTTGTTCTGGATGTCCACCCGCTTGGAGGCCAGCTCCTGGGTCTCATGCTGCAGCCCCCCCCGGGGCCCCGCC
>JAJPUD010001647.1:204322-275824 GCA_023553655.1 Myrmecobius fasciatus | reverse complement strand
GCTGCCGCCGCTGCCTTCCCTTCCCCCGGCTCCGCCTGCCGCCGCCGCCGCTGCTGCAACCCCCACAGCCAGCCAGCCGATCTCGCGAGATCTGAGGGAAAAGAGACGAGACAGACGAGACCCGGTAACAGGGCACTGACTCCCCGAGTACAGTAACAGGGCGCCCTACTGTACGGCGCCCGGCACGTGACCCCCCGCGCGCTAGCTAGCGCTCACTCCCCCCTTCTTATTCCCCCCCCACCCCGTCCCCAGCGAGGCATCGCCCACCCCCCCAGCACCCGGGTGGGGGGGGAGGGGAAGGGAGGAAGAAGAGAGGAGGGAGCTGGGACGCGTCGTCGCCGCCGCCGGGCTGGACCCCTCCGCCGCCACAGCCCGCAAGGGGGGGGGGAGAGAGAAGGGGGAGCTGCCACCATCCGCGGGGGGGGGGGGGGGCAAGGCTTCAAATAGGTCAGCGCCGGTTCCGACGTCCGTCGGGGCCCAGGAGACCCGGGAGCGGCCTCCCCAGGGCCTGCGCAGCCACCTGGGGGGAGTGGGAGAGAGCCCGAGGCAAGGCCATTCCCCTGATTCCCCCATCCACCCAATCTAAAGTGGGGTGAGAGGACAGGCCCCGCTCCGGGTTCTCCTACCGCAGAGCCCTGGCCCCGGAGGCGGGAGACCCGCAGGAGGATGAGGAGCCGCCCGGCCTCCCGGAGATAGAGCAGAGGCCGCCAGCGGAGCAGCAGACACCTTGCCTGTCCCTCCCTCTGTCTCTCCCCCTCCCTCTCTCTCTCTCTCCTCTCTTCCTCCCTCCTCCCCCTCCCCGCGCACGGCAGCGGCTCTGGCCTCAGATGATCCCGCTCCCCCTCCCCCCAACCGCAGCCCCGCACCGCCCAGTGCACCCGGGTGGGGGCACTAAGAGAAGAGGAGAGACCGGACTCAAACTGCTGAGGGCGCTTACAGGTCCTCATCCCCTCTTCTTTGCCCCCTCCCAAATCCCACCGAACCATAGTAAGCTGCAACCAACCTCTTACAGGACAGCATTGCACATCCCTCCCCCCTTCAACCCGGGGAAGGGGGGCACCGGGCTCTTGGTTTGGCTCAGCTTAGGTTGCAGACCAGCTATGCAGCAAAATCAGGGTACCCAGCCATCAGACCCAGGAAGGAGTGGGTTTCCAGAATAAAGGAGGAATCAGAATAAAGGAGAGAACCAAATCAGCTTTAGGAAATTCACTCATAAAAATGCCATCATTTGAGGGGGAGGAGGAAACTGCAGCTCTTTCCCAAAATTCATTAGGGCAGGTCCGAGTCCTTTCCTGTCCTAAGATCAGGATTCTCCAGATGTGGCAGGCATAGGCTATCCCTCTCTTTTCTCTTAAATAAAAAAAAAAAATCCGTATTTGGTTTAAGTGAGGGAACATGACAGGCCAATGCCTGTGTTAATACCGGGTCCTCAGAAGATGATGGAAAAGGAAGATGTACTAAAAGGATAGTAGGAAAGAGAGGAGGGCCCAAAAGTCCTTGGTTCACCCTCTGAGTCAACAACCAAGGACCCATTCCCTTTGTCTCCCACAGAAGACTTTTGCCCAATTTCTTTAGGAGGTCCTGAGAAAGTTCCCTATCCACACTTTTGTTTCATGAGGAGCCTAACGAAAGGAACCCACAACCCAATCCTTTTCCTCCAGTGCTGAGTGCAGTTAGAACAGACCAAAACCTGAACAGGTTTCTCGGAGAACTGACAGTTCCAATGCCCAGCCCTCAACTAAACCTAGCCCTGGCAAGATTCCTTGCCAAGCTCAGTTCTGATATGATAGGGGGCAATAGAAAACCCTCTCAGTATGAGAAGGATCTACAATCAAAGGGGTAAGAATATCAATGGGACATTTCTGGATCCAAAATGATGTAACTACAATATCTTTTCTCTAAAGTAGGCCTCTTGTACTTTACTAATCAAGGGCTCTTGTACCTACATCCTAAATAATCAAGAGTCTCTTCTTCATGGAAGGTAAACTACTTAAATTCAGGCACTCAATCCACTAATGTAGGTTCTCTATCATTCAAGTAGTAGAATTCAGAGAATTTCTGATATCAAGAACCAGATCCAAAAACTACTACATATGCCATCAGCCCAAAGTCACCAACCCATACCCAGGGTTAATCCAATCCAATAAACATTATGTACCTACTATGAACGAAGCACTGAACAACAGGTTCTGGGGAATGGCCTCATAGAAGGGAGAAAATTCCTATTTCTGTGTCAAACACAAATTATTTCTTCAGATGAGAATTTTTCAGGTGTCCCAAAAGGGATACAATACGAGTCCCTCTCCATTCTCTTTTATTCTTTTTCATCGATTCCTGAAGCTCAGGGGAAGAGGAAACTAGGCGCTGCGTCTCCCTACTATCTTTTATCCGGAATATCCACTTTAGTGCTCCCTCGGAGTAGCCCCGTCTCTATCATATCAGCAAGGGCAAGGAAAACGACCAAAAAAAAAAAAAAAAAAAAGCTCTATCAGCAATGATCAGGACCCTGGATAGACCCGAATCCCTTCCCTCTAGATAGGAATTTGCTTCCTGTTCAGTATCTCGGATGTTTGGGATAATGCTCCCAGGTTCAGCTTTGGTAGCGACAGAAAGGAGTTTAGAGCAGCCAAGAAATTGGTGCTTTCATTTGGGATCCTCCGCTTATTTGCGGTTTCCTCACACTTTCAGAGAAAGTTTCCCTAGCAGAATAGGAGAGAGCCATAGGAACACAAAGGAGCCAATGCCCCAAAGGGCAATCTTCTCTAGAGAGGGCACCGGAAAGGGGAGTCGGAATCCCGAATCCTTTCCCCAGTTTCTTACCGCCATAGGTTTTGCTTTGAGAAACAGAAGGTTGCGTTTGGGGATCCTCAGATTTCTCCCAAACGCAACTGTAGCCCCTAGACGCTCAAAAAGGTCTCGGGTCCTCTACCGGGGAGGGAAAATGCATAGTTCCCGTCAAAGCAGTTTTCAAAGTGAGGACAATCAGAAGCCTCCGATCCCGTCGGTGCAGGTTTCAGAGGAGCCCAAGGGAACAGAGGATAAGGAGACCAAGGCGGGAAGGAGATAACCCATCCGAGATACAAGCAGCACCACATTTATAACAAAACAACACCACCACCATCACAACAAAAACTAGAGGAATTTTATACCAGTTTTTTTCTTTACAATATTCCTACTTTACAGCCAAAGAAATACAGAATACAGAGAAAGAAATAATGTGTCATCATGAAACAGTTCAATTATAAATCAAATAAAGCAAATTTTAATTGCTGGAGTAGAAAAAAAAAATCATGCAAATTCCTTAAGGGCAAATGGTTCCAAAGTTAAGGAGAGAAAATGAGATTCTCTACTCTAGAGAAGTCTACAATGGAAGTCTGAAAAGAATGAATGTGATTGCAACTGGATATAATATTTACAACGAAAAATTGCTCCAATTTGATTAAAATTTTTAACACTGGTTTATAGTTAGGATTTAAATTCCAAATAATAAGCTTATCCACTTAAGAGATACCTATTCCTTTGTTAATTATCTAAGCTCTATTCATCAGAGCACCAGAAGGATGCCTCATATTATTTTAAAACAAGTTTTATTTTATTTTAAAACAAGTTATTAGGTATAAAATTAAATTTGTACAATTTAAATAAAGCTGAAAATAATAAAGGGGAAAACGATATTTAAAATTAAAAGGCCTAAAAGACTCAAAAAATATTAAAAGGCTTGATCAATATATTCAAGCCTCTGATTTTATAGAAGAGGAAATACAAGTTAACCTCCCAAATTGTTTAAATGTTTGATTTTTCTTTAAGGGTTCCTCACATTACGCAGGCAGGACGTAGAAACAAAAACCTGCTCAGTCCAGAGTATCAAGTTTTCTGAGACTATTTTATCGTGGGAGTTTTGACTGACTCTAGCTTTTAAAACATCTTTATAAAAATTAGTAGGCAGGATTGTCCATTTAAGAAAAGCAAGCTATAAATACATAAAACCAAAAGAAAACAACCAAAAAAAAAAAAATGGGGTAGGAGCTGGAAGAGATCTTTTGATTTCCTGGGATCACAGGCTTCAAGGAATTTCAAAATTAACAAATTCTACTTGGAATTAAAACAATAAAAGTCAACACATAAAGACTACAAAACACTAATAAAAAAAAAAAAATTACATACCTACCTTCCTCCCACCTCTTGCTTGTGAAGTTTCCTAACCAAAACAAGTTATCTAGATTAGGATATCAACATTTTATAATGTGCATAAACAGAAGCAAGCAAAACTGAACTACCGATTTTCAGGAACTCATTTAAAAGCAAAAGAAATCAAATCCCTGACTTAAACCAAAAGGTTATCTGAAAATCTGAAATTACAACTGAGATATGGTATTAATGGTTGGTGCTCAACATGAAAGACTTGACCATTTCTTTTAATGGCCGGGAAATATGGGGAAATTTTCGATACATTTTATTATTTCAAAAAGCAAGAAACAAAAGTTTAATTTCTTATGAAACCATTTCAAAACGTTTGTTTTATTGTCCAACTAATTCTTCAAAATTCTACCTCTTCTTAGTCATTCCAAAGGTTCATGATTAAATTTTTGATGTGAGCATTAAAAATCTGAAAAGAATTCATTTACGTACTACTACTACATCTCACAAAATACCATTAGAATAGTTTGAAGAAAAGCGAGTAATAAATACAATATTAAAACAAAGAAAAATTCGGTAACCAATTCAGCAGAACAGAAAGAATACCCAGAAGGACAACACAGGATACAAAAATTGTAAATATTCAGACTCCCGCAACTCATCCTTTCTTATTTTGTATTTCCGTAATTATTTAAATTGTTTTCAAGACACTCAAAGGAATTAAAATATAAATTTCTGTAACACTGAATATTTCAATTTCCGAAATCTCTCTTGACATTTATAAAAAGTCCAAGTTTTAAGAATAGCAATGAGAGACCTTAAGGAAAAAATTATTTTAACCTCAACAAACGATGGCAAATCAAATCCGGTTTTCCCTAAATTACAGAAACCTTCCCAAAGGGCAATGAGCTCTCTCCGACGAGCAACCAGAAAAAGCTGTCTCCTTTTCAGAGAGCCTTCTGTGGCTGTCAAAGGCCAGGTATTACCGAGGGAAAATAGAAAAAGACCCTGAATCCAAGAATATGGAGTAACTTCTTCCAAGGGGGTAACCACAATGGCTTTTAACCACCAGAGCTCACCGAGTTTTGAAGATTTAGCAACATCACAAAAAGTTCCCCTAGAACCGGTCTGTTAGCCTTCGGCCCGGCCAGGAGGCAATCAGGACCTAAGCCAAGCAGTCTCTAACCTCTGAGTGGAAAGCTGTCACTACCGAACAACGGAGATACCAAGGCTGTCCAAAATCCCCATAAGCCTTTCTCTTTCAGGGATCTTTACCTTCTTTGGGGATAGGGAACAACCCCGTATCTGAGAGGAAGGCAATCCAAGAATCCTACCCTGCCCAACACTGACAAAAAGCCAGAGGTGGAGAGGTAACGGGGGAGGAGTCGTCCTCCAAGATCTGGCCCCCGGGTGCTGAACCCCTAAAGTAGACTGGTTTAGCGGCCCTGTCTATCTTTTGGTCTGGCTTGACACAAGCTGTCAAAATCATTTTACAACATTTCAAGGAAGTGTGTGTAGAGGTAAGGTGAAAGGGAGAGAAATCAACGATGGCATCTTATTCATGCCCTATATATCTCCCTTTCCGCCCCCACCTCCTTTAGCTTCCTCAGTTTAAAGGGGGAGGGAAGAAGGGAAATCTAAACACCAGGGCTTTTCAGAATGGAGGACAGTGGGCTGGGGCATCACGACTAGCAGAAAATTGGAAAGAAATTAGGAATAATATTGAAAATATGATGTAAATTAGCACCACTGGTGGTCCTAAGGGTCTAGGGGAGTTTGGGGAAAAGAAGTACGTCGGTGCGTGCGTAAAGGGAAGTAGTGGTAGTAATGAGGGGTGTTGCACAGCTTCTCTCTCCAAGAGGGCGGGTGCAGAGATGTCTGCAGTGATTAAATAATAATCATGGAGAGAAGGAGGAGCAGGGGTGGGCGGTACCCGCTCCAGAGGGTGCACACGCACCGAGCGGCGGGGCTTGGGGTGCAGCTGGGCTGCTGCTGCAGCAGCGGCGGCGGCGACGGCGGCGGCGACGACGGCGGGAGGGGCTCCAGGCGGAGAAGGGGGGAGGGGAAAGACAGCGCTCGAGGGGGGGGCAGAATAGAGAGGGGAAAGAGGGCGCGCGGCGCGCGGCGGGCTTACCCGGGCGCTGTCCTGCAGCAGGTGAGGGGAGGGCGAGAGAGGGCGAGCGCGCGCACACACCTGTCCCGGGCGGCGCGAGCTGCGGCTCAGGCTGAGGCTGACGGGCTGGCGGGCGCCCGCTCGAGCAGCCGAGCTGAGGAGGAAGAGAAAGGGGGGAGGGGAGGGAGAAGATCAGCAGGAAGAAGGGGAGGGTAAAGGGAGGGGGAAAAGATGACTCGGCTCCGGCGCGGGGCAGGCCCCCGCTCAGACCCTGCCGCTCACTCGCGGCCCTCGCAGCCCCCCGGCTTCCCTCCTCCTTTCCCTCCGGGCTCCGCTCGCCGCCGCCGCAGACGGCAAGTCGTGGCAGCCAGACGTCGGCGCGTAACCCGGCGCTCTGTGCGTGACACCGGGAGACGTCAGCGCGCGCTCCCCACCTTCCACGGCTCGCGCCCTCCTCCCTTCCCTTTCTCCAGCCTTCTCTTCCTCACCCTTGCCCTCCCTTCTGTCTCCTGCTCCTGCCTGGGAGCGCGCGCCCCCATCCCAATTACCGAACCAACCGCCCGGAGGAGCTGGAGCGGGCGGGGACTCCGAGAGGATGCGGGGTGGGGGACGGGAGCGAAAGGATAGGGCCTGGGGCTAGGGGGTCGAGGCCCGTCACCGCCGCCGCCGCTAGGGGATGGGAGGTGGGTCTGAGAAGTCCGGGAGCGGTCTCAGCATCCCACGGTCAATCTCAGGGATGAGGACCTGCCCTGTCGGATGGAAGAGGGAGGGGCGTACTGAGGCCGCAACTGGCCCAAATCCTGGGTCTCGCCCTAACTTGGAGAGCCTTCCAGCCTTCTCGGCGCAGGGCCCTTAGCAGTCCCGGGGGGGAAGGAGGGGCGGGAGAGGGAGGAGAGGGATGCAGCATTTCACCCCGGATGCGGTCTGAGTCTCAGCCTCCCTTGGCCCCAGGAGTTTAACCTCACCTTTAATCTGCCGCGGAGTAGGAGAAATTAGCATAAAAAAGAGACTGGAGATTTAGCCGAATTTAAGCACCTGCCTGAAGGGTCTTTAACTGGAAAGGAGAGAACTCCTGCGACGCGGCTTCTCTCTTCCTCGCTGCCCCCCTTTTCTCTCTCCCCCCCTTCTGCAGTCAAGGTAAAGCTGCAGCAGTTAGAATGGCTAGTTGTGAAGAAAATTTACCTGTTAGAGGAGGAAGAAGAAAATGATGAAAAAGTATGAGAATGTTCATTAAGAAGCAGTGCCAAGATAATTAGCAACTTTTAAAATGGCTATTGAAACCTTATCGAGTTTGATGTTAGATCTGTACTAGTTTTCTCCCGCGTGTAGTTCCACGTCTTTCCATCGAATTATATTTATGTAAAAATAGAAGTGACAGCCATTTAAAAATATCTGTAGCAGCTTTTAAGTAAACATTCTGGTAACCTGTTTAAAGAAGTTAACCTATTATTTAGGAAAACATCAACTGGTTCATTTGTGTTTTAAACTGCATTTAAATGGCAATATGCCGCAGTGCATGATGCACGTTGAGAGAATGTTAACTTCTTAAATTATTATCTTTCTGTCCCATCCCACCTCCCCAGAAGTCCATCCAGTTTAATCCATGAGGCAAAATGGAAAAGAAGATAATTGGGCTTATGTTATAAGAAAAACGAACTGCTGACAAATTTATCCAGTCACTGACTTAGCAGAGTTAGGAAGAGTCTAGATTAGTTGTTACTCTCCACCAAATCATAATTTCTTTCCTAAGTTGTTCATCTCCTTTCTTGCTTCATATCCTGTGCTTAATTGCTGAGGTCAGACAGATTTAAAAGATGGGAACTCTGGCATATTCCTTGCTGCTTCACAAATTGGAGAAATCTCAAGGATGCTGATGGGGGGTTAGAAAATTATGCCTCACTTTTTTTAATCTCCATAATAAATTACCCTGAAAACAATCCAGCTATCACCCTAATAATGTTCAGTTGTTAAATATCTGTTCCCAGTTTTTGAAGACAACAGAGTTCTTCTTTAAACTGTTTTTTTAACCAAATTATCCCAAGCAGGCAAAACAATATCTTTAACTTACACTATTTTGCAATTTTATAAGCGTTTAGTTCTGATTACTCAAAATATTATTCCAGAGATGAAACATTTAGCTTTGTATTTAGAGTGGATAAGAATAACTGACATTTATATAGCTCGCTCGCTCTCTCTCCCCCTTTTTTTTTACTATAAACATTATTTGATCCTCAACTACTTTGTAAAGCAAATATTAGTATTGATCCCCATTTTATAGATGAAACTTCATGATGCTGAGAAATTCCAACACTTAACCAATGTTACACAGCCAGCATCTGAGGTAGCATTTGAATCAAATAATTTGTGTCTCCAACTTTAGCACTCTCTTCATCAAATCTGTCTTTAAGGATGAGGAGGGATACTTTGATAATATGGAAGGTCATGGGGGGGATGCTGTAAAGTTTCAAATATCTTATATAATTGTAAAGAATAATATAAATAATAAAAATAAATTTATTTTTCAAGTTAACACAAGCATGACAGTTCACTTTCTCAGAGAATTCTGGGCTTTCAAAATGCCTCTAAGTTTTTTAAAATTTAAAAACCATAAAACCATAAAGAGTGTGGTTGCCAATATTTGCTAAATTTGAATTTTGAAAATTGAGGCCTAGTTTTACTGTTTATACAGAAATGCCAAAAGTTCTCTTCTTGGATACCTGAATATTTTCTATAATTTAAAATTGATTAGTAAACCCAATAACTACTACTCAATACTAATAGAAAAATATAATTAATAAATAGATGTCTTATTACTATTGCATTTAAAACAACTACAAATTTTTAAGAAGTGTTGCTTAAATTTATTTATGGTATATATTAAAATGTTATTTGATGTGAACAAACAGTAGCTCATTTTCCCAAAGTGTTTACATTCAATTATATGGAACAAAGATATCCTAAGTTGAATTTAGTAGTGAAGTAAGATTTGAACAAGAGTTCTGGTCTCCAAGCCCAGCACTCACACATATATTTGCAATTTTTTCTCTCATCCCAAGAAATCCCATGGATTTAAGCTTGTCCTTCATTTTCAACATAAGGTGTTCAATGGACTTTGCACTTTAGCAGATGCACTAAAGACTTTAGAGACTTGAGCCCTAAATACAAAAGAACCGAATAGAAATATGGGGCAGTGCTAAGAAAAGCCTAGAACAAATTTGTGTCCTCTTGAGTAAATCCCTTTGTCTTTCAAGGTCTCATTTTTCTCCTCTGGAACAAGATAAGGGCTGGACTAGATGTCTAAGGCCCCTTCCGGCGTTAAACCTAAGTCCTTATTTCTGGCTACAGAGTGAAAAGTTAAGTGAAATCTTCATGATGATAATTTCCATATAATATTAAATTTTGTTGATGGACGAGTAAGTTGTTCACAAATAGCAGCATTGAATCAAAATTTGGGAAGCTGTCTGGTGCAGATAAAAAAAATAGCTAATATTCCATTCTCTCAAAGCTCACAACACTGTTCCTCTTAAAATTACTATGTGTCTTAATTTGAAATAGTTGAATTTTGGTCTTATTCTAGTATAGGAAATTGAAGGCATAGGTCACAACCTTATAAGATTCAGAGATGGGAATACTTGAGCTCATATTTAGTGATATTATTTCATAGTAGTTAGTATGCTTTCATTCCTAGTGTCCTGGTATGCCATAATAGATACTTTTTTTTTTGATACACATTTCACTAATGGTACCCATTATGCCACCTCATCTGTACAGTTCCACATTTGTGTTATGCTATAAACTATTCACAAGTTCTGTATAAGTCTCCATTACTCCTGGGTGATCAGTTAATCCACAAGCATTTATTAAGTACCTACTATGCACCAAAAGTACCTACTACAAAGACAAAAATAAAACAACCAGTGCCCACTAAAAATTTACATTCTATGGGAGAAGACATGTAGATTAATATATAAAAAAATGTAAAATAAATGTAAATGGGTAATATATGTGTATATGTAATGTATATAAACATGTGTAATATATATAAACATACAAACATAAAATAAATAGCATGTAAATTTTGGAAAGAAGGCTGTAGAAGCTGGGAAAGGGAAAACTAGAGAAAAGGAAGAGAAACAGCATTTATTGTCTACTAAGCATTTTTTTTTTTTTTACAAAAAAAGAAGCTATATATCATATTTGAAGGAAATAAATGATGCTAAGAGGCAGAGGTGACAGGAGACAGTGATTCTAGGTTTGGAGGACCTTCATTGTAACTACTAAGAGAATAATGTGTAATAAGATTGCTTATGTTTCATTATAAAAGCAATAAGGAGCCAGTGGAGTATTGAATAGGGAATAACCAGGTAAAACACGGATTTTAGGAAAATCATGGTGGCAGTTTTGTGGAGACTGGATTGGAGTAGGGAGAATTTTGAGAAAATTGATAGAAGCTATCATAATAGTCCAGCCAAGAGATGGTAAGGGCCTGAAATGAGGTAGTGGTTATAAAAGTAGAAAAGAGGAAATGGATAAAAAATATTTTGGTGGTAGAAATGACAAGATTTAGTATTTGACTGGGCATATGAGATATACGATAAAAAGGAATTGAATATAATGCTGAGCTTGTGATCCTAAGTGGCCTCAACAGATAGGGAGGTTTGGAAGATATGAATTTTGGAGGAAAGAATGAATTCTGGCCTATCACCACTTCTTTTCTATCTCATTTGCTGAATCTTCCTCAAGCTCATGCTCTCTAAACAAAAGTGTTCTTCAGAATTCAGTCTTGGGCCTTTTCCTCTTTTCCCTTTCTAATACTTCACTTGATAGCATAAACTTCCGTGGTTTTAATTACCATTTCTATGTTGATGAATCTCAAATCTAGTTATCCAGTCTGGATAACTGACCTCCAATTTTGCATCTCTAAGGCCTTTCAGACACCTGACATCAAAGTGGATATCCTAAGAGATATCTTATACTCGTGTGCAAAATAGAATTCTTCTTTTCTACTAACCTCTTAGCTCTTACCTCTCCCCACCTTCCCTATTACCATAGAAGGCAATACCATCCTCCTAGTCCTTCAAAAGTTATCCTACTTCTTACTATCTCTCACTCCTCTCCTCACTCTATCCATCTGTTGCAAAGACCTGTCAGTATCATCTATGTAATATATTTTTTTCTTTTCTTTTTCTTTTCTTTTTTTTTGCTGAGGCAATTGGGGTTAAGTGACTTGCTCAGGGTCACACAGCTAGAAAGGGTTAAGTGTCTGAGGTCAAATTTGAACTCAGGTCCTCCTGATTTCAGAGCTGGTGCTCTATCCACTGTGCCATCTAGTTGCCCCTCTTTAAGTACAAATTAAAATCCCATCTTTTACAGGAAGCCTTCCCTAAACCCTCCTAATTCTAGTGCCTTCCATCTGTTGTTTCCTATTTATTTTGTATATAGCTTGCTTTGTGCATATGTGTTTGCATTGTGTTTTAGATTGCTTCTTCAAGGCAGGGACTGTCTTTTGCCTCTTTTTTGAATCCCTAGTACTTGATATATAGAAGGCACTTAAGTGTTTATTGATTAAATTCTATTTTGAATGTGTTGAGTTAGAGGTGCCTGTGGAACATTCAATTTGAAATATTCAACAGGTAGGTGGAGATGGGGAACTGGAGCTCTGGAGAGAGACAGTGTCATGGATCCCTGTGGCAGTCTGGTGAAGCCTAGAGGCCCCTTCTCAGCAATATATACACATATACATGCATATGTATATACATACATATACATGCCCATATGTATATATACATATATAATCATATATACATGTATATGTTTACATACACACACGTACAGATCTTTTAAAGAATACTAAACTTCAATTTGAAGTTAGTGAAAATAAAATCGTAACTTTTTTTTTTTAAAACCCATTCAAGTTCATGGACCTCCTGAAATCTATCCATAAACTTTAAGGTTAAAAATCTTCAATATATAGAGAAGATGTCTCAGGGGAGAGACTTGGAGAATCTTGACAGATAATGATATTGATACTGAATAATCAAAGGAGAGAGTAAGAAGAATTGTCAGATGAGTAGCAGGTGAACCAAGAAAACACTGTCAGGAGCAGAGGATGGTTAATACAGTTAAGCAATACAGTTATCCAGAAGAGTGAAGTTTAAAAATAAGCCAATTGATCTTCAATTCTAGTTCTTCTGAAACTAGTATTACATTGTTTTTAGGCATAGAGTAGTAAGAAAGAAATAATGGCATGAAAAAAGTTGGATCATGTTTCAGACAGAAGTCTTCTCAAGAAAATCCATCTCATAGTCCTATTTTCTTACTTAATTCTGGCCCCAGTTCACCATCCATTTGCAATGCTTGTTCAGAGTATGAAGGTTGTTGTTCATCTCTCATTTTCAGAGAAGACAAGTGACATTATGGGGTGATATTTTGACATGATGAATTGAATTTAAGTGAGGCAGAATTGTCTCACTCACAAAGTTTCAAGCCTCACTTTCTCTTCAGGGGGCCATCAAAATCCAGTGTCAGGATGATAGTAATGGCTTGGGAAGTAATGAATGACCATGGTGTTTTCAATGTCTGACCAAACTCTAAGTTTCTTTATTTGCCCATGGAACAAATTACTCTCACCCACCCATATGTCTGGGGGAAGTCTTCACATGTTTGGGGCAGACATCCTAACTCACTAACAGATATGAGGCATAATGTTACCCTCAACTTGATTTAGCCAATGTGAACACTATGCATGCTACAGCTTCTTGGAGCCATAGGTGAGAGTTGTGACAGATGGACACTAAAAGTGGATGAGCAGCCCTGAAAAAAGGCTCAGTAAACTCTTACACCAGAAGTGCTAGTTTTCCCTGAACACCCTATACACATATGAGATATGTACATAATTTATGTTATAGATACATAGATGCAAATTGATGAATCCTATGAGTTACCCATAAAATTTCACCTTAGTTTGGACAAAAGTATTTCCACATACTCTTAGTCCTTTCTATGTGGATAGTTGGAGGCAGCTAGATGCCTCAGTGGATAGAGTGCTAGACCTGGAATTATGAAGACTGGAATAGCCTTTTTAATGGTTCTTATTGTCTTCTATCTCTTTGTAGCAGTGTCAATCCTTTCCATATCTTCCAGGACATTGTCAGGTATTCATTGATAGAAGATCATTGTTCTTTCATCTCTAGGCCTTCTTGATCTCTCTGACTCTCTCATCCTCTGACATCTAAACATGTGCCCAGTGTTCCACCAATATCATAAGAGATCTAAAACTTCTGTTGTAACCACCACTTTTCTAAATTATTTAGGCTTAAAGCTTCAGACATCTGATTTTTCCTTTTCTTATACAATACAATCAATTGCCAAATCTTATTGATTCTACCATGGCAGCCTCTCATATCTGTCCCTTAATTTCAGTCTCATTACAATCATGTGTATTTAGGCACTCTTGCCAGAACTATTATAAATGATTTCCCTATCACTTCTGCATAAGTAGTATATACTAAGATATATATATATATATATATATATATATGCATATATATATATATATATTCCTTCAATGATATATCATTTCTTTATTCAAAAACCTTCAGTAACACCCCAGTGCCTATTGAATAAAATATAAATTCTGGATCCTGTTATTCACAGCTCTGTATCACCTGGTTTCACTTTCCAGAATTTTCACACTTATCCTAGATGGTATACTCCTCCTTGAAAATGTTCAACCTACTCTTCAATCCCAATCATAAAACCTAGCTAGTATCTCTTGAAATTTCACAAAAGTGCTTTAATACAAGTGAGAGTAATAAGCACGAAAGAAGTTCAAGATTAAGTTATTTGTACATATTATTTTCTTCTTAAATGGTGCACTCCTTGAGGTGAGGATCTATCTTTGTATTTCCTAGACTTAGAGTATCTTGCATAACTATTTTTAAAAATTCTATTCAACTGTATTACCATTTAAGATTTCAGACTCTTGAAACTGTATATATTGAAAAGATTCTACATGGAATCATAAACAAAATGTTAAGTTGTTAAGGAAATGGCACTAAGATAAGCAAAAATAACAGATAACTAAATGTTACTTTTATCATACTTTTGTATCTCCTACATCCAAGAGGCATTAAGTATGGATACAAGTGTAGTATAAGTTGAAAGTAGTAGTGAGTGTACTTTTATTAAATGTTTTGTATCTTTCCATTTGTACCTCTTTTCTTCCCTCATGCTCATAGTCAACCAGCAAATCAGAAATAATGTATGGAGGGGGTTAATAAGAAGGAGGCTGGGCCATTTCGAGAAATAGTTGAGTATTTTGTACAAATGCAATTGCATACTGGCGATACAAATGAACTCTAGTAATATTTTCATAGCACCTTGATTTTCCTTTAAAGATTAATTAGGTTTTGTGAATATGTTCTTTTCAAATCTCATTAGACTCACAATAAGAAATTTGCTTTATATTATTCTTAATTAGTCATTAAAATAAAGGAATTATGTAATAGGTAGAGTTAGGATCATAGTTTTTTATGCATTTACCAGATTTATCCTTGATTGGTTGAGAAGATTCTGATTTTAGTTCATAGTTACCTTTATGTAGAATGGTAGTTCCTCTCCCATCATTGTAAATTTATCTATTCTTTAGTGGAAATCAACTTAATAACTCTTTATGTTATTCTACTTTTTTTTTTTTTTTTTGCTCTCCTTTGGTATTTCTTTTGGTTCTTTCTTCTCAGTTCAAAAATTAACATCTCTGCTACTAAGCTTATATTAGCCATTATATTACACTAACATTTCAGACTGAATTTGCTGTTCACTAGTATTCCACCTAAAAGTATGGCTGTGTTATTGTTTTTCAGGGTTTTCAACCACTAAAAATAATGCTTGTTTCAAATTACTTTACTCTAGATAGTTTGCATTTTCATGAGTTAGGCCTGGTTTCATGTGCTTAATAACTCTACAATAGACAAACTTGTAGTTTTGTCTCTTAAAAGATATTTCAATTATCACTAAAGTAGACCACTGAATTTGGTTAGAGTCAATTCACTCTGTAGCAAAATTCAAAAAGTACTGTGGTTTCATGAACAGAGCCCAAACGTTTTAGAAATATAAGGCAGGAGTCCACATTTCCTAAACTAGTGATAGCATAGTGGTGGATAGTGATTATTAGATGTGTCAGTCACTGACAACTAATTTTAAAAGTAATTAATGGGGCAGCTAGGTGGCATAGTGGATAGAATAGCAGCCCTGAAGTCAGGAGGACCTGAGTTCAAATCTAAGACAGACACAACATTTCCTAGCTGTGTGACCTAGGGCAAGTCACTTAACCCCAATTGCCTCAGGAAAAAAAGTAATTAACATATTACTCTTCAAATGCAAAATAATTCTATAGAAATTCCATTTAATATGGCAGGGACAAAGTATAGAGCCTAATTCTAATCCTAAAAGCTGTGGCAAGAATCTGAAAAGAACATCAGATTGAACAAGAGAAAGAAATTTGCTTTTTTAATGATCAAGAAATCAAAATTATTAAGCATCTCCAACCAGCCTAGGACTTCTCAAAAAGACAGACAGAATTAAAAAAAAAAAAAAAAAGTGATGGAATGGAGATTCTACTAAGAAAGTCAGAACAAATCCAGGTAAATAGAACAGAAGCCCAAAAGTGCCCCAACTGGAAAAAGCTTGGGGAAGAATGGAGGGGTGGTAGTGGTGAGGGGGTGGAAAATAGAAGCATAGGACAATGCCCTGACCAAAGATAGCTAACTGCCGTGCTCTGATCAGTAATACTGAAGCCCACAATACTTTTCTGTTCCTATTTAATACTACAGACTCATCATGGGATGTGAAAGACAGTGTCAGAATCCTAGAAAATCTGGTCAGGACTAAGTAGGGTGTGACCACCTTATTCAACTGCCTGGGAAAACTTATCAAGGAGATAACATAACTATCAGATTCCTTCCTTTCCCCACCAAACAAACACAGAATACCATATTTTAAGAAATCATAATTGAAAACTGTCAGTATTTATTGGAATTACAGAAGAATGTGAAACTAAAAAGAATCCATTAAAGAAACCCCAAAATAAAAACTCCCAGAAACAACATGGCTAAAAAATTATAGAGCTTCCAGGTCAACGAAAAAAATACTACAAACAGAGAGAAAAATAATTCAACTACCAATGAACCTCAATCAGGATTATACAAGACTTGGCAGCCATTACCATAAAGAAGGGAAAATCATAGAATATGATTTTCTAAAAGATAAAGCTTGCAATCAAAAATAATTTACTCTGAAAAACTAAATAAAATATTACAAAGAAAAAAATAGTCCTTTAATGAAATAAAGGGCTTTCAAATGTTCCTGAAAAAAAGCTTTATTTAGCCTACTAGAACATTTGAAGTGAAAACAGGAGTCAAAAGAAATCTAGAAAGGTAAATAAATCTGAGTAACTGACAGGTGCTAAATGATCACATGCATACATGAATTCTTATGGGGAAACAGAGATAAGTGACTCACTCTTAACATTTTTAAGGGTCACAGGAAATAGAATGGAACAGGAGTGATTTTGTGAATGTTTTAAGAATTGAACTCTCTTGGCTACTCCCCTTTCATTATACTCACAATAACCAGATAGAATTTATATTGAGAAGGTAGAGTTGGCTCAATATTAGGAAAATATTAAACATAATAAATTATATTAATAATAACAATTACATGATTATATTGATAAATGCAGAAAAAACATTTTGACAGAATATCCATTTTTGTTAAAAACATTAAAAAGACATAAAATAATTAAGCCTTTAATATGATAAATAATAACAGACAAAAGCCAAGAGCTAACACTATATGTAACAGAGAAACATGTAGTCTTTCTAATAACATCAAGAAGAAAGCAAAGATGTTCATGATCACTATCACCATTTGATATTGTCTTAAAAATGCTATCTATAGCAATAGACAAGAAAAAGAAAGTGAGAGAATTAGTGAGGGCAAAGAAAAAACAAGATCATCTTTTTTTTTTTTTTTCTTTTCCCCTAGCAGGTAGAATGATCTACAATTGAAAAACCCTAGAAATTCTACTACAGTTAATTGAAAAAATAACTTCAACAAGATAGGACATAAAAAATCCTAACATATCAGCCTTTCTGTATATTACCAATAATACTCAGAAGAAAGAGATTAATAAAACATTCTGGAGTCTAGTTACCAGGACATTAAAGAAATTATAAGAATACAACTACAAACCACTTTAATTAATTAAATATAGACTATAAGAACTGGAGATATTTTAATTCAATCAATCAGCAAGTTTTTATTAAGTACTTTCTACATTCTAGGCACTGTGCTACAATTTGGAGAAATAAGTACAAAGAATGAAAAAATTCCTACCTTCAATGAGCTTGCATTCTAATGAGGAGACAAGTACATTCAAAACTAAATATGACATAAATAAAAAATAAATTGGATATAGAAATACATACATATAAATCAAGTACAATGTAGTTTGAGGAGAGTACTAGAAATTATGACTTCATGCAGAATATGGTATATGAGCTATACCTTAAAAAGAAAATCTATGAAGAATAGATAAAGGAAGGACTATATTACAACTACAGTTGGGCCATGCCAATAATAAAAACCACAATACTATCAATATTAGTTTACTTATTCAATATCAAGTATTATACCTAAGTATAATTTTATAGGGCTGGGGGGGAAAATCATCTGGAAGAACAAAGAATCCAGAATCTTAAGGAAAAATAATGCCAAAAGAAGGAAACTTTGGCAGAAACTAGATATAGGCCATGATTTCACACCATAAAACAAGATAAACTCCAAATGATTATTCCAAACCATAAATTCAAGTTATAGGGAAAATTAAAAGGGCAATTTTGATTAAATAAAATTTTAAAGTTTTTTTCTTAAATAAAATCAATGCAGCACAAATTAGAAGGGAAGCAGCTAACCGGGGGAAAATCTTTGCAGCAAATGTCTTTGATAATGATCTCATTACAAAGATATTTAGACAACTGATTTTAATTTATAAGAATAAAAGCCATTAGCCCTTTTTGTAGTGGCAAGAAGCTGGAAACTGAGTGAATGCCCCATCAGTTGAAGAATGGCTAAATAAGTTATGGTATATGAATGCTATGGAATATTATTGTTCTATAAGAAATGATCAGCAGGATGATTTCAGAGAGGCCTGTTGAGACTTACGTGAACTAATCTTAGTGAAATGAGCAGAACCAGGAGATCATTACACACTGCAACAGCAAGATTATATGATGACCAATTTTGACATGGCTCTCTTCAACAATGAGACCATTCAGGCCAGTTCTAATGGTCTTGTGATGAAGAGAGCCATCTGCAACCAGAGAGAGGACTGTGGGAAATGAGTGTGGATCACAACATAGTATTTTCATTCTTTTTTTGTTGTTTGCTTGCATTTTGTTTTTTCTCATTTTTTTTTCCTTTTTGATCTGATTTTTCTTGTGCAGCATATTTGTGGAAATATGTATAGAAGAATCGTATATGTTTAACATGTATTGAATTACTTGTCCTCTAGGGGTGGGGATGGCGGGAAGGGAGGAAAAAAATTTGGAACACAAGGTTTTGCAAAGTTGAATATTGAAAATTATCCATGCATATGTTATGAAAATAAAAAAAATTGGGGGGGCAGCTAGGTGGCACAGTGGATAGAACACCAGCCCTGAAGTCAGGAGGATCTGAGTTCAAATCTAGCCTTAGACACATAACACTTGCTAGCTGTGTGACCCTGGGCAAGTCACTTAACCCCAATTATCTCGGCAAAAAGCAATAAATAAATAAAAATAAAAAGCTTTAATAAAAAGAAGAGCCATTTCCCAATTGACAAGTCGTCAAAGGATATAAATAGGTGATTTTTTTAGCTTTTTGTTTTCAAAATATGTGTAGTTTTCAACATTAACCCTTGCAAAACCTTATATTCCAATTTTTTTCTCTCTTCCTTTCCTCCACTACTTTAGATAGTAAGTAATCTAATATGTTAAACACATGTAATTCTTCTATACACATTTCCACAATTATCATGCTGCAAAAGAAAAATTAGCTCAAAAAGGAAAAAAAAAACATAAGAAAGAAACCAAAAAACAAGAAACAACAAAAAAAGATGAAAATATTATGTTGTGATCCACAATCAGTCCCCACAGTCCTCTCTGGATGCAGATGCTCTCTCCATAACAAGTCCATCAGAACTGGCACAAGTCACCTCACTGTTAAAAAAAAAAAAGTTGCATCCATCAGTATTGTTCATTGCATAATCTTATTGCTGCTATATACAATGTTTTCTTGGTTCTACTCACTTTACTTAGCATTATTTCATGTAAATCTCTCCAGGCTTTTATGAAATTATCCTGCTGATCATTTCTTATAAAACAATAATATTCCATAACATTCATATACCACAACTTTAAATAGGTAATTTTCAAAGGAAGAACTCTAAGCTATCAATAATCAATTAAAAAAATGCTCACTGATAAGAGAAATGTACATTAAAGCAGTTCTGAGTTTCCAATTCACACATATCAACTTGGCAAAGATGATAAAAAAATAAAATGACAAATACTGGAGGAGCCATGGGAAAATATGTACTTTCATGCACTGTTGATAGAACTATAATTTGGTCTCATTATTCTGGAAAGCGCTTTTGAACTATATCCAAAAAGTTACTGAACTATACATATCTTTTATCCAAATATCACTGCTAGGTCTATATCTCAAAGAGGTTAAAGAGGAAAAGTATCCATAAGTACAAAAACATGTATAGCAGCTCTTTTTGTAGTAGCAAAGGAAAAAAACAAACAAACAAACAAAAAAAAAAAAACAGTGGGATGCCTATCTATTGGAGAATAGTTGAACAAATTATGGAGTTTAAATGTAATGGAATATTATTGTGCTGTTAAAAAGGGCAAGGTTTTAAAGAAAATGATATTGAATGAGTTGCACAGATAACAATAGTGAAAAGATAAACGTCTTTGGAAGACTTAAGAACTGTGATCAATGCAATGACTAGCCACAGTTCTCCAGAACTCATGCTATCCACCTCCTGATAGAGGCTTTGGACTCTAGGCAAAGACTGATTCATGTTTTGGACATGGTCAATGTGGAAATATGTTTTTCTTGACTATATAGTACATATTTATTATAAGGGGTTTATTTTTCTTTTTCAATAGGGAAGGAGAGTGGAGAAAGAAAAATATTTTTGTTACTAAGAAAAGAATTTTAAAGAATATGAATAAGCATCTTTCAAAAGAAGAAATATAAGCATCAACCACATTAAAAATGTTCCAAATCACTAATAAAAAAAATGCAACCTTATACTCATCATATTGTTAAAGTAACAACAAAGAAAAATAATAATGGTTGGAGGTCCCGTGAGAAAACAGGTATAGTGATTCAATGTTGGGGCTATGATTTGGTTTAACTATTCTGAAAAGCAATTTGGAATTGTCTTGCATATACCCTTTGACCCAATGGTGCTCATCCCCCCCCCCCCCCACACACACACACATACATACACTATGACTATTGTATTAGCTTTTTATCTGGTAACTCTGCCTCAAGTCTCCTCATTCCAATCCATTCTCCCTGGGCTGCCAAAGTAATTTTCCTGAGCACAGACTTAACCAAATCATCTCCCTTATTCAATCATCTCCAGTGATTCTTACCTCTAGCATAAAATTTTTAAAAATTATCTATTTGACTTTTAAAACCCTCCACAACCTGGTCGATTCCTACCTCTCTGATCTTCTTGCATTTTACTCTCTTACATGTATTCCATGATCCAGCGTCTTTGGCCTGCTTGCTGTTCTTTGCACTCAACACTCCATCTCTCTACTCCTTATGCTCCTTTACCCTGTTTATATCTTGTATGTACAATTTTTTTTCTATCCCACAATGGGGGAGAGAATATGTATCTTTGTAATCTTGGCACTTAATGTTTAAATAAATACTTGTTCATTAATTTATAAAATTGCCAATATCTTATGTGCAATTTGCTTTGTAAAAATATATAATATATTCAACTTGTTAATTTACTTGTTAATTTTATAGCTATCTTACTTGCCTATTTTCTTTTGAAATTCCTTCTATTTTTCTTTTGTGCATTTAAAAAAGTTTCAATAGTCCTTTTTTTCCCTTTTTTTTTTTTTGAGTGGGAAAGGACTACCCTCTCTTCATTTCTCCCACAAAACAAAGAAAGCAATCTATTGCAAATAAGCACAATCAAGAAAAACATCCATCATTTGCCATATTCAAAAATGCATTTCTTATTTTGCACTTTGTGTCCATCACCTCTCTGTCAGGAAGTGGGAGGTAGGTAGCATGCTTCATCATCTTCTAGAGTGCTTGTTGGTAAATCTATTGATCAGAGTTCTTAAGTCTTACAGTACCATTTTTCTTCATGGTGTTACTGTTATTATATAAACTGTTTTGACACTGCTCAGCTCATACAAATCTTCCCATATTCCTCTGAAATTATTCTTTTGGTCCAATATTCTTTTTTAATTATAGCTTTTTATTTTTCAAAATATATGGAAAGATAATTTTCAGCATTCACCCTTGCAAAACCTTGTGTTCCAAATTTTTCTCCCTCCCCATCTTTCCCTTCCCCTAGACAGCAAGTAATCCAATATAGGTTAAACATGTGCAATTCTTCTAAACATATTTTTATATTTATCATGTTGCACAAGAAAAATGAGATCAAAAAGGGAAAAAATGAGAAAGAAAAAAACAAATAAGCAAACAATAACAACAAAGTTAAAAATACTGTTATGATCCACATTCAGTCACCACAGTCCTCTCTCTAGATGCAGATGGTTCTCTCCATCACAAGTCTATTGGAATTGTTGGCTAAATATTATATCATTTTCATATCCAAAATTTGTTCCACCATTCCACATTTGATGGGCACCTCCTCTGTTTCAAGCTCTTTGCTTGAACAACAAAAACTGCCATAAATATTTCTGTAGATGTTGATATTATTTGTTTGATCACTTTGGGGTATAGGCCTAGCAGTAGTATCACTGGACCAGCCACTCTATGAAGAAATTTGGAACTATCCCTAACAAGTCATTAAACTTCATTCTTTTTGACCCATCAATATCTTTAAAGAGATAAAACAAAGAATAAGACCTCATGTACAAAACTATTATGAATAGTTTTGTACAAAATGAATGCAGACAAGATTAGAAGGATAGCAGTAAACTGGGAAAATATTTTTATATCCAAAGGTTCTGATAAAGGCCTCATTTCTAAAATATATAGAGAATTGACTCAATTATATAAGAATTCAAGCCATTCTCCAATTGATAAATGGTCAAAAGATATGAACAGACAATTTTCAGATGAAGAAATTGAAACTATTTCTGGTCACATGAAAAGGTGCTCCAAGTCACTATTGATCAGAGAAATGCAATTAAGACAACTCTGAGATACCACTACACACCTGTCAGATTGGCTAAAATGACAGGAAATGATAATGATAACTGTTGGAGGGGATGTGGGAAAACTGGGACACTGATACATTGTTGGTGGGACTGTGAATGGATCCAACCATTCTGGAGAGCAATTTGGAACTATGCTCAAAAAGTTATCAAACTGCGCATACCATTTGACCCAGCAGTGTTTCTACTGGGCCTATATCCCAAAGAGATTTTAAAGGAGGGAAAGGGACCCAAATGTGCAAAAATGTTTGTGGCAGCCCTTTTTGTAGTGGCAAGAAACTGGAAATTGAAAGGATGCCCATCAATCGGAGAATGGCTGAATAAATTATGGTATATGAATGTTATGGAATATTATTGTTCTGTAAGAAACAACCAACAGGAGGATTTCAGAGAGGCCTGGAGAGACTTTCATGAACTGACGCTGAGTGAAATCAGCAGAACCAGGAGATCATTATACACAGCAACAAGACTATACGATGATCAATTTTGATGGACATGGTTCTCTTCAACAATGATGTGATTCAAACCAGTTCCTATTGTTCAGCGATGAAGATAGTCATATACATCCAGAGACAGGCCTGTGGGAACTGAGTGTGAACCACAACACAGCATTTTAACGCTTTCTGTGAATATTTCCATGCATTTTGTTTTCCTTCTTAGGTTGTTTTTTCTTCTTCTCTTCCTAGATCTGATGTTTCTTGTGCAGTAAGATAACTGTATAGATATGTATACATATATTGTATTTGTCATATAATTTATCCTATTTAGCATGTATTAGATTACCTGTCATCTAGGGGTGAGGGGTGGGGGGAAGGAGGGGAAAAGCTTGGGAAAAAAAAGTTTTTGCAAAGGTCAATGTAGAAAAATCACTCGTGTTTTGTAAATAAAAAGCTTTATAAAAAATAGTTTTGTAAATAAATTATAAGTAGTTTCATAAATAAAAAGCAGCACTTTTTGATATAGCAAAGAACTGGTAACCAAAGAGTTTCTCATCAATTGGGTAATTACTACAAATTATGGCATGTGAAATGAAATGGTACCTGGAAAAATTTGTATGAAATGATATAAAGTGAGTAAAAACAAGAAAACAGTTTATATAATGATTACAACATTGTAAAGAAAGAACATTTTTTGAAATATTTAAGAACTCTGATTAATGCCATGATCAGTCAATTCCTGAGAACTAAAGATGATGCATGTGCTTGACAGAGATGATGGACTTGATAGACTAGAGGTATAAAATGAGACATGTTTTTGGATGTAGCCAATACAACCTTTTCAACTGTTTGTGTTAGGTTATTTCAAAGGAGGGCTTAAAAACTTATTGGGGGAGGAACTTAGGAAAAGGAAACTATTGATAACAATGAAAAAAGAAAAGATCAATGAAGTATTTGGATAACTATACAGATAAGAATAAAACGAGTATCAAAGGGAAACAAAAAGAAGTACAGACAAGCTTTTGGAACTAACAAGTTGAATTTATAACAGACTGGAAAAAAGAAGCCAAAGTTGTATGAAATGACCATGATGATATTTTCCCCCTCTTCCTTCTGGAAATGTTTATATAACAAAATTTTAAAATTAAAAGAAAAAAAATTATTTAAAAAATAAGGTATTTGCTTAGAATTGCTTGAGTAATACTAACAGATATATTGATAACAATTTCAATATAATTGGTCACTAGCTTTTTGGCCCTGGGCTAATCCCTTAGCCTCTCTCTATCACTTTTTTTTTATACTTTTTAGAGGCTTTTTATTTTCAAAACATATCGAAACATAAATTTCAACATTCACTCTTGCAAAACCTTGTATTCCAAATTTTCCCTCCCTTCCCCCCACTCTCTCCCCTAGACAGCAAGTATTCCAGTATATGTTAAACATGTGTAATTCTTCTAAATCTATTTCTACATTTATCATGCTGCACAAGAAAAATCAAATCAAAAGGGGAAAAAATGAGAAAAAAATGCAAGAAAACAACAAAAAAAAGTGAAATTTCTATGTTGTAATCCACACTCAATCCCTATGGTTCTCCCTCTGGGTGCATATGGCTCGCTTCATCACAAGGCCATTGGAACTGGCCTGAATTGTCTCATTGTTGAGGAGAGCCATGTCAGAATTGATCATTGTATAATCTTGCTATTGCTGTGTACTATGATCTACTGGTTCTACTTTTTTTTTTTTTTTTGCTTTTTTGCTGAGGCAATTGGGGTTAAGTGACTTGCCCAGGATCACACAGCTAGAAAGGGTTAAGTGTCTGAGGTCAGATTTGAACTTAGGACTTCCTGACTTCAGGGCTGGTACTCTATTCACTGCACCACCTACCTGTCCCTGGTTCTACTCATTTCACTTAGCACTAGTTCATGTAAGTCTCTCCAGGCCTCTCTGAAATCAATCTGCTGATTGTTTCTTTTAGAACAATAATATTCTATAACATTCATGTACCATAATTTATTCAGCCATTCTCCAATTGATGGGCATCAACTTAGTTTCCAGTTTTTTGCCACTACAAAAAGGACTGCTGCAAACATTTTTGTACATATGGATACTTTTCCATACTTTATGATATCTTTAGGATACAGGCTCAGTAGCCTGTTGCTGGATAAAAAGGTATGCATAGTTTGAAAGCCCTTTGGGCAGAGTTCCAAATTGCTCTCCAGAACTATTGTATCAGTTCACAACTCTACCAACAATGTATTAGTGTCTCAATTTTCCCACATCCCCTCCAACATTCATTACTATCTTTTTTTTTTTTTTTTTTGCTTTTTGCTGAGGCAGTTGGGGTTAAGTGACTTGCCCAGGGTCACACAGCTAGGGAATGTTAAGTGTCTGAGACCAAATTTGAACTCACTCCTGACTTCAGGGCTGGTGCTCTATCCACTGCACCACCTAGCTGCCCCCATTACTATCTTTTACTGTCATCTTAGCTGATCTGAGAGGTGTATAGTGGTATTTCTCTGATCAATAGTGATTTACAGCATTTTTTCATATGATTAGAAATGGTTTTGATTTCTTCATTGTCTGTTTATAGTTTTTGATTATTTATCAATTGGAAAATGGATTGTATTCTTATAAATTTGAGTCAATTTTCTATATATTTTAGAAATTAAGTCTTTATCAGTACCCTTGGATGTAAGAATTTTTTCCCAGTTTACTGCTTTCCTTCTAATCTTGTCTGTATTGGTTTTGTTTGTCCAAAACCTATTTAACTTAATACAATCAAAATTATCTATTTTGCATTCCATACTATACTCTAGTTCTTTAGCCACAAATTCCTTCCTTCTTCACACATCTAAGAAATAGACCATCCTTTGTTCTTTGAATTTCCTCATAGTATCACTCTATGTCTAAATCATGAACCTTTTTTTTTTCCCCCTGAGGCAGTTGGGGTTAAGTGATTTGCCCAGGGTCACACAGCTAGGAAATGTTAAGTGTTTAAGGCCAGATTTGAACTCAGGTCCTTCTGACCTCAGGGCTGGTGCTCTAACCACTGTGCCACCTAGCTGCCCCCTATTTTATATATTTTAAAACAGGATTCTGAGATGGGGTTCATAGGTTTGATTGCCAAAGGGAGACATGATGAGCTAGTTGAGATTCTAAGTAGATATTCTCATTTAAAATTCAAAAAGAGACCCTAAATTTATCAGATTCTTTTTGGACCCATTATTAAATTTCTGGGCACATTTAAATTTACACAATATTTGTAAAGGTCCTAAAACTTTTTAGGCTCTGGGTAGGTCCTATAAATAAACACCTTGTAGAATAGTTTGGGAACTCCATATAAAGAGTTAAAAACTGTATTGAAAGCATAATTTGCCAAATTGAAGTAGAATATATGGATTTAGTTTTCTCAAATACCCCAGTTTCCTATCTTCATATCTCTCCCTCATTGCAGATTTCTTTTGAGTATTAGTTATGGCAACTACTTTTAATTTCTGCCTCATCTTTTGATAAATTGTCTCAATTAGCTATTGAAATACCTTTATCCCTCAAAGAAAAATTCATTTGAGTAATTTCAGGGACAGCATCTTGTTACTAAAATATTTAACTGAGAAAATGAAAATTATCCAGAGAATTCAACTAATTACATCAGTCAATAGACCTACTACCCAATTTACAGAGGGTGAGATTATACTCCTAATACCTCAATTTCTTCATTTGTATAATTGAGATTAGAATAAGTGATCTCTCAAATTGCTTTTTTAAACTATAGAGGAAGATCATCAAGTTTATTTTATTATTTGTACAAACATGAAACTTCAGTATTTCAGCAGATCTGGGATATCATTGATAGTCTCTCAATAGCCAAAAACTTTAAATAATCTATGTATTATTCCATATGATTCTCTTCTTGTATAAGTGTTCTCTTAAATTCTCTATAGAGTTTCAACCCAATATACTGTATAATCGTGGTCTTAACATTCCATGGTTGCCAGCTCAGCAACACTAGAATTGTCTGTTGTCCTTCTTGCTCTGTTTTGGAGACATCCTTTTTTTCGGATCATGCCCTGGAAGGTTTTATATAACTTTTTGTCTTCAAGTCATCAAAGATAACATATTGAAACTTGCTTGCATTCACTATGCTTCTCTATGTTACCCTCTGGATCATGTACAATTTTAATTCTTCAGTGATTGGGTATTTCATGGAATGATAAGAACTAGATCTTTGATTTCAATGATACAGGGAATTCCTGAATGAGGAGACAAGTCAGCACCTTCTATACAAATTATAGTCTGGAGAATTTTCTAGACAGAGCATTGAGAGGTTTAGTTATTTGGCTATAGCCACCCAGCCAATGTGCAGAAGAGGAAGTCTTGAATCCAGGTCTTTCTGATTTTGGAGTTAGCTGCCTATTCTCTACATTCTGCTAATAATGGTGTAAAAAATAAAAGAAATCATGGGTTAAGAATACAGAGCTTCAAAACAACAGTAAATAATCATGGAGAGCTTTAAGATGACTTGTTTTTATTTATAATGTGGAAGAGGAAGATGTAACTGACTTTTCAGCTCATGTTTCCTCTTACATTTTATACAATTAACCTACTGCTTTACCTAGTATTATGTCACCATGAGACATTAGTCAGGCTTCTTGTAGCACAATGGGATAAAGCCATTGGGAATAATAGCTTTTATTAAGGAAATGACAGAGAAAGAAAAAGACACTACATTGACCTATATTCATATCTATAAATTTGTTTAGAAACTAAGTACCAAGTCTGTGCATATTCTTTATTCTGCAAAGTTTAAGGTCTCTTTAGTCCATATAAAGAAATAAAGATCACATTTTTAAAAATACCTTATCATAAATGGTTACTTAACACCATTAGAATAAGCACAACAGCAGAATGAGCCCTGCACTTGAGTGAAGTGAGACCTTGGTGTCTTTAGAAAGTGCAACTTAGGCAAGTGCTATTTTACAGATGGGGAAATGGAGTCTACAAGGTTAATGCACATAGCACCTTTTTAAAAGAGATGTTGTGGTAATCAAATGAGAATGTATGTAAGGTACTTTATAAATCTTAAAGTCCAATGTGTCAGTTTGTAGTCTCTACAAAACTATTTTAAATACCTGGCTCCTTCAATCTGTTATTCTGGAACCTTTCCATTGAGCCATTTAGGAAGGACATGTTTCTGCATTTCCTTGCATTGTAGTTCCATAAAAGAGACCTTTTGCATACTCTTGATGTATAAAAATAAAACAAATTTAACCTTATTTAATTCCATCATATTTAAACCCCAGATATTCCTTAGATCTCTATTATCTACTCAATTGACCAACCCATATTAATGAGTAAAGAAACTTAAACAAATGGTGTTGATGCAATGTACCCTGAAATTTTTTTGTTTGAAAAACTATCCTGTATAAACAGTCACGGCAATAGTAGTAGTAGTAGTAGTACTACTACTACTACTACTACTACTACTACTACTACTAATATGCAAAGTGTAAGAAATTTTTAAAGCAATGAATAGGATTTTCTTGAGTGCTTTTGAAAAAATTTTTATCTTAGAAAAACAAGGCCATCAGTGTTATTTTTGCCTTTAAATGTAAGGCCTAAGAAAAGAGACCTTATATGACATAACTTTACAATCTTAAGTATAGTAGTTCTCACAAATGAGAAGCTTGGCTGTTAATTGATGCTTCCTACTCTCCATTTGCTACCATATTGATGGCAAAACCAAAAGAAAACTGACAGTATCTTCCCTCTGGATGCTGTATCCTAGCTGTTGAAAATTGCTATTCACTTAACCCAGGTGAGAAAATTTATGCATGATGGATTGTTGCCTTTTAACTTCTTTTATTAGTCATGATTTCCATGGAGGTAGATGAAGTGGTTTAAAAAAAAAAGTTGCTCTATTTAAAAAAAATCTTTATTCATAAGTCTGCTCTGTACAAATTCAAGTTTCTTCTAGCTTGAGTGATTTTGCCCAATTTCTTTTTTTCAGGCAAAGTGTTAATCTCTTTCAAAGTGTCAGATCTGACTTTTTACCATTTTGAAGTGTTTTCACATACAGGTGAAATAAAATTTCTGAGAAGCTCTTTCTGATGCTTTTCCCCATATTCCCTTGCTACATAATGACAAATCTTCTTAAAAAATATCTAGTTTGCATGATGGACTAAAATTGGATTTTTAGCCTTAATTTTAAATGGCTCAGAGACATAAGGATTCATCATCTTTTTTTTTTTTTTTTGAGGCAGTTGAGGTTAAGTGACTTGCCCAGGGTCACACAGCCAGGGAATGTTAAGTGTCTGAGATCAAATTTGAACTCAGGTCCTCCTGACTTCAAGGCTGGTGCTCTATCTACTGCGCCACCTAGCTGCCCCAAGGATTCATCATCTTACTGAATACATGGACTCACTAAAAACAGGGCCTTCTGAAAGGAACTAAAGAAGTTGCCATTAAATGAAAGGCTAAGTACATAGAATCATTTGCTGTCTTCTCCCCTCAAGGCAGCTAGGTGGCTCAGTGGATAGAACACCATGCTTATAGTCAGGTCTCAGATACTAACTATGGGACCCTGGGCAAGTCACTTAATTCTGCTTTAGTTCCTCATCTATAAAATAAGCTGGAGAAGGAAATGGCAAACCATTCCAGTATCTTTGCCAAGAAAACCCCAAGTGGGGTGTTGAAGACAACTCCTCATGATACGTTTTTGGTTATATGTTGGCTCTACATGCCAGCCTTTTTCTCCCTATTTGTCAGTGGTTTGCATTAGCATTTCAATTTGGAATGGACCTTAGAAGTCACTTAGTACAACTTATGAATAAAGGTCTGCCTCTATACAGGATGGATTTTCAAATAAACACATCATATAACTTAGGAATAGAACCTCAGAGGTGAAGGAGCTTGGCCCAGAATCTGGTTTGTGGAAGTTCAGACTACACCTTAAATCTCTTTAGACTGCTAGTCCCAGACTTGTTCTATTAGAACTTCCCTATTGAAAGTATCTTCAGACAAGGTCATAACCAGTGTAAGAATGTTACTAGAAAACTATTTTCCTTTCATATACCACCATATTTGCTTTCACTCATTAAAAATTAACTAACATTTTTACTTAATACAGATTTCAACACCATGCAGAGCCAATTAAGAGACATACTAACTAGTGTTTTATGGTCTGCATAAAGAAATCATGAATATGTAGACAACAGAAGAGGATTGTTTCAATAACTTAGTAGCATACAAACATTTTTAGTTAAAATATTTACATGGTATTCGAAAAGAAAAAAAAAACTGTCACAAAGATTTACATTGGCTATAATCACACTGCAAGAAAAACTAATTCTGTTGTCAAAGGACTCAGAATTAAATTCCACCTCTGATTATTTCTCTAGGCCACAGTTTTTCTATAATGAGGGCACTGGACTAGATGGTCTGAAGCCCCTTAGAGATGTAAATATAGGATTTCATGATCCTAAGTACAGAGAGAACAATTGTTGTCATCTTTTGTCATTTATTCTCCAAGAGGACTATGACAACAAGAAGGTGATGCTAAGACTTGCCAAAAATTTAAGTGAGGGAATAATAAATAGTGGGAGAAGAGTAAAGAAGCTGCCAGAGCTAATTTGGACCTGCTGTGGGAGATGTTTTTATTTCCCTAGTAGTTGCTTCTTTTCTTTATCCTTCAACTTTTCTTCCCTAGATACAGTCTAGAACAGCAGATTCCAAACTTTGTGTATGCTATTCCCAATTGCATATACACTTATAAATTATAGACTTTGCTAATGTACTGTGGTGTACATTATAAAAGACATAAAACCTCAGAAATGAATGTAAGATGAAATAATATTTAAATTTTAAAAATCTTTAAGATGCAAAGATCTTTTGATTTTACTGAAAAAAAAGGCAATCTCTTCATATTTAAAAAGAGTAATAGGATTAAATAGGCCCCATTGATTTTTTTTTTTGAAATTGAATATTTTGGGGCACGTAGGTGGTGCAGTGGGTAGAGCACCAGCCCTGAAGTCAGGAGGACCTGAGTTCAAATTTGATCTCAGACATTTAACACTTCCTGGCTATGTGACCCCTGGGCAAATCACTTAACTCCAATTGCCTCAGCAAAAAAAAAAAAGAAAAGAAAAGAAAAGAAATTGAATATTTTATTTTTCCCCCAATTTCATGTACAAATTTTTAACCATCACAATTTTGAATTACAAATTCTTCCTCATCATTAAGAATGTAAACAATTTGATAAAGGTTTATATATATATATATATATATAACTTCTAAGTTTGCTTTATTTTGATATTTGGTTTTAATGACAGTAATAGATAAAGCAAATGATGACAAAGCTCCATAAATCCATATGGCAAAGCATCATTGAATATACTCAATAAATCATGATACCCATTTTTCAATACCATTCCCTTGATTACATATACTTTTTTGTTGTTGAAATTCTGCTATTTAGTTGCTCATATTTTTGCTGTCACATTTCTTGCAAACTAACTGGAAAATATTGCATTTTTATATTTAGCAAGTAGGTTCAGAATTCAAATTTTGGTCCAGAAAACCTTTAAATAGATAAAAAAATTCTTTTTCCTAAATTTTATAGTGTATAGATATGAAAGTTTTTATAGGTGACTCATTTATATTTTGCAGGTGGGAGGTTGTGTGTGTGGCAATAAAAGCTTAATTTTTAAATGTTTTAAGGTCCATAATATCTTCATATTTACATTAATATCTCCAGGCATCATATATACTTGTGATGAAGTTCATCATTAAGGATAGTAGATTAAATCCACATGTAAATTCTTGACAATTTTGAGAGTTTTTTCCCACTGACTTGTCAGGTCTGATAAGATAGATAATTGTGGCTTTTACCATTAAAAAAAAAAATCTAGTATTGGAGACAGAAGTGTTACTTTCACTCTTTTCTCATCTACATTATTGATATTGTCTTCAAACTGAGGTTTCTTTGTAGGAATAATTTAAGCCACTTGTCCATGTAATCAGACTTAGTTTACTAAAATCTGACTGTCCTCTTAACTTGCAACATGTTAACTACAATATATGTAGTAGAGCTGTAAATGAACAAATAATGGCACTTCAGTTACTCCCTCAACATTATGGAAGTCCTAGTCTTCCCTCACCCTCTGCATTGCATTTACCTTAATAATAGCTAGCTTTTATATAGTATTTTCTCTATGCCAGATATTGTGCTAAAAACTTTTCAAATATTGTCATTTGATCCTCACTAGAACTTTAGAAAGTAAGTGCTATTTCTATCACCATTTTCCAAATAAGGAAACTGAGGCAAATACAAGTTGTAACTTGCCCTTAGGTATATAGCTAATAAGTGTCTGAACCTGAACTTAGGTCTTCCTGACTCTAGGCCCAGTGCTCTAGCCCAGTTTTTTAAACTGTGGGTTGTGGACCCATATGGGGCTGCATAAGTAAATGTAGGGATGGCAAATTTATAATTTATTATCAGTAAATGTTTGATTTGTATACCTATTTTATATGCCTATATGTCTGGGATTGTGTAAAAATTTCTTGGGCAAAAAGGAGTCATGAGTGGAAAAAGTTTTAAAAAGCTCTGCTCTATTTTCTGAGCCATCTAGCCACCTTAGGTGATATTTAATAGTCTGAACAAGTGAAGGTTCCAGTGTCAACACATTAGTAAAATTTGATTTCTCTAATTTTTCAGATAAATATCTATAGAAGTTCTAATATTTTCTCCCTGGCCCCAGTGGATTATCTTCTATATCCCCTCTGGTGCAGACACCTATTCTGGAGAGCACTGGCTACAAGGCTGTCACCATTTGTCCAAATGTAAGAATACTTCAAAATGCAGCAAAACTTTTCAATAACTTATAGTGACTGAGTTGAAATGGGCCAGTTGAATATATCCAATACCATAACCTCAACACTGTGAGCCTTCTTTGTAGCTTGTCTCATAAATATATTGAACTTCCCAATGATGCCATGTATAGCCTGTACCTCTGTTGCTTCCTGTTTCAGTCAACTCTTTGAGTCAACTTCTCATTTCATTACTTATACTAGACACAAAAAAAATCATGGGCCTAGGAAAACAGACTTACCTTCTTTTGGATTAGAATTTTTTTTTTTTTTTATGTTGTTCCCAGCCACATCAGAAAAATATTAGGACTTTTCCCACAAAACTATACTATAGTTCTTCAGATAAGGTCAGGTCACCTCCATTCACTCCCATGAAGCAACACAGACTAACAAATAATACTTTCCCAAAATAAATTAAATTCAAGATAGGGAAATGCAGATATAGAAAGACAAAATCCCAGAGCCATGAAGTGTTCCAGCATCGTCAGCCTCAAAGTCAGTCAAGTCTACAGCTAAGATATGAGGCCTAGCTCAGAAAAAGTCAACACTTCAATTGCCCACTCCTATTCTTCTGTTTTTTATATGTTACCTACAGTCTTTCTCAGATTGCAGGAGAGGCTGGTATCTTCATTAGGTCTATTGTAAGCAGCTGCTGCCTTTGTGCTCTCACAGCTCAGGTGTCCCATTTCCCAAATTATGCTAACAACTATAGTTAACAGCTAAGAATAGTATATTCTGAGCAAGGGGTGCTCACATGAGTAAGCATAAAAACTTTAGTGTCCAGACCTTGTGAGAGGTTTGTTGGTTCAGAGGCTTGGTGTTTTGATCACAATCAGAACTTAGAATTTTGTTAAAACTTTGTTTTAATTCAATG
Organism: Myrmecobius fasciatus; assembly: GCA_023553655.1. NCBI lineage: Eukaryota > Metazoa > Chordata > Mammalia > Dasyuromorphia > Myrmecobiidae > Myrmecobius > Myrmecobius fasciatus. The sequence continues at coordinate 241,909 of JAJPUD010001647.1, read as the reverse complement.
CTTGTTTCTGTTCCAGATAAATGATCACTGAATAAGTGAGATAATATGGTGATTATTAAGTGGCTTTTTCTGATGTCTTCATGCAATTAATGAATGTTGTTGTTCAAATATTAAAAAAATTCTTTACCTTAGTGAGTACCTACAGATTTCTTTATTCTTTTACAAGTCAACTAAAGTCTTATTGAATTGACTTTCCCAAAGCCATTTGAACTTTTGAAGGAATCATGAATAACTTTCTCATCTCTTTTCTTCTCTGGAACTTTTCTTCATGAATTGATTACTGATATAGCCACATATTGATTTTTTTTAATTAATTTATTTTTTTTTAGTAAATCTCCTTTTTAAAGAAGAGAAAGCATAGACTTTAACCGGTAATTTACATTACCTTTTAAGTATGGCTGCATGGTTATGGATATCAAAATAAATATTATCATCTTTATTGTCTTAACTGAGTTGCTATAATATATTTGTACAACAAAAATAAATTTTGCCCAAATGAATTTAATACAGCACACATTTATACAATATCATGTGCAAGGTACAATGCTAGGGGTACAAATATGGTGTGCAGTAGAGTCAAACTCAAGTAGAAATGGATCCCTGCCAGGCAGCCACATATTGACTTGGGAAACCACAAATGAACATTATTATCTACATTGCATTGTATTTATATTTATTTTGTTAAACATTTCCCAATTACATTTTAATCTGGTTCTGGGCACACTGTATACTCCTGGAATTCTGCCAGCTAGGTGGATACTTGGATAGCCCTACAGTTTAAAAGACCTAGATTTGTATCCTTCTTCATATACTTACTTGTTCTGAGATCCTCAACAAGTCACTTAATCTTTCTGGGCCTTACTTTCTTCAACCCATAAAATAGGGTTAATAATAAATAGTATCTATCACATATCCTATTCACCCATCCACCCTGGATAGCCTGTCTTCTGCCCAGCAACTATCTCTTCTTTTATTATCTCACAGAACCTCTGACTAGATCTTCAGAGCCATATCCTGGTTTCTTCTTTCTCCATCTCCCCATTTCCCTTCAGAATTAACCCATTCAATTTGGAATTCTGGCCCTGAGGCTGGGCTGATCTGATTGATGAGTTATTGAGAGTCAAGCATTCTGAGACTGCTTAATTCACATCTAGCCAGCTACTTTTATCAAGTACTTATTTCTCCAACATCCCTCCTTTTTCTCCTCTCTCCTCTGTCCCTCCTCTAATTTCTACCTCCTACTCTTAAGAACTACAATAATGAAATCAACACTATCATTTTTCCTGGAAAGACCTTGATAACAAATTACTCACCATTCCAATGAATTCCCTAAACCAAACCCTACTTTCTTAGTCAGAATCCTTCACTTATCAGTGTTGTCTCCTTCCATTGGTTTGAATGTAAATTCCTTTTGAGGGAGACTGTTACACATTTGTATTTGTAATCCCTGCAGAGAGCTCAGCCAATAGTAAAATTTGATACTTTTTCATTGAAAAAGTATCATTGAATTCATTCATTCATTGAACTAGCTAGCCCACTTGTAAAGTGCTTTACAAATTTTAATATACTTTGTATGGGAAGTACTTTCTGAATTTGCATTCATATGAGTTGTGAGTTGAGTTGGGGGAAGTTGATTACTATCCCAGGTTCCAAGATTCTTTGTGGATCTGCATAACTAGAACTAGAATTCAGGAGCCCTTGCCAGTATGCTAAATTTTAGTAGTCAGCCAATAGGTACAACTCATTTAAAGCAAAAACCTTTAGAAGGATGGCATATTAAGTATGAACAAAATATTCTCATAATTCTGTGGTCCAATCTTCAATAAATATATATGCACAGATTTAGAGTAAACAGATTGTGAGGCCTCTATGTAGGGAACACAAGGACAAGTCAATTCATGCCTCTGGTCCTGTAGGGTCTCAATGTCCTTTTTCTCCTCTTAGTGTCTTTACAATGCTTCCTCATCTTGGGTACAACATCTTATTCCCTTAGTCAGCTGTTCTTCACAGCTCACCTCCTAGTTACCAAAGCTAATTCTCTATTGAATCTATGGTTGATTTTTTTCCTCTGCTGCCAAATTTTATAAGCTACATCCTATCTTGATTACTACTCTTTTTCTCTCAGTCACCATACAGAATATGTCTTTGGTCCTTACTGGATGCATCACAACTGTGACTCAAACTCTGTAACTGTTCCCTTTTGGATGGATTATATTATCTCCTTCAGGGTACCCTTCTGCAAAGCAACATAATGAATAGGGAAAGAAGGGAAAATACCTTCCAAGTCTTCTTCCCCACCTCACCCCCCAGATGTTGGGGTCACACTCCTCAAACCTGCTCTCTGACTCTTAACTCCTCCAATTATCTTAGGAATGGAAGGCTTGGGTTTTTTTGTTTTGTTTTGTTTTGTTTTGTTTTGTTGTTTGTTTGTTTGTTTTTTAAGGGCTGCCTAGAGCAACGTGCACACACGCTCACCCCAAGTCCAGCATACCTTACATTGCAATGAGAGAAAATTTTCACACTTTATAAAGGGATGATAATGAGAAGATCTGTCTGTACTTAAAAAAAATTATTCTTTGTTATCTACTCCAGTGCATTTATGATTAAATCAACTAGCTGGAGGGAGGAGTACAATAAATATCACCCCAAATTTAGCCATATAAATTACTATGACAAAAATGAAATGATTCTTATCCTTAAGAAGCTTGCATACTACTGGGGACATAAAATATTTATATGTCATAGTTTCCCATATTGAGACATAGGAAGGCTGGTTTGGAAGAGGCATAAAATGAACATTAAAATGTACGGAGGAACTTCTTTCTGAGACAGAAGAAACTGTCTCAATACCTTTGTTCCCAATCTCACCTCTGCATAAGACTCAAGAAGAGTCTGGATTGTATAACTGTATTGTATACTATAGGTAAAAATAAAGTTCTTCATGGAAGAGGAGCCACTTCTGAATAAAAAAATCGTAGTTTCCACTTTCTGCTTGGTAATGACAAATCTGAGAGTCAGATTATGAGGGAGTCAAAGTTATGACTGCTGCCTATTTTAAGCTAAAGACAAATTCTTAGGCCTTTGATGGAAAGAATATGATTGGCATCCAGCTGAGATGGGAGGTGGTAATAATTTCAACTGCCCACTGAAAAGCAAGTTCAAGGAGTCCAAAATATTGACCTCTTTGGCAGAGAGACCCTGTGAAGACGATGGTGGTGGAATAATCTGTCTAGTCCCACTGAAGCAGCAACTGAGCCCAAAGAGGAGCCACCTCTGCAACTGAGCAGTGTGCTTGAACGAGCCTAGCTGTGGATTGACATGTCCAGCTGAGATCCCTTCCCTTGCAAGAAGCCCAGTTCAGCTGAACAGAAGAGCCATACCCACAGAAACTCAAGAAGTTTCTCTGGAGAAAGAAAGGATATTGAAGATGTGAATGGAGAGTTTCTTTGGCCATATGTGTTATCTACACATATGCCTCCCTCTCCCCTTCATGGACTTTTTATATATTTGGGGGAGAGATGTTCCAAGTTTTTGAAGAAATGTGCTGGGGGGCAGCTAGGTGGTGCAGTGGATAGAGCACCAGCCCTGAAGTCAGGAAGACCTGAGTTCAAATCTGGTCTCAGACACATAACATTCCCTAGCTGTGTGACCCTCGGCAAGTCACTTAACCTCAATTGCCTCAGCAAAAAGCAAAAAAAAAAAAAAAAAAAAAAAAAAAAATGTTAAGAAATGTGCTGGGAGCCAAGGACCTTGCATGGAATGGCACAGTCTCCACAGAGCCCACCCTCACGTGTGCAAGGCACTGTGAAAGAAAAACCCCCACAGAACTAAGCATTGGAGGATACATTTGGTTAATGATTATCTGCTTAATTCCTGTCCTAGGAGTTCTTAGCATAGCTGTATGTATATACCCATCCATCACAATGAGGCTGAGCATGAAGCCCTTCACCCCCAAAAGCCCCTTTGTACTTTCTGCCCAAACATGAGAGGTTTCTCTACTAGCGAAGCATTAAACAAACTTAGAGACTGGGAAACTTGGGAAATGATAGCTTTCCCCAAAAACTCCAAAAGAAATCTCCCTCTTGTTTGAAACAATTCCAGATCCAATCAACCTGACCCTTCTCTCCCGTATACAGAGCTTACGTAAATAATGATATGATGAAAAGAACAGTAAACATCAGTGATAGATGGACACATTAGTAGCAAGTAAGTCATGGGAAAAAAGTAAGTCATGGGAAAAAAGTAAGAAAAGTAGGCCACTGCATGGTTTTACAGACCCCTGCATAAAAATAAGCTATTGAATGAGTGATTAATAAATGGGCTGAGGAAAATAAAGTCCCTGAGAAAATTAAATGTCCCTATTGTAAAATATCTTATGACGATGTTAAAAATTAAAAAGCATTGTATAAGTCTTGGAATTAATAAATGTGATATTTTTAGAGAAGCTCATGTCCTGCCAGACATGACTTGACCCCAAGGTATATTTACCTTTAAAGTTTCACTATTATTATATTGTCTGATGAATTTACTCTTACATTCTTTTTTTCTAAGAAGCGCTGCACCTGGGGTTTTGAGAACTTCTGGGCCCCAAGAAAATTTTGTAATCCTAGCCAAATAATTGTCCTATCTCTAATGAACCCTAACTTTATAAGACTATAAAAATTACAAGCTTTCTTGAATAAATCGAACAAGCTTTTGCCAATAAATCAAACTTGATGACCATGCCATAGAGTGTGCTGTCTCTTGTTCCACTTGCTGACTCCAACCATCCATTCAAGAATCCTGGTTCCCCATGGAGGCTCGCCTCCACAGAAATGCTTTGTAAGAACTATTCTTTCTATGCCATTTGGATAAATACTTTTACTAAGAAGAAAATGAAATTACTGGTTCCTTGTTGTCAAGGGGAAACACACTTATGGGGCTTATGAGCTAGCATGAGAAAGATGGCTACACAAATACTTACCTGTAGAACTCTGTGAGACTAGCCAGCCACTTCAACCTGGGGCATAAATGCCCAATTGGGAGAATAGCTCCAGATTGGGGAGAAAACAACATAAAACTGTAAGTAAACGCAAAAATTTTGGATAATAGTGGACAATACTAACAACTAGGAAAATCAGAAAATTAATTAGTTTCCTAAGAATCTGAGGCTATATATACATCTCAATGGAAACAAAGTAATTTAGAGTAGTTGTGGAGAGTGGAATCATCTCATATAAGAGCTAAACCTTGAAGGGTTCTTAGAATTTCAAGAAATGAAGTCCAGGAGAGAGATCATTTCAGACATGAGGGCAGCCTATGCCAAGAAATGGAGGAAAGAAAATGGAACATCATGTACAAAGAGAAAAAAAAGTGGGGGGAAAAGCATGTATAAAGCATCTACTATGTACCAGGTACAGTGTTAAGCACTTTGCAAATATCTCATTTAATCCTCACAACAATGCTGGAATTAGATGCTATTTTTATCCCCATTTTACAGTTGAGGAAACAGGCAGATAGAGGTTAATTGAGTGACTTGCCCAGGTTCACACAACTAGTACATGTCTGATATAGAATTTGAATTCAGGACTTTCTGACTCTAGGCCCACTAACACCTAGTTGGCCAAATAAAAAAGGGCATATCATTTGATTTAATGTACAGTATATGAGGGGGAATAATTTGAAATTAGTCTGGAAAGATAAATGAAGCAGATTGTGAAAGACTTTAAATGCTAAACAAAAGGGTTAACATCTTATTCTGGAGACAATAGGGAGTCATTGAATTTTCCTAAGCAGGTAAGTGACATATTCTGAAAGTAAAATTCTTTCTGTGTCTAGATAGCTTGGTACTTAATAAAAGTATAGAACATTTAGGGCTTCCTTGGGGAAAAAGATAAGTAATTTATGTGGCCCTGGGTATACAAATACAAAGAATCAAATAATCCCTTCTCACAAAGGAATTTGCATTCTAAATCACCATAGTGTTTACCTGGTACTGAACAGTTGCACTGCAACAAGCATTATAGATTCTTTTCCCTGAACATTTCAGTGACAGAAATGATAGCATAGTAATTTGGATACTTTTCAACTTAAAATTGGAGCTTTATAAAGACAATTCAAAAAGTAACATACTCATCTCAACATAAAAGTTATAATGGACAGGAGTGTAAGCCCTGAGCCTAGGAACTCTGGAATTTAAACTCACTGTATTTGTGACTGGATCTCTCTATGTGCAATGTGCAAGTCATTCTATTTTGTGTCTTAGTATTTCATTATCTCACATGACTGAGGAATTTAGTCACTAAGATTTTGCTTGTCATTTTCCTAATCAAAAAATTTCAATGGCTCCTTCTTGTCTACTGGGTAAAGTTCAAATTCCTTATCCTAGAATTTAAGGATCTCTACCTTTCTGCCTGGCCTGCCCTTTGCACCCATTCTATCTAATCAATCCCAATTCCTTCCCTACTAGATGTAATCTTTCCTACTAATTCTTTCCCTACTCCATGCAATTCCTCTCCCTCCTCCCCTCTCCATAGCACTTTGTATCTCTCTTGAGGTTTTATAACATTCTGCCACATAGCCCAGTAGTTGTATCAAAACTCAAAAAGAAGTAGATCCCTCTCAGCCACATATTGACTTAGAAAACTCACAAATTAACATTATCTAAGTTCTATTGCATTTTTATTTCAGTATTTTCTTGACATTTCCCAATTACCTTTTAATCTAGTTCTGGCCACACTTAGAATTTTGCTTGGCAATGACACCTCTAGCCTAAAGTAGTTATATCCACTGGCTAAGGTTCCTTCATCACTGGATAGTACTGGAAATACACCGAAAAATTCCAACTCTAGTTTTTATTTTTTAGAATTTATGAGAACCACTACCATCATTCAATTTGTTCCTATTTCTTTTCATATCATGTCCTTGTAATGTATTAAATCAAATTTAATAATATCATTTGTTGACCTTAATTTGTTTCGATCATAATTCCACATTTACAATGAATTTTTATTAGTTATATTTTAGCTTAATTTCTTTTTGATGGCATGTGGGGAGGCATATTAATTTCAATAAAAAGATCATTCAAAATAGAATCTTGGAATCTGATGTTCTTCATTCTTTGTTTTTTAAGAGGACCTATAACATTATGGGATAATATTGGGGTGAATTGGATTTACATGAGGAAAAATTACACAACATTGTCATACATAATCTCCCTTCCACAGTCACCGAGTCCAGTGGCAAGACTTAAGTCAGGACAGCTGGCAATGGCCCAGGATTCAGTGGATGACCTCAGTTTCTTCCATGTCTGACAAACCTCTAAATGTTCCATCTGGACTTTTTCCTTTGCCTTCATGGCTATTGGAACAAATTATTTTCATCTGCCCATTACACCAGGAGAAGTCTTCACATGCTTGGGGTAGACAGCTGCCTAACTTACTAATGGGTTTGTGGCCTGTTGGTTCCTCTCTGTTACTTCCTATACAAAAGCTAATTCCAGGTATGGTGTATGAATTCTCATTTGCTCCCCGAAATTAAATATGGGCCTTACTGGCTTGAATTCTATCTTATTTAGAGAACTGTCTGTAGTCCCTCTGTCCAGTAAGCCACCTTATCTTTAGATGATTCGGATGTCTATGGGGTGCTCTCTTTAATCTGCTTTGTTCTTTTCTTTAGCTTATTAAAGTCACAAGGACCCAACAAATTGAGAAGAGTAACTCCCTTTCTTCCTCCTTTCCCTTTTAATTAGTTTAATTTATCCCCAAATATGAAATCACTTATTGGTAACCAGAAGACTCCCATCTTAATGGCAGAGATAAACAGGACAACCTGAGTTTTTCAGATGCTTTTTGGCTTCAACCTCTTCATGAATGAGGGCAGAAAGGATGAGTTATTTCAGTGGTATCTAATCAGATGCAGCAAGGGTCAAAAAAGTAAATATTAAGCTCCAATTGAGTAGGGGAAAATGTTGCTCCAGTGTTTTTGATGGCTTTCAAATACATGTAGCCATCAGCTGCCCTGACAAATCTCATCTTAGCTGTTCTCTCACACCCCAGTATCCTCTTACTTCCTTTATACTTTGACAGAGAAGGAAGGGCTGGAACAAGCTTCATTTTGATTCATGAATGTTTTTATTCTAAATACCTCATGTGAGGAGAATGCAAATGGACATGAGATCCATGCAAATTCACTTGTGCTCGCTGCTCAGGCAAATGAGGCAGTCTTTAGGCTTCTACATCAGGCTCCCTGGGTGAGAATGCTGAGGAAAGAGGTGTTAGTAACTGAATTGTAGGGAATGTCATGTTTAAGAAGGGAGAGGAGAATTGGCTGCCAAACAGCTCCCAGCATTCCAGAACCTGCATATAAAAGTGAGGGTGGCTGCCAAGCTAAGCTAAGCAGCTCAATGAAAGAATAGCTTTCAGTGAAGTGAGGGCATCCAGGGCACAGAATACACAAGGCCTGGATAAACTGGGCGGGGGTGGGGTGGGGGCCGGGGTCCTTGAGCTCCAACTTTTCTGCTTGCAGCTACAACCTCAAATCCTCAGCAGAAATCCTTAGGGCACTGGTAGTATCCTCCTTCCTCTTCCCTTCCCATCTCTGTTCTCCCATGGGAAGAGAGTTTTGCTGTTTAAATGAAAGAAATGATAGTTCTGAGGGTAATTCAGGGCTCCCCACCCTGACCTTCTGGTTAAAAGAGAGAATATCCAAGCAATACTGTTTCTTTTACAAGTTTTTTTCATCTCATCTGCTTGTGGATTCTTCCCCTCCTTTTATTCTGATGTGATATCAAGGCAGAATCCTCTTACTCTTTTTCTTGCCCTCTTACTGCCTCCACTCTTGTCCTAAATACTTACTTGTCAGTTTCTCAACATCAACTCTAGATCTTGATTGTTCCAGAATCCTAAAATTCTCTGTCCTTGGCCAATCCCCTCTAATCCTTTATGACTTTTACAAAATTAAGAGGAAAGAAAATTTTAGCTTCTACACCAGGAATTCTTAATTTTGTGAACTTGGTTTTGAAAATATTATAACTGTATTTTAATATAATTGTTTTCTTCTATAATCTTTTACATTTTATTTTACTCATTTAAAAACATCTTTTCTAGGAAGAGTTCTATTGACTTTGCCAGATTGCCAAAGGGGACTGGGATACAGAAAGGTTAAGGGGCTCCACCGTGGACCAGCCACACAAGAGTAACCAGTGGCTAGACAATATAGGGTGTCCCCAAAGAGCTAAGTTTTCTGAGACTCTCTATATTAATGAACAAGATATGCCAAGATATCTTACTGACATCTTAGAAAAATGTATGTTGCATATATTTTGGTGATAGAGACATGTTATATAATTTTGTATTCCCTACTACTATAAAACATTTAAAAGAACAAATTATGTTTCCTGATACCTTTTATTTTGTTTTTCTTTGTCATTTATATGCTGGGCTAGGTGTTTACTATGCTAATTTACTCTTCTTGATACTTCATTCTATCACAGTGTTTTTCACTTGTTTTAAGAAGAAATGCATCATGTTTCACATAACTTTGATTTTATTCACATTTTATCTTGTATTTGTCTCCTTATGATGGTTGCTGTCACTTTTATAATTTGGCTTTGCATATCTAACATGAATATGATTGTTTCCTTCTTGGTGCTACAGCTACAATTCGAATATCTGCTACCAAGTAAAAAAAGGGTCAGGGGAAGTTAAGGGTTGTGCTGGATAGGCATTGGCTTGGAATTAGGAAGACGTCTTCCTAAATTCAAATCCTCCCTCAGACAGTTACTCGCTGTATGACCCTGAGCAAGTCACTTAACTCTATTTGTCTCAGTTTCCTCATCTGTCAAATGAGTTGGAAAATAAAATACTCAAGTATCTCTGCCAAGAAAACCCCCAATTGAGGTCATAGAGAATCAGACATGACTGAAATGATTAAACAACAAAAAATAGTCTCTGAAATATGGCTGGGAGAGCTAAAAAGGCAGACTTCCATTTGGTTTTGGTAATTGAATCTCAGATTAATGCATGTTTTCTACAAATTTTTAAAAATTAAAATATCACTTTATTAAATTAAGAAAGCATTACAACTCCTAATATCAAATGTCTGTATACATATATAAATAAGATGCTTTGTAGTAACTATAATGCAATATCTGTTTTTACTTATCTTCAAGTGCTAGTTTAACCCTAATTTTTTTCTTCCATACTTATTACTCTTATCCTTATTATTAGAGTTTAAAGTCTTCAGAGACAAACTGAAAAATTTCAGGGCATCATCAAGGACCAGTATGAAAAGACATTGCAGCAAACTCATAGACAAGACAGCCTTCTCCCACCTTTAAATTTTGACGTTTAGCACTCATGTTGACTACTCAGAAGGAGATATTTATCCTCCCAATTTTCTTCCTTTTTTCCCTTTTGGCAAAAAGTCAAAGAGAGAAATAAAAAGAAGATTATAGCCATGCCCTATATGTGTCCACACCACATGAGTATCCTTTTCTGATCCTGAGTTTCCTATGTAATTAGCTTCTCAGTCTTAACCTGTCTTTCCCATTTTCGTTTTCCAGCTTACCCCCTTTCTTTGTGATCAATGCTTAATCTTCATATAATTGGTTTCTTTACTAAACTCTGAAAGCTTCCATCTGACTTCCAAACCACTTATGAATTTTTAAAGGGACAAAGTCTTTTTTTTTCAATAACAACATTTTGTGCAGATTCAAATAACATACAATGTTTTGAACCAGAAAATACATTATTTCCCCACACCTCCATATCCCTCCAAATAGATTGAAAGTTCTCTAAGAGAACTATGTTCAAAAAGTTATCAAACTGCATACCCTTTGACCCAGCAGTGTTTCTATTGGGCTTATATCCCAAAGAGATCTTAAAGGAACGAAAGGGACCCACATGTGCAAAAATGTTTGTGGCAGCCCTTTTTGTAGTGGCTAGAAACTGGAAACTGAATGGATGCCCATCAATTGGAGAGTGGCTGAATAAATTATGGTATATGAAGGTCATGGAATATTACTGTTCTATAAGAAACAACCAGCAGGATGATTTCAGAGAGGCCTAGAGAGACTTGCATGAACTGATGCTGAGTGAAATGAACAGAACCAGGAGATCACTATACATGGAAACAACAAGACTATATGATGATCAATTCTGATGGACATGGCTCTCTTCAACAATGAAATGTTTAATAAGTTCCAATTGTTCAGTGAAGAAAGCCATATAGACCCAGAGAGGGGTATATGAAATGTGGACCACAACATAACATTTTCATGCTCTCTATTGATGTTTGCTTGCATTATGTTTCCTTTCTCAGATTTTTTTTTCTTGTAGATCCGACTTTTCTTGCACAGCAAGATAACTGTAAAACTGTAAAAAAACAAAAAACAAACAAACAAAAAAAACCCCCACACATATTTGATTTGTCAAGTATTTTAATAACATGTAGTGGACTTCCTGCCATCTAGGGGAGGGGTGGGGACTAAGGGGAAAAAATTTGTAACAGAAAGCTTTGTAAGGGTCGATGTTGAAAAATTACCCATACATATGTTTTGCAAATAAAAAGCTTTAAAAAAAAAAGAAAGAAAAGAAAAAGAAAGTTCCCTAAGAACAAGGACTGACTAAAATCCCATCTCCTACAAGAAGCCTTTCCCAATCCTTCTTAATTTTAGTACCTTACATCTTAATTATATCCTATGCACATTTTTTTGTATGTGCTTATTTGTTTATTGTCTCCCCCATTAGATTATGAGTTCTTTGAGATAAGAGATTATCTTTTGTCTCTTTTTGTAACCTTGGCACTTAGCACAGTAAGCACTTAATAAATATGTGTTGATTGATTGTTTCTACTGTTAAATATTGTTTCTACTGTTTATTAGATGAGATTGGAAATTGAGAGAATCAAGTACAATACCCAAAATAAAATAATTAACAAGATGTTACTGTACTCTGATAACTTTATCAGGTGAGAGCACCTCTGTTGAATCAATCAACCAAGAGCATTAAACTAGAGTGGAAAAGTCCTTAATCAAATTAAAGAGCCATTGAATGAAATTAAATGACCATATGGAAATATATTGGGATTGGTTACAAAGATTTAGTTATGCTTTATGATTCATGCATAAAATTGGGGACATTTGAGTGCTTAACTAACCTGGAAAAGAGCCTTTTTGAGGGAGTCAATTTAGAAGGAATGAAAACAGCTTTTTCTTAACCCCCATTGACTAGAGAATTATCTTGGATATTTTGAAAGGTTAGAAGGCTTGGAACTTCCCATCAACATGTTGTTCATACTGGAAACTGAATCCAATTGCCATCAATTGGAGAATGGCTAAATAAATTATGGTATATGAATGTTATGGAATATTATTGTTCTGTAAGAAATAACCAACAGGATGATTTCAGAGAGGCCTAGAGAGACTTACGTGAACTGATGCTAAGTGAAATGAGCAGAACCAGGAGATTATAATACATGGCAACTACAAGACCATACAATGATCAATACTGATGGACGGGACTCTCTTCAGCAATGAGATGATTCAAACCAGTTCCAATTGTTCAGTGATGAAGAGAACCATCTACACCCAGAGAGAGGACTATGGGAACTGAATGTGTACCACAACATAGCATTTTCCCGCTCTCTATTGATGTTTGTTTGCATTTTATTTTCTTTCTCAGGTTTTTTTTTCCCTTCTTAATCTGATTTTTCTTATGCAACAAGATAACTGCATAAATGTGTATACATATATTGGATTTAACATATATTTTAGCGTAGTTAACATGTATTGGACTACTTGTCATCTAAGGGAGGGGGGTGGGAGGAAGAAGGGGAAAATTTGGAACAGAAGGTTTTGCAAGGGTCAATGTTGAAAAATTACCCCGTATATGTTTTGTAAATAAAAAGCTTTAGTAAAATAAAAACAACAATAACAACAAAGCCCTGCTGTTCATAATTCTAGAATAATGATGGCAGTATTGCATAGAAAGAGAGGACACACTGAGGAAAGGTAGTTTTAGGACTCTATAGGAAGTCCACAGCAGAAAGTTTCACCATACCTGAGCAAGAGTCTAGTGAAGGCTCCATGAAGAAACAAAAAGAGCTTCTAGTAAAAACACTTCCAGGACTTGTAAATTATCAGCTTTATTGTTATTATAGTGTTGTTCAATGGTTTTCAGTTGTTTTCAATTCTTTGTGACCCCATTTGGGGTTTTCTTAGCAATGATATTGGAGTAGCTTTCCATCTCCTTCTCTAACCCATTTTACAGATGAGGAAATTGAGGCAAATAGGATTAAGTGACTTGTCCAGAGTCACATAGCTGAGGCCAGATTTGAACTCAGGAAGATATGTCTTCCTGACTCCAGGTTAAATACTTTATCCACTATGCCACCTAACTGCCCATGAATTATTCTCTTTACCATATGAGTTTTCCAAAATTGAGACCATTACTTCCGGACTTTGTATGCACTCATGTTGTTATTCATCCTTTGTTTTTGAAGTGGGAGAGTTGCCTGTTGCCAGGCTTTTGGGGAGACTATTTTGTATCAAATGTTCTTACAATTCCTTCTTTGCCCTGACCACATCCAAATTTTGAAATGTCAATGTCCCACATTCTGCTATAAACTACTATTCCATCACATTTCCTTGGCTTTAGGCTTTTCTTTAATTTCTTTCTCACAATGTAATGGTAGCTACTCCACAGCTTTATTTGTTGATAATCTGCTACAGGCCTTTATATAACTCCTGAAAGGAAAAAAAGACACCCTTCCCCACCAAAAAAAAAAATTGCCCAAAGAAGTAATTTTCAATTTATTTACTAAAAGTAGTAACTAACCCTCACTGGACTTTCTTATTTTGTGACTTATTTCCTTAACTCATTAGTTACAGCAATCATATTCCTATTGTCTCTAACAATTATTATTTTTTCTTTTTTCCCATCCCTGATGTAGGGAATGCTACTAAAGTTGAATTCTAGGCATGGCTTATAATCAGTACAAAAGATATAGAAAGACACAAGGATGGGAAATGGAGTGTTGTGTGTAGAGAAAAGCAAGAAGGTCAATTTGATAAGACTGGAAAGTTATATTGGTATCAATATGTGGAGAGTTTTAAATGTTAAAGAGAGTTCACATCTGATTCTAGAAGCAATAAAAAGTTATTTGAATTTATTAAGCTATAGCTTCTTTAATTAAACCATCACTATTTGTGCAGGAGTGATGGCTTGGGAGAGAACTCAGGTGTTGGGAGAGAACTCATGTTATCAAGGAAGAGTAGGGAAAAGAGATTGAAAGTCAAGAAATTATGATTAGATCAAGGGATTTCAGAATTGTTGAGGTGGTATATTTGTGAGTGATGGCAAGATCAAAGGTAAAAAGGCACACTTTTACTCCCCACAAGTGATTCATTCCATCCTGTTTCCTTCAACTGATTGCCCCCTCTGTCATCTCCAATCTATCACTTATCTTCAATCTCTCCCTGGCTACTGACTCCTTCTCTTTTGCGTACAAACATGTCCATGTCTCTACATCCTCAAAAAAAAAAATTCTTACTTGGTCCTTCCATCTATATTTCTTCTGCCCTTTGTGGCTAAATTCCCTGAGAAGGCTGTCTACAATAGGTACCTCCACTTCTTTATTTTACTCTCTTCTTATACTCCTTATAGTACAGCTTCTAATATCATTCTACTGAAAGTGCTCTCTCCTAAGTTACCAAAGATCTCTCTCTTTTGTAAGTTTTTATTGATTTTCTGCCATTTCTTATATCACCACATATCTTCCATGTTTTCCTCCCTTTTTTCCTCCCTTCTGAGAAATATAGTATTTTTGGAAAGGAAAAAAAATAGTCAGTATAACTGATTGATACATGGAAAAATTGATACATGGAAAAAGACTAAAAACATGTACAATATAAAACCTGAGGACTCTCCATTTCCATGAAAGGGTAAATTAAGAATTTCTTTGCCTATTTCTTCCTTTGAGTCCTAATTGATCTTTATAATTTTGTTGCACTTACTTTTGATTTTTTGATATGTTTTTGTTCTTTCTATTTATATTGTTGTAGTTACTATGTATATTATTTTCTTGGATTTGTTGACTTAACTTTTTCTCAATTGATAGGCATATACTTTGTTCTAGTTTTCAGTTGATGGGTAGCTAGGAGGTGCTAGGATAGAGCATAGGGCCTGGAGTTAGGGAGATTTGAGTTCTAACCTGACTTAACACATTTACTAACAGTAGTTATTATGGCACTGGGCAAATAACTTAATACTTTTTGCCTCAATTTCTTCATCTGTAAAATAAGCTGGAGAAGGAAATGACAAACTATTCCAACATCTTTGCTAAGAAAACCCAAATAGAGTCATTAAGAGCTGGGCAGAACTGAAATGACAAAACTACAGTACTTTGTTCCAATTCTTAGCCAACACAAAAAGTGCTGCTATAAATATAAATTGGGAGTGTACAGGGACTTTCTTCTTATCAATGGCTTCCTTGAGTATAAATCCAGTAATGGAGTCTCTGGTTTAAAGGGTATGGACATTTACTAATTATCTTTTAATTGCCAAATCCAATGGCCTTTTCTCAATCTTCATTGACTTTTCTGCAGTCTTTGACACTGAGGGCTATCTTTTTCTTGATACTGCTCTTTTCTTTTTTTTCCTTCCTACATATCTGACCACTCCTTCTCAATATTCTTAATTGGATCCTCATCCAGGTCATGCCTTCTAACCATAGGTGTCTCACAGGCTCTGCTGGGCCCTCTTCTCATCTCCTTCTGTGCTATTTCACTAGGTAATTTTATCAGTTCCAATAGATTGCTATTTATTGCTAATCTAAAAATTCTCTAATCCACCTATCTTGCCCTAACTTCTGTGTTGACTTCCAATCTTACATCTCCAATTGCTTTTCAGTCATCTCAAACTGGATGTCTAGTGTTCATTTGAAATTCAATATGTTCCCACCTGAATGCATTATTCCCCCTTCCCCCCCAATTGTCCCCTCTTTTTAACTTCCTTAATACTGTTGAAGGCACTATCATGATTTTAGTCATCAAGATTACAATCTAGAAGTCATCCTGGACTCCTTATTCCCTCTCATTTCACCCTCTTCCCCATATCCAATCAGTTGCCAAGTTCTGTCATTTCCACTTTTATAATATCTTCTTCATATTCTGCTTTCTCTCCTGTCACCTTTTGATGCAAACCCTAATCTCCTCAAATTTGGACTATTGCAGTAGATTGCTGGTCTCAAGTCTTTGTCTTCTCCATTCCATCTTTCATTTAGCTGCTAAAATTATTTGTTTAGCATTCAAAGCTTTTCATGACATAGCTCCACCCCCACCTTCCCAATCTTTTTACATTTTATATCCAACTTTATTGGCCTTTATGAACAAGACACTGTATATTGAAATATGGATTCCAGGTATTTTCTCTGGAAGTCTTCCATGCCTGGAAATGTCCTCCTTCCTCATCTCTGCCTCCTGTTCAAAATACTGCCATCTGTTCAAAATCTTACTGAGGAAAAAAAAAAAAATAATGTAAGCACCTTGAGGATAGGGACTGTATTTATATCTGTTTGTATGTAGGCCAGTGACTGAAACAAAGTAAGTGCTTAAGAAATGCATATTGTTGAGCGGAACCAGGAGATCATTGTACACAGCAACAACAATATTATATGTCAATCAAATCTGATGGATGTGACTCTTTTCAACAATGAGATGATTGAGATCAGTTTCAATGATCTTATGGTGAAGAGAGCCATCTACACCCAGAGAGAGGACTGTAGGAACAGAATGTGGATCACAACATAACATTCTCACTCTTTTTGTTGTTGTTCACTTGCATTTTGTTTTCTTATTCATTTTCTTTCCTTTTTGAGCTGATTTTTCTTATGCAGCAAGATAATTGTATAAATATGTTTACATATATTAGGTTTAACATATATTTAACATGTATAACGTATATTGGATTGCTTGCCATCTAGGGGGGGAGGTGGTGGGAAAGGGGAAAATTTGGAATGCAAGGCTATGCAAGAGTCAATGTTGAACAATTATCCATGCATATGTTTTGAAAATAAAAAGCTTTCATTTTAAAAAATTCATATTATTGATTTGTAGACAAATAATATCATATCTCCATGAAGCTTGATTACACCAGTGCTCCTTCTTCTTAAATTTTGTATTTTAGATAATTGTGTTCATGCTAAATCCTTCTCCACTCTAGCCTCAAATAGAGAATAAAAAGTATTTTGTGTTTTCATTTGTATCCGCATCATCTTGAAGAGTACCTTGATCCAAAAGGGTTGGCCGAAGGCTGGAGGATAGTATATTGATAATAGCTATCAAGGCAAATGGTGTTAAAGTGCTTTTTTGTTGTTGTTGTTGTTTGTTTTTTAATTAAAAGCTTTTTATTTACAGAACATATGAGTGGTTTTTCTACATTGACCTTTGCAAAACTTTTTTTTTGTTCCAAGCTTTTCCCCTCCTTCCCCCAACCCCCCACCCCTAGATGACAGGTAATCTAATACATGCCAAATATGTTAAATTATATGACAAATCCAATATATGTATACATATCTATACAGTTATCGTACTGCACAAGAAACATCAGATCTAGAAAGAGAAGAAAAAAAAAAACAACCTAAGAAGGAAAACAAAATGCATGGAAATATTCACAGAAAGCGTTAAAATGCTGTGTTGTGGTTCACATTCAGTTCCCTCAGGCCTCTCTCTGGATGTATATGACTATCTTCATCGCAGAACAATAGGAACTGGTTTGAAAAATGTGATAAAGTGTTAAGAAGAAATAACTATATAAAATAGTGCTCAAAACTACTAAACATTTGTGAAATGCAAGTTAAAATAACACTGAAGTTCTACTTCACAGCCATTATAAGGACAAAAAAAAAAAAAAAAGGAAAATGATGAATGTTGAAAGGGCTATGAGAAAACAGGTATATTAATTCACTGTGTTGGTGAAACTGTGAATTGGTCCAAGCATTTTCTTTTCTTTTCTTTCTTCTTTTTTGCTGAGATATTTGGAATTAAGTGACTTGCCCAGGGTCACACAGCTAGGAAGTATTAAGTGTCTGAAACTAGATTTGAACTCAGGTCCTCCTGACTTCAGGGCTAGTGCTCTATCCACTATGACACTTAGCTGCCCTGATCCAAACATTTTCAAAAACAATTTGAAACTATGGCAAAAAAAAAAAAAATCTTTAAACTGTACATACTCTTTAATCTACCACTAGTCCTAAATCTCAAAAAGATCAAAGAAAGAAGAAAAAGACCCACAAATACAAAAATACATCTTTTTAAATACAACTTTTTTTGCAGTGACAAATAACTATAAAAATGTGTTCATCAAATAGAGAATAGTTTCAAAATTATGGTATATGAATGTAACAAAATGCTTTTTTGTGATATAAATAATGAAAGGAATGGATTAAGACAAACATTGGAATAAGCTGATAACACTGTGAGCCAGTAGAACAATTGTAAACAGCATTGTAAAGATAAACAACTTTGAAAGACAGTAATCCTGAACTCTGAATAACTATGATTCCATAAGACCAAGGATGAGCTATGTTACCTATTTCCTGACAGAGAGGTAATAGCATCAAGTTACAAAATAATATTTTTTGTATTTTTAGAGATTGTCAATATGGGGTTTTGTTTTGTTTGACTATGTAAAAACATTTTCTTTTTCTTTTTTCTAATAGGAAAAGGTGAGATAGGAGGGAGAGAAAATGAATGTTTGTTGATTGAAAAAGTAAAATAATAATTGAAAATTTTGAGCTGTGATCTACTGAGCCAGAACTGAGTATTCTTACAAAGATTCCTATGGGGGCAACTATTCCTCCCTTACTACATTTGACTGAAGAAGATGGAATATTCTGGATTTCTGAGTCAGAGAGCCATACCTTGTACCCACTTTTATTTGGAGCTGCCAGGAAGTCTTTGAAGCATGATCTCCCATCATAAAAGAGGGAAAAGGACCCACCTACACAAAAATGTTTGTAGTAGACCTTTTTGTAGTGACAAAGGAATTGGAAATTAAGTGGATACCCATCAGTTGAAGGATGGCTAAATAAGTAATAGTATATGAATATAATGGTAATGGAATATTTTTATTCTATAAGAAATGATGAGCAGACTGATTTCAGAAAAGCCTGGAAAGAGTTACATGAACTGATCCTGAATGAAGTGAACAGAACCAAGAGAACTTTGTACACAGTAACAATTTTATGTGATAATCAACTGTGATGGATTTAGTTCTTTTCAACAATGAGATGAATCATAGACAACTATGGATTCTGAATGTGGATCAAAGCATAATATTTTCACTTTTGTTGTTTTTTGCTTGTTTTTTCTTTCTCTTTTTTTCACTTTTGATATTATTTTTCTTGTACAGCGTGATGAATTTAGAAATATGTTTAGAAGAGTTGCACATGTTTAACCTATATCAGATTACTTGCTGTTTTGAGGGAGAGGGGAGACAGGGAGAAAAATTTGAAACACAAGGTTTTGCAAAGGTGAATGTTGAAAATGTTTCTGGAAAAATAAAATAATATAAAAATGGAAAATGGAAATATTTTAAATTTAAAAAAATGATCTCCCAGGTAAACCTGTGTTTGGGATGTGGCTGCCTCTAGTTTTTGTCTTCTTCTCTTCAGTACAGGCCTCATAAGGTCTGGCAGGATCTCAAAAGGTCAGAGGTCCATATTATGGTTTGCCAGCAATAAAGTTGGGTGAGGCACCAGCGTAGCCCCACAGAGTGTCTTGGTTGACACAGCTCAGTGGCAGCCAAGATACTGTTCCCAGCAAGCAAGAGAATGACTCATGTGTTGGCTATCCTGCATTTGGGAGTGAACTTGATGTGATGAATGCTTTGTAGAAATTATTTTAACTTTAAGTCCACTCTCTTCAAGGACTAATATGGTAAAGTAGAGAATGTGTCACTAGTGTTGGACAAAATGCTTTTAGCTTCTGTTCTTGGTGTGAATTCTCAACAAATCTCTTTATAAAAGTTAATTGATATTAAATGATAATGGGGTTCTAATCACTGGTTAACTAATAATTTAGAGGAGAAAGACAAATTATATAATTGGTGATTGATGCTGGGAAACATATGCCAGAGTGGGTGCTTGAATAATAGAATTAGAAAGATGCTTCGAAGCCTCTGAAGGTTACCCCCTAGAACACTGGGAGAGATATAGCTAGCCTTGCTCTGGGAGCCCAACTCACTAATGCAAAGTGAGAGATATAGATAGGGATAAAGATGCACTACAATCTATAGAGAGCTACAAATATATTTTTACGTAATAGGGAGGATGCAGTTGAGATTAGAAAAAATGTTAATTTGTAGAGGTCCTAGTTGACATGGTTGCATAACTATGTCTGGAGACATTTAGTATATGGGATATAGAGAAGAGAGATAGTGTGATGAGAGAAGAGAGATAATGTGATCCATGCCTGAAAATTGGCAAGATGTAGAAGACAGAAAGATAAGAGAGCAAGGGGACTGAGAGTAGAAGATGATATTTAGTTGAATTGATTAATTATAGAGTCTAAACTATAAAGGAAGAAATGCTTCTAGATTGGGGCTGATAGACTAGAAGGATAAGGACAAAAGGAAGGACTGGATGTTTCAGCAAAGAATTGATTTAGGAAGAGCAAGACAGAGAAGAAAGGGTAGAAGTTTATGATGAAATTGGGGAACTTCAGAGGTAAAAATCATGGCAGTGGCAGAGTTATAGGTAATGGTTCAATTATGATCGTCCTTGTGGTTGATATAGAGAGAAGCAGTAAATCATAGAAAAGATGGAAGGTGATGAATTTAAAACACTCATAATACAACTTTGTTTCATAATAGAGTAAGGGTTTCAGAGAATACAATGGAGAGACAGAGACAGACAGGCAAACATACCACATACAATGGGAGACAGAGAGAGCAAAGGTAAAGAGATTGGAGAGAAAGAAGGCTTAGTTCAGAGGGCAATACTTCTAATTTCTGGGACTTCAGAGTTACTATGAAGTCATCACTTGACTGAAATATAATGAATACTCAATTATACCTTTTGTAGACTGAATATTGCCTAGCACTGTTTATTATTATTTTCAAATGTATGTAGATACTGTTATGATTAATACAGTGTAAATTCACTTAAATGTTACTGAATTCATAGTAGCTGTCATCTTGTATTTTCTTAATCAATGAATACTGATTATACAAATTCTACCATGTGGCGTTCTGTTAATTTTGTGACATTAAAAATATATCCTAATATGTTAAAATGTTGGGATGTACTATCCTTAGGGATTGATACTGAGTATGCAGGATATGATTGGTTAAGGTAGAAGTAATAAAGGAAAGGATGAAGAGAAGAAAAGATCCAAAGAATATAGGGTACTACCAAGGACCTAGTTTAGAGCATCATATTTGAGGATTTTGAATGGCTTATTTGTAGGGAGGGATGATGTAGGATTCCCCAAGAGGGAATAAAAGGGATTGTCAAAAACTAGCTTTTATTCATAATTTTGCCTTAAGTTGACTTTATTTCAGAAGACTAGAAGTGGAAGGAGGAACTTTTTCCTTGAAGATAATAGTTCAATTAAGGACTGATCTAGCCAAAATCTTCTTTTTCCTTTTCAATTCACCATTATTACATATATATATATATATATATATATATATATATATATATATATATATATATATATATATATTTGCTTTTTGCTGAGGCAATTGAGGTTAAGTGACTTGCCCAGGGTCACACAGCTAGGGAATGTTAAATGTCTGAGACCACACTTGAACTCAGGTCCTCCTGACTTCATGGCTGGTGCTCTATCCACTGCGCCACCTAGCTGCCCCTATTATATATATTTTTGGCATGTGGGTTGTTTAATGATTTTTCACTTGTGTCTGACTTTTTATGATACCATTTGGATTTTCCTAGTAAGGAATACTGGCATCCTTCTCCAACTCATTTTACAGATGAGAAAATTGAGGCAAAAAGTGATTTGGCTAGGAACAAACAGGTAGTAACTGTCTGAGAGCAAATTTGAACTCAGTTCTTCCTGACTTCAGGCCCAGCACTCTATCCATTTCACCATCAATGTAAATATTTGAATATAATACATTTATACTTTCATTCAGTTAATGTTTATCATTCACTTGCTACTTTATTGTTATATATTCATTTATTTATACAGTGTTTATATCCTCTGCCTGTTCATCTGCAGTGATGATATCTAGTTGAAATGGTGAGGTTCCAGAAGGAAGGAAAAATGTTTGCTTCTTTTATACTTTGCAATACCTATGAGAATACCCCATGAAAATAGGTACTTAACATCTTTTTTGTTAATTATTATATAATAGCTGGTCATAGGCCTAGGGCAAAATGTAAAGAACTAATTTCCTTTATACTTAATTTTGTACCATATAATGGACATCATCCATAGAATTTAGGCCCTATTTAGAAGCATTAATATAGAGGAATCAATGGGCCTTAATGTTCTTTCTGCTTTTAGAAATGGGGATTCTGTGCAGGGACAGACACAAAAACCAAGTTTGTTTTGTTATTATGAAATTTGGAAAGATCACATTCAAAGTCTTATGAAAAGAAGAATCCTGTACATGAGGATCATCATTGCTCATGAAAGAGAGGGAAATAAGACTCTGAGATGCTCACATTCCTGGTTCATCCACATGACCTGTGTGTACTGGGGGGGGGGGGGGAAGTCTCAACTATTCTAGAACTGCTCTATTCTGAAAGAATGAAAGGGAGCTGTCCATTCAAGAGCTGATCTGAATGAGTTAAAAGAAAGCTGGCAATAAAAAGTGGGATTATAGGAAGCAATTATCCTGATCTGAAGGTGAAAGTAACAGAATGATTTCAATTAGTCACATCTCTGATAAAGGGAATAGAAAAGAAAATGTGAAAAGGAAAGGATGAGGATGTAAATCAATCTAGCATAGAATTAAAACACAGGAGAAAAGTCCAAACTTCTTGGACTTGCCTTTTATTTGAAAAACTAAATGCTACATTAAAAATCTAACATTAAAATTAATGCAAATAACTGTACTTGCATGATAATTTATAACTATTTGCATGATAATTAATTTCACTGCATAAAGCATCATAACACCATAATTGCAAAAAACAAAATTCTCCTGCCTCTTATGATCTGACAATGGGAAAAATATCCATTTCACCATGTCTCAGTTTCTCAGGTAATTATGTAATAATAATAATTTTTATAATAGTAACTCACATTAACATAATGTTTTAAGGTTTGCTAAATACTTCATATACATTATTATATTTGACCTTCACAACAATTTTATTATCATCCTCATTCATGCACAAAGAAATTGTGGATCAGAGAAGTTAATCTACTTGCTTAGAATCACACAGCAAATTTCTGAAGCAGGGTTTAAAACCAAGTCTCCTTGCTTCCAAATCCATGATGTTACAACCAACTCTCCCCCTGCCTTAGAAAACTTTTCAAATTAAAAGATTTTCTTCTGAGCAGGACAAAGCTATTTCTCCCTGATTCGAATAAAATAAAAAATTTTAAACTTAACTCAACAAACATTTATTAAGCGTCCCATATATACTATACACTTGGGAAGATACAGATAAAAAATAGAAACAGCCCAGGCTTTCAAGGAGCTTCTTTTCTACTGGATTATGCATGTACATAGATAAATAAAAAACAAAATATTTTAAAGGAAAAAAGAACACTAACAGAATTAAGGGCTGAATTAAGGAAATAACAACTGAGCTGAGCCTTGAAGGAAGCTAGGAATTCTAAAACACAATGACAAACAAGTATGTTAACATAATTAACAAGTAGTAGATTTCCTGTCATCTAGGGGAGGGGTGGGGACTAGGGGGGAAAAATTTGTAACAGAAAACTTTGTAAGGGTCAATGTTGAAGAATTACCCATACATATGTTTTGCAAATAAAAAGTTTTAATTAAAAAAAAAGGCAAAGACAAAGCTATATAACTTAATTCTTAACAATTCACATTTATAGAGTACTTTATAATTTTCAAAGTGTATTCCTCATAAATTGAGTTCCTCACCTGAGGATACATTCTGATCCACTCACCCAGAGCAAGTAGCCTTAGGGTTCCAAGATACCTTGAAGTATTCTGGAGTTATCTCTTCTCTGCTGCCCTTTCCTTGAGTCTCCACTAGCTGTGTTCTTTACAACTGTTAGGTGTCAAAAAGGATGTGGAAAAATAGGTACATTAATGCATTGCTAGAGAAAGGAACTATGCACAAAGACTATAAAACTATACTCTTTGACTCAGCAAAATTGATACTAGTTCTGTATTTCGAAGAGATCAAAGATAAAGGAAAAAACTCTTGTTTATAGCAGCTCCTTTTGTGGTAGCAAAGAACTGGAAACTATGGTGATGCCTGTCAGTTGAGAAATGGCTGAATAATTTGCGGTATTTGATTGTGATGGAATACTATTGTTCTATAAAAAAATGAAAAAAAGTGGCAAGCTCAGAAAAACCTGGAAAGACATATGAAATGATGCAAAGTGAAGTGAGCAGAACCAGGGGACATTGTATACAGCAAAAGCAAAACTGTAATAATGATCAACAGTGAAATATTAGCTACCTTGATCAGTACAATGACCCTCTTTAATTTCAAAGGACTCATGATGAAAAATATTATCTACCTCCAGAGAGATAACTTGATGAACTCAAGATACAGATTGAAGCATATTGCTTTTTCTCTTATTTTTCTTGCTTTTTTTTTGTTTAAACAACATGACCAATATAGAAATATATTTTGCATGACTTCAAATGTATAATGGGTATCATCTTGCCTGTGGGTGGGAGAGGGGCTGGCAGAATTTGGAACTCAAAATAAAAATGAATGTTAAAAAAATAGTAACTATCGGGGGAGGGGGTATCAGTGACTAATACCCCAGTTCCATTTAACCATTTAGCATTAATTAGTTTTTAGAAAAAGATGTTTAGTGTTAAGATATAGGAAGAATAAACATACAAACATTTTTGTTAAATTCTTAGGGGCATATTCTTTGTCCAGGTCCTATATAACATTAGTCCCACAAAGGTCATGTCCAGATGCATTTTGACTGTTGAATGCGTCCTCATCTCACCTTCTGCTGGCTTGACTCCAAAGGGCCACTCCTGATGCTCATTTCTTGCTCCTCAGGGAATCAATTATGTGCTAGCTATAAATCCAGACTTTAGAATCCAGGCACCCTCCTGGCTTTACAAAATCAGAGATTTAACTCACTTTATTCAGAGTGGAAAAGAACAAACACAAAAGCCAAGTTCTGAGGCCTTATCATAACATCACATGGCCTCATAGAGGAGAAGACCCCAAAGCCTTACCCCTCAAAATACTGTCTATCACTAGATGCTACGAGCAGGTCCCTGGAGTCAGAAAGTTCTGAGTTCCAATGAAGCCTTAGAAATTTACTAGCTGTGTGATCTTGAGCAAGTCACTTAATCCTGTTTGCCTCAGTTCTTCCTGTATAAAATGAGTTGAAGAAGGAAATGGCAATCCATTGCACTGTCTTTGCCAAGAAAACCTCAAATGGGGTCACAAAGTCAGACAAAACTGAAATGACTGAATAAAGATGCTATGAGCAAAAGAATCATAACGTCAAATAGCTTTGAGAATTGGAGAGTGTGAAATGACCAAAGGATAGAAGACCAATGCTAACTCAGGATTTTTAAATATATTTTCAGCCAAGCAATAAGGCTCACTTTCACCAAGTTACAAAAAGTCAGTGCATGGTCCAGAGTCTCTCGAAGGCACTTCCTGCACAAGTCATTGCACCTCTTCCAGAAACAGACTCCATAGCCTCTTTGTGTGCAGAGAAGCTACGCAAAGTACTCTACATATGCACCAGACCCCTGTTACACTCACAATAACCTAATGGACAAGAGCTCAGGCATACTTAACCCTTCTTACAGAGGAAAAAAATGAAAGTTCAAAGTGTGATTTACCTTTCATAGCAAAGATAATGTCTAAGTTGGGATTTGGACTTCTGATTTTTTAATTCTAATTTAAGTACTCCACATCCAGCACTCTAGAGCACAGTTTCTTTTTGACAAAGTAGGAGGCAAGGTCATCTTGTAAGAGTGAAAGTCTGAGTGGAATTGGGAGACTTTAGAAGAGTGGAGGTTTGAACACTGGCAATAGTGTTAGGGAATCAGTGAGGTTTGCCATTAGCACTCCTATGTAGATTATTGAGTCCACATTTCTAGTTGTTTACAGTAGTATATCTCTTGAGAGATAACATGTTATAGTTGACAGAGAACTGGGCTCAAAGTCAGGAAGATCTGGCTTTAAGTTCCACTTTTGATATTTGCTGACTGTGTGATCTTGAGCAAGTAATGTAATTTCTCTAAACTGCAGGAATTCTTGACTTATCTACTTAGTTATGGTTAGTTTGGGATCTATACCAATGAAGGGAGTTTCTAAATGATGAAATTGTAAACCCTTGCCACATTACAGAATTATTAGATCTCCCCATATAATCTTGTCACTTCTGCCTCCCTAGGTTAGAAGCTGAATTTCTCATCTTTCTGATCTGACTTTATTTCCCCAAATGTCTCCTCTTTTCAATAATCTTATTCATGTTAGTATTACCACCATTCTTTAAGCATCCCAGATGACAAGCCTTGGACTACTAGGCCAACAGCAGTGGTTACACTTTGTTTATTACAATAACCTCCTCTTCTACTCTATTGCTAGATTATCTTTTAAAAATACCCCTTTTTTCATATAACTTCATGTAATGTTCAAGAAGTGAAAATGGCTCCCTATTTTCTATTCTTCCTCTTCCTAGCTTTCAAGGTCATGATCAGGCTCCATCCCTTCTTATATAATATTGTTTCCAAAGGAACCATTAACAAATACCTACTTTATTTGTTTGTTTTTGTAAACAGTATTTTATTTTTTTCTAATTACATACAAAGATGTTTTTCAACATTAATTTTTTTAATACATAGAGATTTATTTATTTATTTTATAATTAAAACTTTTTATTTGCAAAACATATATATGGGTAATTCTTCAACATTAACCCTTACAAAGCTTTCTGTTACAAATTTTACCCCCAGTCCCCACCCCTCCCCTAGATGGCAGGATATCCACTATATATTAATTATGTTAAAATACTTGACAAATTGAATATATGTATACATATTTCCAAACTTATCATTGTTGTGCAAGAAAAATTGTATCTACAAGAAAGAAAAATCAGAGAAAGGAAACACAAGGCATGCTCAATACAGAGCATGAAAATGTTATGTTGTAGTCCACATTTCGCATCCCTCTCTCTGGGTGTATATGGCTTTCTTCACTGAACAATTGGAACTGGTTTGAAACATTTCATTGTTGAAGAGAGCCATGTCCATCAGAATAAATCATCATATAGTATTGTTGTTGCCGTGTATAATGATCTCCTGGTTCTGCTCATTTCACTCAGCATCAATTCATGCAAGTCTCTCCAGGCCTCTCTTAAATTGTCCTACTCGTCATTTCTTACAAAGCAATAATATTCCATAACATTCATATACCATAATTTATTCAGCCATTCTCCAATTGATGGGCATCCATTCAGTTTCCAGTTTCTAGCCACTGCAAAAAAGGGCTGCCACAAACATTCTTGCACATGTGGGGCCCTTTCCTTCCTTTATGATTTCTTTGGGATATAAGTCCAGTAGAAACACTGCTGGGTCAAAGGGTATGCACAGTTTGATAACTTTTTGAGCATAGTTCCAAATTGCTCTCCAGAATGGCTGGATCCATTCACAGTTCCACCAACAATGCATCAGTGTCCCAGCCTTCCCCCATCCCCTCCAACATTCGTCATTATCTTTTCCTGTCATTTTGGCCAATCTGACAGGTGTGTAATGGTATCTCAGAATTGTCTTAATTTGCATTTCTCTGATCAATAGTGATTTGGAGCATCTTTTCATATGACTAGAAATGGTTTTAATTTCATCATCTGAAAATTGCCTGTTCATATCCTTTGACCATTTATCGATTGAAGAATGGCTTGAATTCTTATAAATATGAGACAATTCTCTATATATTTTAGAGATGAGACCTTTATCAGAACCCTTAAATGTAAAGATGATTTCCCAATTTATTGCTTCCCTCCTAATCTTGACTGCATTGGTTTTGTTTGTACAAAAACTTTTTAACTTAATATAGTCAAAATTATCTATCTGGTGTTCAATTAAGAGTTCTAGTTCTTCTTTGGACATAAATTTATTCCATCTCCACAGGTCTGAGAGGTAAACTATACTATGTTCCTCTAATTTATTTATAATATCACTCTTTATATCCAGATCATGAACTCATTTAGATCTTATCTTGGTATGTGATGTTAGATGTGGGTCAAGCCCTAATTTCTTCCACTCTAGTTTCCAATTTTCCCAGCAGTTTTTGTCAAATAGTGAGTACTTATCCCAGAAGCTGGGGTCTTTGGGTTTATCAAAGACTAACTTGCTATAGTTATTGCCTATCAACATTCATTTTTTATAAAATTTTAAGCTCCAATTTTTTTCCCTCAGCAGGATGATTTCAGAGAGGCCTGGAAAGACTTGCATGAACTGATGTTAAGTGAAATGAGTAGAACCAGGAGAACATTGTACATAGCAACAGCAAGATTATACGATGATCAATTTCAGGACAGTTCCAGTGGTCTTGTGATGAAGAGAAGGCATCTGCATCCAGAGAGAGGACTGTGGGGATTGCATGTGGAACACAACATAGTATTTTCACTTTTAAAATTTTTGTTTGCTTACATTTTGTTATCTTTCTCATTTTTTCCTTTTTTTGATCTGGTTTTTCTTGTGCAACATAATTGTGGGAATATATATAGAAGAATTGCACATATTTAACATATATTGGATTACTTGCCATATGGGGAGGGAAGGAGAGGAAGGAGAAAAAAATTTGGAACACAAAGTTTTGCAAGAGTGAATGTTGAAAATTATCTTTGCATATGTTTTGAAAATAAAAAGTTTTAATAAAAAAAATAAATAAATAAACAAATTTTGCCCTTTCCTCTCCCCAAACCAATAAGTGATCTAATATGGGTTATACATGTGCAATCCTGTTAAACATATTTCCACATTAGTCATGTTGTAAGAGAAGAAATGGAACAAAAGGGAAACACACACACACACACACACACATACACACACACACACACACACAAAGAAATGGTATACTTCAACCTGCATTCAGACTCCATAATCTTTCTCTGGATATGGATAGCATTTTCCATCATGCGTCTTTTATAATTATCTTAGAACACTGTATTGATGAGAAGAGCTGTCCATTATAGTTGATCACTTCACAATGCTGCTATTACTGTCCCTATTCATTTTCTCTCAAGTGTGCCGTGCTCTTTCATACCTCTTTACTTTTGCTTATTCCATTCCTCTCTCTTGGAATTCTTTACCTTCGACTTATCTAAATCTTGCTCATTGTCCAGACCCCAGATCAAGGTCTTTCTTTTCCCTAAAATTTTTCTTGTTTCAATTCACAGTGATTATGTCTTGGAACTCTTCTCTAATCTACAGTAAGGAGCAAAAAGTTCAGCCCTCAGTTGTTTTCTAATTGTTTAAACATATATCTGCTTTGTATGCTCAGTTGGTTTTTAATGTCCTGAGACAAAGACCATGTATTATTTTATTTTTATAGCATGCATTATATAGCACAGTACTGGGTACCTGGTAGGTTTTGGGTAGATATTTATTGATTAGTAGATAAGCAAATGAATTCTCAAACATTAGTGAGGGTTCTGTTGATGTACATTACTGTGCAATTGAACAAGTTTGCTAGATTCTTTAATTTTCCCTAAAAAATTCAGGAGCTGAATAGATTGATAGCAAGGGTGATATGAGCATGAAGGTGACTCTAGATTCTTAAAGGCTATGTATGTCCTGGTATCTTCCAAAGCAGAAAATCTTTAAGTATATTCTCAGCAACAGATTGTATTTACTGTCTGAAAACCAGCTAAGTTATGTACAAAGAAGGATCATGACCATCCAGTTGCCATCTGATGATGTATTACTTGTCCACTGATGACCTGTGATACAAAGAAAAGGTACAATATAGAACCTAGTCTTACGTAACCCTGTTATGCTTGTTCAGAGATAGCAGGCAGTGCTAAGAATTAGTTTTTAGGCTGTCTAAATATTAACTTAATTTTTGATCCTCTTAATGGGAGACACATGTCTAACAATCAAAGAGTTTGTACACCAGTAAAAGAAACAAGATCAGATTAATATTGATATTATTGTTACCAATGAAAGTAGAAGACATAAAGAAGTTGTAATTAAATGTAAATATGTGTCACAGATTCTTTTCAAAAGGGGAAATAAAAGAATCAGTTGAATTGATTGGGAGTGAGTTCTAAGGCAACAAGAAGAAACATTTCATGGGATTTTTGGTTATCTCATGATGAGCACAGGCAAAACTATAGCCATAAAGATAATAAGATCTTTTGTTGTTATTGAGTTTCAGGCTCTCTGTGATCCTCTTTGGCTCTTTCTTAGCAAAGATACTAAAATGATTTGCCATTTCCTTCTCCACTTCATTTTACAGGTGTCAAAGTGAAGTAAATAGGGTTCAATGATTTACCCAGGGTTACTTTTATTAAGTATCTGAGGTCAGATTTGAACTCAGGTCCTCCCAAGTCCAGACATGGCACTCTATCCACTTCACCACTAATGTAAATATTTGAATAACTCGAATCTAATATATTTATACTTTCATTCAGCCAATATTTATCATTCTGTTGCTACTTTATTTTATGTATTTGCTTATTCATTTATACAGTATATATGTATTCATTGTACCCTAGCTGCTCCTAATCAGAGTTTAAGTGAGAGAAATAGAAAAATTATATGAAGAACTTAACAAGATAACATATACATTGCTGGTCATTGATTTTAACAGAAAGGTAAGCACAGGTGTGAATGGTTGGAAAATGTGTCTTAAGACTAAGAAATTGGAGAGGTCAAGAGCTTTGAGGTTACTCAGGAGCTTCGGCAGCATATCTCCAACATGTTATCCAAGAAGTCAGAAAGCAACTGTATATTGCAAGTACTGAGGAATAATAATAACAAAAAAATAGAAGTACTGGTGGCATTGTGGCATTGTGGATAGAATCCTAGTTTTGGAGTCAGTATGATCTAAATCCTAATCTCTTCTCTGAAGCATACATGGCTGTATAATCCTAGGCAAATCATTAAATCTCTCAGTGCTCTAGGCAGCTAAGACTATATTGCAGAGAAGGTACTGGCTTAGACTGGTAGAGGAAACTTTCATCTGGGAGATGATTATATCAATGAAATCACAGGTCTTGTTCCTATTCCTTAATACGTAAGAAGTGACTGATTATTGATGTGGGAACCATTTTTAAAATCAGCTGTTATGTATATAGCAAGACCATTGACTAGATGGAAAAAAAAGATGAAAAATAAATTCAGAGAATGCAGAAGGATGAGAAAACATGATGTATAATTAACACAGCTCAAATCTAGCCTTGTTAAATAAGCTGCTGATCCACACTGGGAATTGATAAAAGACTAATTGATTATCATCTTTTCTTAGCTATAAAATGATCATTATAATGAGGAGGCCAAAAGATCCCAGAAAGTGGCCTTAGTCAACATTTGATTTCCTTGCCAAGCAGATAAACATGTCATCCAATCATCAAAGCAGTTTAGAGTATAAACTCATTTTGAAAATATTACAGATGATGATGATAGAAAATTATGAGCAACACTGCTTTACAAAAGAATGAAAAATCAATTAAATGAAAATTGATTTTTCAGAAAGTTTGGAATGAGACCCAATTAAGCCATACCATTCTAATGAAATTGGACAAACAAATAGAGGCAAAATGGAACAGATTTGTTAATGATAACAGCAATCTATTCTCATCATGGATAAATATAGAACCACAACATTTGTACTTTAACACCTTAGTATTCCATGTACCAATTGAAAAATGAGAATGGCACAAGAAATCAGGAAGACTTGATGGACTGTATACAAAGCAAATTAGAACAACATAGGATAGTTTACTTCTCAGACCTGTGGAGAAGGAATAAATTTGTGTCCAAAGAAGAACTGGAACTCTTAATTGAACACCAGATAAATAATTTTGATTATATTAAGTTAAAAAGTTTTTGTACAAACAAAACTAATGCAGACAATATTAGGAGGGAAGCAATAAATTGGGAAATCTTCTTTAGATTTAAGGGTTCTGATAAAGGCCTCATTTCTAAAATATATAGAGAATTGTCTCATATTTATAAGAATTCAAGCCACTCTCCAATCAATAAATGGTCAGAGATATGAACAGATAACTCTCAGATGATGAAATTAAAACTATTTCTAGTCAGATAAACTGTATACAGAAGAAATTCATGACACAGAGATAACACAATTCTGAAGGCCCTCAAGGATTGATTTTTAAAATATCTTAGGGGGAAAAAGTAGGCATCTAATAGCACAATAGAATAAAGCACTGAGCCTAGAATTAAAAAGACTCCAATTTAATTCTGACCTTAAACTCCTGAACTAGTTATATAACCCTGTGCAAGACATCTAAACTGTTGGTCTCAGTTTTCTCAACTATAAAATAAGTATTATAAAAATAGCGCCTACCAAAGGAAAGGGACCCACATGTGCAAAAATGTTTGTGACAGCCCTTTTTGTAGTGGCTAGAAACTGGATACTGAATTGATGCCCATCAACTGGAGAATGGCTGAATAAATTATGGTATATGAATGTCATGGAATATTATTGTTCTGTAAGAAATGACCAGCAGGATGATTTCAGAGAGGCCTGGAGAAACCTACATGAATTGATGCTAAGTGAAATGAGCAGAACCAGGAGATCATTATACACAGAAACACAAGACTATATGATGATCAATTCTGATGAACATGATTCTCTTCAACAATGAGATGTTTCAAACCAGTTCCAATTGTTCAGTGATGAAGAAAACCATATACACCTTGGAAGAGGCCTGTGGGTTCTGAGTGTGGACCACAACATAGCATTTTCATGCTTTCTGTTGATGTTTGCTTGCATTTTGTTTTCCTTCTCAGGTTTTGTTTCTTGTAGATCCGATTTTTCTTGTACAGCAAGATAATTGTATAAATATGTATACATATATTGGATTTATCATATATTTTAACATAATTAACATGTATTAGACCACCTGCCATCTGGGGGGGGTGGGAGGAAGGAGAGAAAAATTTGGAACAGAAGGCTTTCCAAGGGTCAATGTTGAAAAATACACATGCATATGTTTTGCAAATGAAAAGCTTTAATTAAAAAAAATGTAAAAAAAAATTAGCATCTACCTCCAAAGGTTATTGTTAGGATCAAATGAGATGATATTTTTAAAAAGTACTTACCACAATACTTGGCACCCTTCAAAATAATGAGAAAACTATAGCTAATGTTACTTCCCTAAAAAAAAAAAAAAAAAAAAAAGCTAACAACTATTGACCAATATACTTATTCTTTAATCTCTCCAAAATCTTTATGAGAATGTTCTATGTACTTACAGAGGGCATCCTCAATGAAAATATGAATTCTTAAGGAAGGAGGAAGAGAGGGAGGGAGGAATAGATTTTGGAACTTAAAAAAAACATCAAATTTTAAAATTTGTTTTTATGTGTAATTGGGGGAAAGTAAAAAAAAATTAAGGAAACAGGCAGACATAACAATCACAACTTTCCATCATCATGATCATACAATTGAATGATTACATTATGCTTATTGGGTTTTTTAAATCATCTGACTTAGAAAAGTAAAATGCAACTTTAAACTTAAAAATCTTTTCAACAAAGTTTCTTCATGAATATACTAAAATCATTTGGTATTTCTTGATGCATGCAACCACAGAGATAACTTTGTTCAGTAATCCTCTGATTATCAGATGAAGCATAAAAAAGGGAAGTATAGACTTCCTAAGGTATTGAAGGAAGTTTCACATAGAGTTCAAATGAAAAAGGGATTCCCTACAGATGGTGAGGTCATCTAGATAGTTTTATTTGTGGATAACATTACATTGATTGTATTAAATTTCTGAATACCACAGAGCCTCCTCAATGAGATCTACGAACAGACAAAGTACCTATGCTAATTGGCAGAACAATCCTCATAGGGGGAAAAAAGCACATGAAAAAGCACATAAATATTATTCAGGATATGACATATAGTTGAATAGGCAGTCTGTTAAGTTCATCCATCAATTCATTTGTCTTAGACAGACAGTGTATGTAGAAAATAATCTGGATCTGGAATTAAACATTTATTTGGAAAGTTGCAAGACACTTTTACTGATTTCAAGCAGCTTCCTGACACATAAACCCATATTTTTATCATCAGTATTCTTCCAACAATGCTATATAGCTTCAGATCATGGAGTAACCTGATTTCTAAAAAAAAAAAAAGGAAAAAAAAATCAAATTACTAGAAGGCAACCCAAAGGGCAGTGGAGAGGCACAAAGTGGGAATAAGTAGATTGTATTCAAGAAGTGTTATAAAAGACGTCATCAAGAAAATTGATTCAAAAAAGAAGTAAATTCTGTAACAAGAGCAAGGTGGACAGACCTGAAGGATATACCAGTACCCATGAAATTTTAAAACATCAACAACAACAACACTATTCCTATATTGGGTAGATCTTTTATGGAGTAATAATGAGAGAATTAGAATAAGAATTACACAGGATGAAAAGACAATGCTTGGTTGTGATCATCACTGATAGAGATTTATCCACTTATATAAAAGGAAAAATTTATCAATATATCAAAGAAGAGGTTGAAGATCAACATGACTAATATGGCAAGAAGGGCAAACAGACGAGAGACTCCAGAATATTATATTACTGAGGATGTTACTGAAAAGCCTGATTACATGAAACAGGATCCAAACTAAATATGGAATAAAATGTAATCTAAAAGGAACTTCAGAGAGAAGCTTATTGTTTCCCACCTTCTAGGTTCACTGGAGGGTTTGAGAAAAAGGGGGAAAGTATAAAAATTCAAAAAGGGGGCAGAAAAATGCAATTCTGTATGCAAATGACCACATTGGGAAAAAGAGGAGTAATGAATTTAAACAGTGTTTTCTAAACTTTTTGACAATGTGGAAACTCCTTAATTCTCATGTTCGGGAAACCCAACAAATCACCACTATAATAACTTGAAGCAAGACCCTCAAATGATTGAGCAGATTTAGATTAAATATATCTGGCAAGGCCATGATTGCTTTCAAGAAATTCTTATTGTCTCTTGAAAAATCTAACCAGCCTGAAATATAGTAATCTTGATTATAATTTATTTAGTATAATAAAGTAGCCAATTAATTGCCCATGCTGCCACCTAGTGGTATTTTTTCAGTATAGCAGGTCATCCTGTCATTGAAAGAAGTCATTCATCCATTCATAGATAATAATAGATTTAGAGCTGTAAAGGACCTTAGAAATCACCTAGTCCAAACTTCTCGTTTCAAAGATGAAGAAACTAAGGCCTAGAGATATTAAGGGACTTATACAAAGTCACACAAATAGTAAGTGGCAGAGGTAATGTTCACTGAAACTTGGTCAGTCAATAATTTTTTTTTTGAGAGCCCGCTATATACAATGTTCTATAAAAGATCCAGAAATAAACTTCTGAGGATGAGACTATGCAAAGATACAAAGATGATAAGCTTGCTGCTTCTATATTCTACTCTCAAGATTATGCAAGTTTTAGGGGGATTTAAGAACCTATACAGGTAGGCTGAATACTACATAGAGTGTTGAACTTGGAATCAAGAAAATATGCGTTCAAATTGTGCATCCAAATCTTTACTTTCTCATTCTGAGAAAATTACTTTACTTCTCAGACTCAATTTCTGTATCCATAAAACGGGGATAATAATAGCACACACTCCACAGAATTGTTACAAGGATCAAATGAGATAATATATGTAAAGTGTTTTACAAACTTGAAAGAGTTATACAAATGTCAATAGTTATTATTACTATCTTCCTAGTATTGTGAAAGACCTTATAGAATATAACAAATAAATCAGCAATTTTTTGGCAGTTAGGTGGCATAGTAGATAAAGTACTAGACCCAAGATTATAAAGAGCTGAGTTCAAATCCCATGTCAGAAACTAGCTATGTGACCACAGGCAAGTGACTTAATCTCTCTTTGTATCAGTTTCCTTATCTGTAAAATGAGAATAGCAACACTTATCTCACAGAATTCTTGTGAGGATCAAATGAGATATGTTGAAAAGTACTACATAAATATGCTATTATTATTATTTGCTATTTTAATGTATATAGTTTTTCTAATTAGGTTATAATCTCCTTGGAATAAATTTATGTCCAAAGAAGAACTGGAACTCTTAATTGAACACCAAATAGAAAATTTTGACTATATTAAGTTAAAAAGTTTTTGTACAAACAAAACTAATGCAGACAAGATGAGGAGGGAAGCAATAAATTGGGAAATCATCTTTAGATTTAAGGGTTCTGATAAAGGCCTCATTTCTAAAATATATAGAGAATTGTCTCATATTTATAAGAATTCAAGCCATTCTTCAATCAATAAATGGTCAAAGGATATGAACAGGCAATTTTCAGATGATGAAATTAAAATCATTTCTAGTCATATGAAAAGGTGCTCCAAATCACTATTGATCAGAGAAATGCAAATTAAGACAACTCTGAGATACCACTACACACCTGTCAGATTGGCTAAAATGACAGGAAATGATAATGATAACTGTTGGAGGGAATGTGGGAAAACTGGGACACTGATACATTGTCGGTGGGACTGTGAATGGATCCAACCATTCTGGAGAGCAATTTGGAACTATGCTCAAAGAGTTATCAAAACTGTGCATACCATTTGACCCAGCAGTGTTTCTACTGGGCCTATATCCCAAAGAGATTTTAGAGGAGGGAAAGGGACCCACATGTGTAAAAATGTTTGTGGCAGCCCTTTTTGTAGTGGCTAGAAACTGGAAACTGAAGGGATGCCCATCAATTTGAGAATGGCTGAATAAATTATGGTATATGAATGTTATGGAATATTATTGTTCTATAAGAAACGACCAGCAGGATGGTTTCAGAGTGGCCTGGAGAGACTTGCATGAAGTGATGCTAAGTGAAATGAGCAGAATCAGGAGATCATTATACACAGAAACAACAAGACTATATGATGATCAATTCTGATGGACATACCTCTCTTCAACAATGAAATGCTTCAGACTGGTTCCAATTGGTCAATGAAGAAGGCCGCATACACCCAGAGAGAGGGATATGAAATGTGGACCACAACATAAATTTTCATGTTCTTTATTGATGTTTGCTTGCATTGTGTTTTCTTTCTCAGATTTTTTTTCTTGTAGACATGATTTTTTTTGCACAACAACATAAGTGTGGAAATATGCATACATATATTCGATTTGTCAAGTATTTTTTAAAATTTTATTTGCATAACATATGTGTGGGTAATTCTTCAACAATAACCCTTACATAGCTTTCCGTTACAAATTTT